>SJYX01000067.1:174373-234199 GCA_006410675.1 Oreotragus oreotragus
TCTCATCCTCTGTCATCCCCTTTGCCTCCTGCCCCCAATCCTTCCCAGCATCAGCGTCTTTTCCAGTGAGTCAACTCTTCACATGAGGTGGCCAAAGTCCTGGAGTTTCAGCTTTAGCATCATTTCTTCCGAAGAAATCCCAGGGCTGATCTCCTTCAGAATGGACTGGTTGGATGTCCTTGCAGTCCAAGGGACTCTCAGGAGTCTTCTCCAACACCACAGTTCAAATGCATCAATTCTTCGGCACTCAGCCTTCTTCACAGTCCAACTCTCACATCCATACATGACCACAGGAAAAACCATAGCCTTGACTAGACGAACCTTAGTCGGCAAAGTAATGTCTCTGCTTTTGAATGTGCTATCTAGGTTGGTCATAACTTTTCTTCCAAGGAGATATGTTTAGTAGTATTTAATTATATTCCCTTCTTTTATTTACTGATAGAAGTGGGAATACTGACTTTGTTTGTTAAGTTAACCTGAGGTGCTCATAATCCTAACCAGCAAATTATCAAACCTACCAATAATTTGTCTATCCCTCATGTGATAGACAAATACCCTGTTCTCAGGGATTAATTTCATATATGAACCCAACTGTCTCTTTTAGCTTTCTTCATGTTTATAGTTGCTCTGATTTTAAATAAAGGGAACAGCAAAGCTAGAAATAACTTGCTGTATTGTGCCAGTTGTTTGGGCTGAGTTTCAAAACTGCTTCAGAATCAGATCGAAAAAGCAATTTTCAATTATTGGAAATAAGTATAATATACCTTGGCAATATAATAGGTAACCTAAACTGTATACAAAGGGTCATTCTATGTCATATTGCCTTCAAATTTATGATTTTGAGGAACCATTGAGAATTTTTATGCAGCATTAATGACATTTTAATCTATGCTGATTTATTTATTTAGATTAGAAAGTGTTATGTTTTCTAGTTTTGTGGATAACTTCTCAATAACATTGCTTGTGTAATCATATGTACTAGTACGTAGAGCATATCAGAAACTTCATATTTTAGTTTGAACTATTTCTGTTACTTATATTTTATTTCTTTTTTTCTTTTGTAAAAGTTACAGTGACATAACAATTAATTTACTTAAATTTACAAAATACCTTCTAGGAGCCAGAAAACTGGTGCCTCTCACCTTGGCCTATACAGACACGACTGGAGATTGAAATGCTATGAGAAACTGATTTTCTTTGAGAAGACTCAGCTTATGCCTTTATCTATCATTAGTATTTATGTGATAAGTGTATTCAGCTATTCATGAATTCTGATGTTTGTTCCACAGTAAGAACTACCTAGTCAAATACCTTACCTTTATGACTAAGAAAAACAAGGATCAGACTTGTGACATTGGAACGCATTCTTAAGATGATAAAAATTTATAGGTAAATGGATGCAATTCTTTGACATTAAGCATTGTAAAACTGTACACTTAAACTGTAAAACTCCTCCATTAACAGTTAAAAAGTATATTCAAATTTAAGAACTGTGTTATGTTTTAACCTAATTATTTCTTACGTAATAGATTAGCCTGTAATTGGATTACTCCCATCAGATAATTCAGTTTTAAGAAAACATAATTTAGCAATGGACTGGAATATATAATGGCTGCTTCTATGTACTATTCTGCTTGAGTGCATGCTGTATGTTTGATTGTGACCCCAAGGACTGCAGCCCTCCAGGCTCCTCTGTCCGTGGAAGTTTCCAGCAAGAATACTGAAGTGAGTTGCCACTTCCTTCTCAGGGGATCTTCCTGACCTAGGGATCAAACCCAATTCTCCTGTGTCTCTTGCATTGGCAGGCAGATTCTTTANAAGGCTCCTCCATCCATGGGACTTTCCAGGCAAGAGTACTGGAGTGGGGTGCCATTGCCTTCTCTGCCTGATGTTCTCTGAATAGAAATTAAATAAGCAGGGTGACAATATAGAGCGTTGCTGTACTCCTTTTCCTATTTGGAACCAGTGTGTTGTTCCATGTCCAGTTCTAACTGTGGCTTCCTGACCTACGTATAGGTTTCTCAGGAGGCAGGTCAGGTGGTCTGGTATTCCCATCTCTTCTAGAATTTTCCACTGTTTATTGTGATCCACACAGTGTTAGTATACCATAATTATCTTTACGTTTCTGGCTTGCTTCACTCTGTAATAGGCTCTAGGTTTTTTCACCTCATCAGAAATGATTCAAGTGTTCCTTTTATGATGGAATAATCTTCCATTGTGTATATGTACAACAGCTTCTTTATCTATTCATCTGTCGATGGACATCTAGATTGCTTCCATGTTCTAGCTATTGTAAATAGTACTGTAATGAACAGTGGGGTACATGTGTCTTTTTTTGGCTTGCTTCACTCTGTAATAGGCTCTAGGTTTTTTCACCTCATCAGAAATGATTCAAGTGTTCCTTTTATGATGGAATAATCTTCCATTGTGTATATGTACAACAGCTTCTTTATCTATTCATCTGTCGATGGACATCTAGATTGCTTCCATGTTCTAGCTATTGTAAATAGTACTGTAATGAACAGTGGGGTACATGTGTCTTTTTTGAATTTCTCTAACCTGGCATGTTTTTAATAAGCTTTATTTGTGGTAAATAATAACTATAAAATAATTGATAAAACTTATTCAGAGTTTGTTTCTTTTTGCAGTATGTTTTTAACTCTGATTCTATATATATATAAATATTGAAGCATAGATAGAAAATTAACATTTACCAGTAATTTCAAGAACTAAAAAGGTGTTATTAGCATTGAATCTAGATGTCTGATCTAGTGTAGTTTAATTTCACTCTACTTTATTCCATAGTTTATTACTCTTTTAAATGTAAGTTATGCTTTCAGATATAATTTTGAACATCTTTTTCAGACTTATTCAAGACTTTGAACGGTTGCTCTTTACAGATTAATTTTATCAGAAATCAATTTTTATCTGTCAACTTTATTGGGATTTTCAGGATTGCATTTCTTGTTTTGCTTAACCTTTTGTTGAGAGTTCATTTTCAGCAAGAACTTTTGGATTTTTTTTTCTCTTTTCTTCTGTTTGGCTTTATTAGCATTGAATCTAGATGTCTGATCTAGTGTAGTTTAATTTCACTCTATTTTATTCCATAGTTTATTACTCTTTTAAATGTAAGTTATGCTTTCAGATATAATTTTGAATATCTTTTTCAGACTTATTCAAGACTTTGAAATGTTGCTCTTTGCAGATTAATTTTATCAGAAATCAATTTTTATCTGTCAACTTTATTGGGATTTTCAGGATTGTATTTCTTATTGTTTTGTTTTACCTTTTGTTGAGAGTTGATTTTCAGCGAGAACTTTTGGATTTTTTTTTCCTCTTTTCTTCTGTTAGGCATTTTAAAATTATGTAGCTCATAAGGAATTACAATCTTAAGACATATTTGAGCGAGTGAGTGCTGAGTCACTCAGTCATGTCCAACTCTTTGTGTCCCCATGAACTGTGTCCACCAGTCTGCTCTGTCCATGGAATTTTCCAGGCAAGAGTACTGGAGTGGGCTGACATTACTTCCTCCAGGGGATCTTCCCAATCCAGGGAGATATGTTTCAGTTCAGTTCNCTGGCGTGCTGCGATTCATGGGGTCGCAAAGAGTCAGACACGACTGAGTGACTGAACTGAACTGAATAATTTTTCTCATTATTTGATCACTTGCAACATTAACAGTGCATAGTAATGACTACCTAATACCACTGACCTTACAGTTACTATTTTTCTTATATTTTCAAATGCTGCATACTTCATAACAACTAGCATATTTCTTCTCAGCAGAATACCATTGAAGTTTGCCAAAAATAAAAAAAATTTAACAATTGCACTTTTATCTTGTGCCAGGAATTATCTGTGTCCACCAATAGGAAACATCAGAGAGAGGTCCTTATTGCCAGTCTGGCAGCAAGCAATCCAGCCATAACGCATCACCCTATTACCTACTTTTTTGATCCACTTCTGATATCAATTATCTTAGGTTGAGTTTCCTGGGAAGAAGACACTGATAGGAAAGTTAACTTTTATGAAGATTATTACTGTTGTTGCTGTTGTTTTTGTTCAGTCACTCCATCTTTGCAACCCCACGGACTGCAGCATGCCAGGCTTCCACTTCCTTCACCGTTTCCCAGAGCTTGCTCAAACTGATATCCATTGAGTCAGTGATGCCATTCAACCACCTCATCCTCTGTTGTCCCCTTCTCCTCCTGCCTTCAGTCTCTCCCAGTATCAAGGTTTTTTTCTAATGAGTTGGCTCTTCGCATCAGGTGGCTAAAGTATTGGAGCTTCAGCATCAGTTCTTCCAATGAATATTCAGAGTTGATTTCTTTTAGGATTGACTCTTTGCAGTCCTTCCAGGGACCTTCCAGTCTTCTCCAAAATCACATGGCATGTGACTAACTCCTATTCTTCCTTGTAAAAGAAAAACTAAATGAAGTAATATTAAAGAAAATTCTCAGGACCAAATTGGTCAATACTATCAATGTAAATCAACTCTGTGCTCTGTGCTCAGATACTCAGCTGTGTCTGACTCCTTGTGGCCCCATGGACTGTAGCCCACCAGGCTTCTCTGCCTATCAAATTTCCCAGGCAAGAATACTGGAAAAAGTGAAAGTGGCTCAGTCATGTCCGACTCTTTGCAACCCCAGGGACTATACAGTCCATGGAATTTTCCAGGCCAGAAAACTAGAATGGGAAGCCGTTATCTTCTTCAGGGTACTTTCCCAACCCAGGGATCAAACCCAGGTCTCCTTCATTGCAGGCAGATTCTTTACCAGCTGAGCCACCAAGGAAGCCCAAGAAATACTGGTGTGGGGAGGCTATCCCTTCTCCAGCGGATCTTCCTGACCCAGGAATCGAACCGGGTTCTCCTGCATTGCAGGCAGCTGAGCTACCTGCTCAGTTACTGGCAACTCAGTAACTGAGCTACCAGGAAAGAATACTGGAGTGGGGTGCCATTTCCTATTCCAGGAGATCATCTGAACTTATGGGTTGAACCTGTGTCTCTTGTGTTTCCCGCACTGGCAGGCATATTCTTTATTTACTACTGCACCACTTGGGAATCATCACTATCATCATGCTAAAATTAGTAGGGTGACAATGTATATACCAACTTTGAAACTCTGCATATATAAAAGGCTTGAGTGATCTGCTCATATCTTTACAGGAAAATAAATTGCTTTTTAAGTGTCATGAATAAAAGAAATGTTCTTTGAAGAGTGTTTCATATTTTTAAAGCTGATTGTAACTATGATTTTAAATAGTGAAGTATTTTTGCTGGCAAAGTTTCACAAGTTGAGGGTTATAATGTCTACAATAGCAAAACTGAGATCCCTGATACACTTTTAAGATCTTCAGCACCATTCCTTTCAGCACTATAGTTTATTCTTTAAACCTGGAAAATTCACAGAAGTGAATTTTTTGTTTTGAATGCATTTTCTCAGTTTTATTGATATATATTAGTAATATTATTTTTCATCTTTTGTTTTATCAAAAGTATTTTATTTCTAGTTTTTTTTTCAAGAATCTTTTTATTTCTAAAGTAAGGACAAACCTTGACAACTTCAGATTCAAAAGAAAGCCAAAAAAAGAAATCTCTGCTATTTAATCACTGGGTTTGCCAAAAAATTTTTTTGGATTTTTCTGTAAGATGGTATGGAACAATTCTAATGAATTTATCTACAGGCAATCATGATTCCAGCTTGTAATTCATCCAGCCTGGCATTTTGCATGATATACTCTGCATATAAGTTAAATAAGCAGAGTGACAATATACAGCCTTAAAATACTCCTTTCCCAGTTTTGATCCAGTCCATTGAGTCAAGTCTGGTTCTAACTGTTACTTCTTGATCTGATACAGGTTTCTCAGGAAACAAGTAAGGTGGTCTAGTATTCCCATCTCTTGAAGAATTTTCCAGTTTGTGTGATCCATACAGTCAAAGGCTTTAGCATAGTCAATGAAGCAATGAAGTAAATTTCTTTGCTTTCTCCATGATCCAACAAATGTTGACAATTTGATTTTTGGTTCCTCTACCTTTTCTAAACCCAGCTTGTACATTTGGAAGTTCTTGGTTCATGTATTGTTGAAGTCTCATGTATTGTTGAAGTCTAGCTTGAAGGATTTCAAGTCTAACCTTTCTAGCATGTGAAATGAGTGCAATTGTATAGTAGTTTGAACATTCTTTGAGATTGCTCTTCTGGAATGAAAACTGACCTTTTCCAGTCCTGTGGCCACTGCTGTTTTCCAAATTTGCTGACATACTGAGCACAGCATTTTAATAGTTTCATCCTTCAGGATTTTAAATAGCTCAGCTGGAATTTTGTAACCTTCACTTAGTTTTGTTTCATAAGAAGCTTCTTTACCTGGGCCATTTGGCAAACACCTTCCTAAGGCCTGTTTTGAGGCCTCTTTAATAGGGAAAGAAAGGAAATGTTAAAGACACTACTCTGAATCAGTATTTATCCACTTCTAGCCCCTTTCTCTATCCCTCTTCTAGCATTCGGGTCCATCAAATTGCAAGCACTATTTGTTCAGGGTCCCTATCCTATAGTGAGATGACAACAATGTCTTTGCTGATTTGATTCAACTTTCAGCAGCTGAGCCATTCCATATGAGGACGTGGAACAGAGAACTGCTTTCTCCAGTTTAACTTCTTTCTACACTATTCCAGTAAGAGATTAAGGGCTTCAATGTTACTTTCATTCCAGCTTGTTATCTGTATTGCCCACTCTGACTCTTGGCAGCTCAACTTTAACAGGCTCGGGTAAGTTCTTGACAGTTGCTTCAGATTTGCTAAGATGGTGATAGCAAACAGGTAAAAAAGAAAAAAAAAAGAAAAATATATATATATGAAGTGAAGTGAAGTCACTCAGTTGTGTCCAACTCTTTGTGACCCCATGGACTGTACAGCCCACTAAACTCCTAGGTCCATGGGATTTTCCAGGCATGAATACTGGAGTGGGTTACCATTTCCTTCTCCATATATCTATCTCTATCTGTGTATCTCCCTGGGTCTAAGAGGTTGAGATTTTCCTAGTTTCTAACTTTTCCCCAGTGGCAGGAGATGTCTAATGATATGAACACAGCTGGTTTCCTTTCCCTCTCCATTGACTATAGAGGTTATTTTTAATCCTCTCTCTAGGGGCAATGTGTCTTCATCTTTATAATGTGTTTTACAGGGCTTACTGCCCTTTCCCCAGTGGTTTCATTAAAAGAAAAATATATACAGCATAATTATTCTTTGCAACAGAGATTCTTATGTATTAAAACCCTCATTAATTGGTATCCTTCAGTAAATTCAGGACTTCATTTTTTTGGTGGTCATAACCATATTCTAAATATATCATATAGGTTTTACAAGTACTGGCTTCCAAGTGCCACTATGCAATATCATAATAGGGAAAAAGTGCCATTATTTTATCTACCTAATTTCAATCTACTCATTATAGAGAAGAAAAGTTCAGTGCTATTTTGTGAACAATGGCATCAGAGAATAGTATTTGCCACAGTTTCCGCTGACAACATGCCTTAAATTAGACTTGCAACATATCCCACCAATACAACTTCCTGTTCCCCTCTAGCACTAACCATTGACTTTTAAAAATGCTATATTCTAAAGTCTTTTCAATATGAAAGTATAAGATTTCTTCCAACATTGCTATTGATTTTCCATGAGAATTATTATTCAATTTATCCATTTGCTTATATCTTTATTAAATCTTCCAGGTTGACTCCAGTCATGGTCGTTCTCTGAAATAGAGACCCCTCTAGTTCTCACTAGTGTTCATATTTGCTTTAGCAAGTCTTTGGCACCTAATGTCAAATCTTAGTGTAGTGTCATTTGGCCACACTTATTATTACAAGATTAACTCCTTAAATCTTTCACAGATTATTTTAGACTGGATGGTCAGTTCTATCAATCTAAAATATATATTACTGCTATCTATATTTTATTGTTTTTGTTCACTTCTGGTGACTACTTCTCTAAAACACTGTGCCATTTGGCCACACTTATTATTACAAGATTAACTCCTTAAATCTTTCACAGATTATTTTAGGCTGGATGGTCAGTTCTATCAATCTAAAATATGTATTACTGCTATCTAAACTGTATTGTTTTTGTTCACTTCTGGTAACTACATTCTCTAAAACACTGTGCCCTGTGAAACTCTTAGATATATTTGACCCCCTAGTGTATCCCCAACTGCTGTGATATAAGGTATCATGTAAATATCCCTTATATAACTCCAGAGGGTATTGTTGGTATAATTAGGATACCAAAGCACATGCAAACTCTCTTGAGGCTCTTCAGGTTCCATTTACACCTTCTTTAAATGCATTTCACTGACATTGACATTCCATATATTCAAAGTAGCAAACAAACTTCTGACATGTTGGGAAACAGAAGCAATCTGCTTTCTGTCATACCCAGGCAGCTGTCTCAGCTGTATCATTTTGATTAACAGCCACACAAAATGACAGAAGCTCTGCTGTTCAGTATTCTCCACCCTCGTTGATTCATTGGTAGTATTTTCCCCAGGTAATCAGAAAAATAACCAGAATGGTAAATATAGACTATAAACCATGAATCAAGTGGTAGTAGGTGGCTAGTGATACGGGGAAGGCAATGGCACCCCACCCCAGTATTCTTGCCTGGAAATCCAATGGACGGAGTAGCCTGCTGGGCTGCAGTCCATGGGGTTGCTAATGGTCGAACAGACTGAGCGACTTCACTTTCACTTTTCTTTTTCATGCATTGGAGAAGGAAATGGCGGTCCACTCCAGTATACTTGCCTGGAGAATCCCAGGGACGGGGGAGCCTGGTGGGCTGCCGTCTATGGGGTCACACAGAGTCGGACACGNTGCTAATGGTCGGACAGACTGAGCGACTTCACTTTCACTTTTCTTTTTCATGCATTGGAGAAGGAAATGGCGGTCCACTCCAGTATACTTGCCTGGAGAATCCCAGGGACGGGGGAGCCTGGTGGGCTGCCGTCTATGGGGTCACACAGAGTCGGACACGACTGAAGTGACTTAGCAGCAGCAGCAGTGATAAGCTGAGTTATCAAGGGTACTATGCCACCTCTTTTCACGAAATTATCTAGGTGGAGTTTTTGGGCAAAGTCAATAAATCATCAAGAGCCCAATACTTCTTTTCTGGGAAAAACAGATCCAGAGGTTTCTTCCAGCATCTGCCACTAGTGAATGCCAGATTGAACAGAGATAGTTAGCAATCTTCTCTTGCTCTGAGGTACTCCTGTGCAAATAATTTGATTATATTCTTATTTAAGTTCATGATTCACTAATGAACACCTTTTGTTTGCCACAGTTTATCCCTTCTCTGGATCCACATATTTCCCACCATGGTAGGGCTTTTCTAGCTCAGATATATGGGTCACCCGGAGGGTGACCAATAACAGCATACTTGCTAATGCTTCTTCCTTCTCATAACTCAGAAGGATTTCAAAGTTTGACAGGTAAGATACATGTAGACAGGTACATACTGCTAAAAGCATTTCACAGAAGAGCTCATTCCTTTTACTAAGCCCTAATGGTATACTTATCAGAACTTCTGTAATCAGAATGATTAAGGTGTATTTTAGAACTCATTCCTTTCTCTTTCCTGGGTCTTCCAAATAGAGAATAAAGAGATTGTAGGCCTGATGCTAATTCCTCCCTTTCCAATAAAGAATGGTCATGAGCATAGACAAAGAAC
Organism: Oreotragus oreotragus; assembly: GCA_006410675.1. Classification (NCBI taxonomy): domain Eukaryota; kingdom Metazoa; phylum Chordata; class Mammalia; order Artiodactyla; family Bovidae; genus Oreotragus; species Oreotragus oreotragus. Next base: position 184,090 of record SJYX01000067.1, read on the forward strand.
ACATGGTGAATGAAGAATTATTTTAATGGAATTTTTACCATTAATGTGACTGGGTTCATATCTTTGTATGTGTTACTAATGAAGAGAAATAGGAGCCACATATATGAAATATATATGCTATTCACAGACCAACATAATGTCCAATGACCAATTTGAAAGAATAGTTATAACTGGTTTTGAACGCTGCTGTTTAGTCAGATTTACAAAACACCTATATAATAAACAATACATTTACTCTGCTGAATTATGTATAAAATATATACATGCATAATATATATGACAAATATATGATCGTGTGTGTGTGTGAGCATCGATTGCTAAAACATGCTTTGTGTATTTTCCCTGTCTGATACTGTTTGGCAAATTGATGCAATACATGTTGATATATTTGAAAATCCATTTATTCGGAGAGGTGGCAAACTTCTTAAATAAATTGATCAATTGGAAATATATGGAAAACTGGAACTAAAAACAGTAGAAGTATTGCAGGAAAGTTTTCAATCTCACTCATGTCTAAGAAAAATATAAATCACTAAAATGTTTGCAAAGCCCTGAGCAGATAGAGAACAAGAACTGAAACATTTTTTACCTCTGAGTACATATCCAGGGAAATAATGTCTAATAAAGACAAACGTTATTGAAAAATATTTTCTTGACTATAAAAATTGTACTTTCTTATACTATCTTAATATTCTCCTTTTAAAACATATTTCAGGCCACTTTATTACAGTTGGAATATTCTACCTGACCATGAATTAAAGAAATAACTACCCAACAGTCTGCTCTACACATCTGTGTCTCTTTTGCTGTCTTGCATACAGGGTCCTCATTATCATCTTTGTAAATTCCGTATATATGTGTTAGTATACTGTATTGGTGTTTTTCTTTCTGGCTTACTTCACTCTGTATAATCGGTTCCAGTTTCATCCATCTTATTAGAACTGATTCAAATGTATTCTTTTTAATGGCTGAGTATTTTGTAAGGTCTGTATAGACACAGGACTCTTGTAGAAAAGTACACTCTAGCTAGCTCTGTAGAGAAATACAAGTGATGTTCTTTCTGTTCTTCTTGGTCATATTTCTGTCTCATATCAGAAAGTTTTGGTTCATATTCTGATCAAAAGAAGTGATATTTAATATCTCTTATCAGTTATTTTATTTTTTTACTACAAAAGTACATTTAATTATACTTACAAAGTTACTTGCTTACCTATTTTCTGTATTGAAATCTAATTCCATAATTTCTTTTTTATATTTTCCCTTGTGTACAGAAATAATAATAATTACATTTACACTTGTTAGATGTAGCAACTAGTTTAAACACACACACATAATTTATTCTTCACAACAGTTTTTTGAAATAGATGTTATTATGTCTCCGATTAGGAAGACAAGATAGGAAAAGGATGACTAACCACTCCTAGGATACAGACCAAGTAAATGGTAAACTAAGGATTCATACTCAAGCAGCCTAATTTCAGAATTCATATCTTTTAAAATTTATTTTATATCTCACATAACATTTTTACTACATTCTTCATTAAAATCCTATATAACATAACATAAAACAAAGTGATTGTTCCAAACACCTGATGGTATACTTCAGTTCAGTTCAGTTCAGTTACTCAGTCGTGTCTGACTCTTTGTGACCCCATCGACTGCAGCTTGCCAGGCTTCCCTGTCCATCACCACCTCCTGGAGCTTGCTCAGGCTCATGTCCATCGAGTCGGTGATGGCAGTGGCACTGCACAGCCTCTCTGTCTGCCAGGAATGCTTCGAGCGCCATTAGATCTGCTGACCCATGGAACTTAAGGGGCAGAGCAGTTACAGCTGATGCCCCTGGACTCCCAGTCTGCTGCAGTCTTCCTGTCTGACAGCTGCCTGTAAACATTAAGCTTCAGCTCAGTGTTGAATATTCTCTGACTCTAAATGAATATTGCCTGTACGTGTGAGTAAAAATAGGATGTTTAACTTATTTTGCATCTTTATTATTATTATTTATTTTCCTATTCCTGTTCATCATGAGGCAAGATATTCTGACCTACCGAGGCACAAAGTCAGGCCTGTGTGACAGTGCTCCATTATCAAAAGGAAGCGGGATGAAGGAGACAGGGCTTGGGCAGGGCTGAGGGAAAAGTAGCTTGTGTGAGGAGGTAGCTCACATGTCCATGGCTCCAACTCATGTATCACATTCCTGAGCCCAATAAAGACAGTACTGCGGGATATAAAGAGGCCACCCAAAGCTGACAGCTGTGGCCATCTCGTTTCTGTCTGGGGGTACCTCTAAAGGACAGGCTGAATGGAGACTCCACCAGGAGACTTATACCAGAGCACGGCCAAGTGCACATCTCAGCACAGCGGTGCCTGTGAGCAGTTGCTCTGCACCCTGTTGCCAGGCAACAAGTCCTGTTCAGCCATTTGCAATGGGCTCCTCCCCCCAAGGAAGCAACTGTCAGTTAGTGACCGTTAGTGGGGACATTCAGGAAAGGTCAGTGGACCAGGGATCGTCGGTGGACAGTGAGTTAAGACTCAGTCCTGGCCTCCCCCGACCAGGGTGCTCCAGTTCATCCAGCCTCAGACCAGCGGTGATCTGGGGGCCCAGGGGACATGTGGGAGGCTGTGTCCTGATGACCTCCAGAGCCCTCACTGTGGCCCCTACTGGCCGGGCCCAGGCCTTGAGGAGGCAGTGACTCTCTCCCCGCCTCTGCCACCTCCTGGCAGCCCTGTATGCCTGGGATGCCATCTGCAAGACCTGCTCCCACACCCCCCACCACATGGCCGGCCTGAGGAGCCTGAGGGCCAGTTGGGTTTGGCGCCCGGCTCCCTCAGCGCTGATGGCTGAGCAGGTCTGAGGACCTGACCCTGAGGGCACTGCCAGCTGAGCTCTGACTCAGCCAGGACTGGACCCTGGAGGGTAAGTCATGCCTCAGGACCTGCCGTTTCTTGTCAGAACAGAGACTAACACTGATGAGATATTTATAGGAAGTTACCTGACCATGACCTGACCCCCAGAACAAGGGCTCTGACACCAAGATGTTTAAACAACGCACCACGCCCCTGCCTCAGCTTTCTAGGAAAGGGCCTCGCTGAGAGCTTTCAGGGAGTTTGAGGTTTTTAAGGCATGAGCCACTCCTCTCCTTGCAGGGCCCTCAGCACATCTTTCTGGGCTCCACACCTTGACCTTCTGTTCTTGTTTAGCCTCCCTGTAAGTTGGGCATATGGACTTGTCTTTCAGTAAAAGGCAGAGCTTCAGTCAGAGTAATTGCCTGATTGTTTTTGCCTATAAGGAGAAATGCCAAATGACCAGCTCGATACCCGTTCATGAAATGTGGCTAATGGTTTGGTGAAATGATGAGGGCACAATTGTAAGATTCATTAAAAAAAAAGAGTCTTGAAGATGGCGTGTAGATAGATGCCTTTGGAAACAGGATAGGAAGATATTTGTGTTTCACGTGAATTTGTACAAACAAAACCAAACAAACAAACCAAAAGAGGGACTCTAGCAATCAAGTGACTGAGACGGCCTCTACTGTGAATGTCTGTCAGCATCCTGCGCAGCCACCTCTGTCTTTGCTCAGTGACTCTGAACAAAGCAGCCCTGGTGACAAGGATGGGATCAGCATGAGCTTAGCAATGCTGAATTCCACCCCCAGCTGGCCTGGCTGTAGACACTGTTGAGTGTCCATATCCCAGCAATGGAGACTGACCCTGAGTTCTGAGGTGATCAGCCAGCTGCCTGCTGGCAGGCTGACTACATTATATCCCTTTCTTTATCGAATTGGGTAACATCTTGCTTTTACTGGAAAATGCACTTACTCAGAAAATGAATTTGCTTTACTTGTCCACAGTGCTCCCCCCCAGACTCCCATGACTGCTATATCCACCGTCATGGTTTCCCACAAAGCTTTGCTTCTGAACTAAAGCCTGCAGAATTCCCTTTCTAGTGTGTTTCTACATTGGGTAGGCTGCAAGAGCTACACTCCTGTGAAACTTCAAGGACGCTTTGAAAGAACTATTTTATAGTGCACACACACACACACCTCCTAATGACCTAGTTACACACTCATCTTTGCACTGCTGTGTAGGAATTTTGAAGCTGCAATGAAATTGATTTAATGAATCAGGCCTAAGCAGTCAATTTTATTAAAAGATATATCATCTTTGNAACTATTTTATAGTGCACACACACACACACCTCCTAATGACCTAGTTACACACTCATCTTTGCACTGCTGTGTAGGAATTTTGAAGCTGCAATGAAATTGATTTAATGAATCAGGCCTAAGCAGTCAATTTTATTAAAAGATATATCATCTTTGGTGGGCCAAATTTAATTAATAAAAAGCCTTTAAAAGAGGGTGTGCACGTGTTAGTCTCTAAGACGTGTCTGAGTCTTTTGGGACCCCACGGATGGAAGCCTTTTTTGACATGGGGTTTTGACATGGGGCTTCCCAGGCAAGAATCCTGAAACGGATTGCCATTTCCTTTTCCAGGGTATCGTCCTGGCACAGGGATCAAACCCAGGTCTCCTGCATCAGCTGGCGGCTTCCTAGCATTGAGCCACATGGGAAATTCTGTTCAAAAGGATAGATCCTTTCTATATCCAGAGAATCCAGGCTTCAGTTCATATAGTTTCCAGTCATGATTTTTAGCTCCTGACTGTATGCCTTGCCAACGTTCTCTTCTTTAATCAGCCACCAGGAATGGGTGAACAAATCCCTTGTAGTAAGTACTGCTTCTTTTGTTGAATTTCTGTGCACAAAAGTAATTCATTCATTATTAGAGATTATTTCTAACACCACAAGAAACACTTTTATTAATTACATTTCTTTATTTTTGATTATAATTTTTACAACTGATGGACCAATGTTGTCACATGATTATTAAGTAAGCACCATAATTTATGTTAGGCATCTCTCTTCCTGTTGTACAGTTTTGTAGGTTTTGACAAATGCATCATGCCATGTGTCCACCATTTTAATATTGTATCGATAGTTTTAGGACCCTAAAGATCCCTGGGCTCCACTTATTCATCCCTCTTTCTCCTCCCCTTCTACCAAACTTCTGGCAATCCGTGATCTTTTCAACACCTGTAGAGCTTTCCCTTTTCCAGAATGTCATATAGGTGAAAGCATCCGTTTTTATTCTGGATTTTGAGAGTGACTTCTTTCACTTAGTAATAGCTCTTTAAACCTTCTCCATTTCTTTCAAGGCTCGGTAACCCATTTCCTTTACTTACCACAAATAGTCTATTGTATAAATGCATCACAGTTGATTCACTTACTGAAGGACAACTTGATTTCTTCCAATTTTTGGCAAGTATGAACAAAGTTGCTCTGAACATCTGTGTGGAAGCTTTCATATTTTCAGTGCATTTGGATACTTAACTAGGAGTGTGATTACTGTATTACATGATAGGTAGCCTATATTTAGCTTTATAAGATGCCTATAAAGTGCTTGTACTGTTTTACATTCCAACAGCCGTTAATAAATTGAGTTCCTGTTAATCTGTATCTTCACCAGTATTTGGGATTTTCTGTTTATTGGAGATTAGCCACTGTGATAATTGGCATAGTGGCATCTCCTTTTAAAAGAAATGAATTTTTCATTCTTTCTTACTTTACTTTAGACCTTATTTTTGTATTTATTTATGTAGTAGTGTAGCTATATTGTAGTACCTGAAAGCTTTAATCCTAGAACCAGGTTTCTTAGAATCAAACTCTAATTCTACCTTTTACTCCTTGGTACATAGGTTAGCTATTTAACATGTGCTTCAGTAACTTCCCTGGTGGCTCAGATGATAAAGCGTCTGCCTACAATGTGGTAGACCCAGGTTCTATCCCTGTGTTGGGAAGATCCCCTGAGAAGGAAATGGCAATCCACTCCAGGACTATGCCTGGAAAATCCCCATGGACAGAGGAGCCTGGTAGGCTACAGTCCATGGGGTCACAAAGAATAGGACATGACTGAGCGACTTCATTTTCAGTAACCTTATGGGTTTCCACAGTAAAGAGCTCAGATGCTGAAGATTCCATCTGCAGTGCATGAGACCTGCATTTGTATCCTGGATCTGGAAGATCCCCTGGAGAAGGGAATGGCAACCCACTCCAGTATTCTTTGGTGAATCCAGTGTACAGAGGTTTTGGTCCATGGGTCACAAAGAGCTGGACAGGAGTAAGTGACTTTCACTTTTTCAGTAGCCTTAATGATAACATATACCTCACAGAGTCGTTACAGTAATTAGGCTTAGATTATTATGGAACATATAAATAGCAATGAGTATCTGGCCTGTACTAAACGCTTTTATTATTTAATTGTATAAAATAACTTCATTTTTTCTCAAGAGGAAGCCATTTAGAATGTAAATAATTCTAAATATAGGTAGAATAATGGTAATTATTTTAATTTTAAATTAATTGTAAGGAAAACTTTCACATAATGATGACATTACTCCATTGCTGCAGCATTACCATATTCAGCTATCACTACACTATTTAAATTGTAATTCAGTAACTTCACAGTTGTAGGTCTTTTCACAAACCTTCAATATTGAGAAGGGCAGCCTAAAGAGTTCTGGTTTATTTATTTGATGAATGGGAGAAGGATACATTTTAACCACCACTATTTTGTAATTTTGTTTTGTCATGGCTTTGACTTGATGAAACTGAGTTTAGTATAATAAATGAAATTGCAAGTTCAAGATTTTGATCCTATATTTATTGTTAACAATTCAATAAACTGAATTCTTAAAATTTCCATTCTCTCTAGAAGATGCCATAGCTGCTGCTGCTGCTGCTGCTGCTGCTGCTAAATCGCTTCAGTCATGTCTGACTCTGTGCGACCTCTCCTCCATCCCTGGGATTCTGCAGGCAAGAGTACTATAGTGGGTTGCCATTTCCTTCTCCAATGCATGAAAGTGAAAAGTGAAAGTGAAGTCACTCAGTCGTGTCTGACTCCTAGCGACCCCACGGACTGCAGCCTACCAGGCTTCTGTGTCCATGGGATTTTCCAGGCAAGAGTACTGGAGTGGGGTGCCAGTGCTTTCTCCAGATGCCATAGCTAAGCATCTTAATTTCAATATATAAGCAGATTGTTACTGATACTCTGGTTAATCTACCACAACTGAATAGCCTGTGGCTTGATCCTAAGAGGGCACGAGGTTCAGAGACTTAAATATTACATAGAGTATGTCTTCTGTTTTAATTTTCTTTCTTTTAGTTTTATTTTATTTTATTATTTTTTAATTTTCTAATGGAGAGTAACTCTAAGACACTTATGCAAGGAACTGACTTATGTTTCATGGCCTTGAAAAATGTTGCCACCTCAGTTGAATTAATGGTCCAACAGCTTTGACCATTTGGGGAGAACTATCAGTAGTTACATGTCCTAAATTTGGCCAGTTTCATATGAGCCTTGTTAAGACATTACAGGACTTCCTCAGTGGTCCAATGGTTAGGACTCTGAACTTTCACTGCCCGGGCCCAGGATTCGATCCTTGGTCAGGAAACTAAGATCCTGCAAGTCAGAAGGTGTGGCAAAAAAAGAAAAGAAAACAACTCCACCTCCCTTCCGAAACATTGTTAAACCTCAGAATTAAGTTATGCTTGTCATGGACATTATATTTAGGAGTTTTTCTATCACATCAAAATTTTCATTGGCACTACCAAGTTTTAGAGCTAATGGATTTTTTACTATATATATATTTACCACATATGAGTTTTGCTATATATATATATATATATATATATCATAAATGGCTTAACTTTTTCATAGAATTTGTCCTGTGAATTATCAGCCTTATCATGACACTGAGTAATGCTGTGTGTCTTCAATAATGTTATTTTATCAAGAGATAATACCTTATAAAGTCTCCATTCCTAAAAAGTTTTAATGAACAGAGGATATTTTTCAATCCTTATGCAATTAGATTTTATAGAATAATTATTATTTTTTTAATATTGATATTTTATAAATCTGGGGAATTTCCGACTATGCTGAGGAATACCACTGGAAAAAACAAAAGAAAAAAAAATCAAATAATAATTCCCTGTTATACTCTGGGCTTTTATATTGGCAGTGAAAAGCACATTTCTAAGAAAAGTTAATTTCAACAACAGTAATATCTTTAAGGTAAATATTTCCCTTAAACTTGCCTATCATACAACCATACAAAAAGTAGAGAGATTAAAAAAACATTAGATATTTTATCTGATTGGTCAGAGCCAAAGGACCAGTGATTCTTTTTTTAATATTAAACTAAAATAGGGTGAAACATACTTTTGTGGGTTTTAAGTCAAAGCTCTCTCTCAAATGATATTATATTTATCTATTAAATTTTATTTTTTATACATACTTTCCAGTTTATTTTTTTAATTTATTTATTTTAATTGGAGGCTAATTACTTTACAATATTGAAGTGGTTTCATCATACATTGACGTGAATCAGCCATAGGTTTACATATGTTCCCCATCCTGAACATCCCCTCCCACCTCCCTCCCCATCCCATCCCTCTGGGTCATCCCAGTGCGCCAGCCCTGAGCACCCTGTCTCATGCATCAGCCTGGACTGGTGGTCTGTTTCACATATGATAATATACATGTTTCAATGCTATTCTCTCACATCATCCCACCCTTGCCTTCTCCCACAGAGTCCAAAAGACTGTTCTATACATCTGTGTCTCTTTTTCTGTCTTACGTATAGGGTTATCATTACCATCTTTCTAAATTCCATATATATGCATTAGTATGCTGTATTGGTGGTTTTTTTTTTTTTTTTTTTTCTGGCTGAATTCACTCTGTATAAAAGACTCCAGTTTCATCCACCTCATTAGAACTGATTCAAATGTATTCTTTTTAATGGCTGAGTAATCTTCCATTGTGTACATGTACCACCGCTTTCTTATCCACTCGTCTGCTGATGGACATCTAGGTTGCTTCCATGGCCTGGCTATTATAAACAGTGCTGCGATGAACACTGGGGTACACATGTCTCTTTCAATTCTGATTTCCTTGATGCATATGCCCAGCAGTGGGATTGCTGGGTCATATGGCAGTTCTATTTCCAGTTTTTTAAAGAATCTCCACACTGTTCTCCATAGTGGTGTACTAGTTGCATTCCCACCAACAGTCTAAGAGGGTTCCCTTTTCTCCACACCCTCTCCAGCATTTATTGTTTGTAGATTTTTGGATAGCAGCCACTCTGACGGCGTGAGATGGTACTCCATTGTGGTTTTGATTTGCATTTCTCTGATAATGAGTGATGTTGAGTATCCTTTCATGTGTTTTTTAGTCATCTGTATGTCTTCTTAGGAGAACTGTTTAGTTCTTTGGCCCATTTTTTTGATTGGGTCACTTATTTTTCTGGAATTGAGCTGCAGGAGATGCTTGTATATTTCTTGTGATTATTTGTCAGTTGCTTTGTTTGCTATTATTTTCTCCCATTCTGAAGGCCGTCTTTTCACTTTGCTTATCGGTTCCTTCATTGTACAAAAGCTTTTAAGTTTAATTAGGTCCCATTTCTTTATGTTTGCTTTTAATTCCATTACTCTGGGACGTCGATCATAGAGGATCCTGGTATAATTTATATTGGAAAGAGTTTTGCCTGTGTTTTCCGTAGGAGTTTTATCGTTTCTGGTCATACATTTAGATCTTTAATCCATTTTGAGTTTATTTTTGTGTATGGTGTTAGAAAGTGTTCTAGTTTCATCCTTTTACAAATGGTTGACCAGTTTTCTCAGCACCACTTTTTAAAGAGTTTGTCTTTTCTCCATTGTATATTCTTGCCTCTTTTGTCAAAGATAAGGTTTCCATATGTGCATGGATTTATCTCTGGACTTTCTATTTTGTCCCATTGATCTATATTTCTCTTAAATTTCAAACCCTAGCTTGCAAACAATATGGAAAACAGAGAGATTAAAAAGATTACCAACATCTTTTTGGATATTTTCTTTATTTAAAAGATAGCAAATGGTAGTTTACTTTTTTAAATAAATTGTGTACAATTTAGAAATATTTTCCATACACACAATTCTTAGGCATTTACTTACAATATATTCAGAGCACTTCATGATATTCCACAATGACATTTTAAAGTTTATTTTCCAGTCTATTCTGATCTATTGTGTACATCAGTTTTTGTGCACATTAAGGAAAATGTCAAAGTGGTTTAGTATTATATTTTCATTAAAAAAGGTAAGCTTCCATAAAGGAACAACTGTGAAAAAGATCAAACAGTATCAATTTTCTGTTTTATTGCCCTCCAGAGCAACCTGTGGAATTAAATAATTGCAATTGCAAATGTCAATCAGCTGAGACATATTAAAAACTCTTAATATGACTAACAAAAGAAGATACAATTGGCCAACAAAATGGCCAGAGATGTATTGATCTTAGTTTTTAAAATCTTCATTTGCTCTATGACAGATATAAATATTCAACTCTTTCATTAAATTTATTCAATAAATACTTGTGGTCTTCCCAGTGGTCATGTATAGTTGTGAGAGCTCGACTGTAAAGAGGGAAGAATGCCAAAGAATTGATACCTTCAAACTGTGGTGCTGGAGAAGACTCCTGAAAGTCCCGTGGACATCAAGGAGATAGAACCAGTGAATCTTAAGGGAGATCAATCCTTAATTTTCACTGAAAGGACTGATGCTGAAGCTAAAGCTCAAGCTCCAATATTTTGGTCATCTGATGCAAATAGACAACTCATTGGAAAAGTCCCTGATGCTGGGAAAGATTGAGGGCACCAGAGAAGAGGACATCAGAGCATGAGATGGCAGGACAGCATCACTGGTGCAATGGACATGGGCAACTTGGGCAACTCTGGGAGACAGTGAGGGACAGGGAAGCCTGGGGTGCTACAGTCCATGGGGTCACAAAGAGTGGGATATGACTGGGCAACTGAACAACAACAGCGAATATTTATTTAGCAGCTAACAGGTGGTAGGCACTAGTCATTTGGGATCTAGAGTGAGACATTTTAATAGCATAATGAAGGGTGGCTTATCCAATAAAGTTACCTCGAGCAGGCTTCAGAAAAAGTAAATAAATAAGCCAAGCCTTGGGGATGAACTTGGCAGGCAGAGAAGATGCCTAAAGCAGAGGACCCCTTCTGTGGACTGTGCTTGCCAGGAACAGTGAGGAAGTCAAGGAAGTGGACATAAAGTGAGGTGGTAGGTGGTGAATTTGGAGGAGTCAGCAAGAGCACGCGTGGCCTGACCTAACTTACTGTGTGTGCGTGTCTGTGTGTTTAGATCTGTTTAATCAGAAAGGGGGTAGGAAAAACAGCAAGGTGTGTATCTGTGCGTGTTCTTATTCTTGCCTACTAGCAGTGCCAAACTCTTTTTCTGAATCTTGGACTTTGCTGATAGCTCAGTTGGTAAAGAATCCACCAGCGATGCAGGAGACCCCAGGTGGATTCCTGGGTTGGGAAGATCTGCTGGAGAAGGGATAGGCTAGCCTGCCCTGTATTCTTGGAGTTCCCTTGTGGCTCATTTGTTAAAGAATCTGCCTGCAATGCAGGAAACCTGGGTTGGGAACATCCCCTGGAGAAGGGAAAGGCTACCCACTCCAGTATTCTGGCCTAGAGAATTCCATGATCTGTATAGTCCATGAGGTGACAAAGAGTCTGACATGAATTTCACTTTGACTTTTGATTTAATTAAAGAACTCTCCGTGTTAGAAATTTTATTTCTATTTTACGTGTGAACATATGGTTTTCAGATTTTTTTTCTTTTTTCTGCTTCCTAAACACATCCTCTTCAGTTCAGTTCAGTCACTCAGTCATGTCCGACTCTTTGCAAGCCCATGAATTGCAGCACACCAGACCTCCATGTCCATCACCAACTCCTGGATTTCGCTCAGACTCATCGAGTCATTGATGCCATCCAGCCATCTCATCCTCTGTTGTCCCCTTCTCCTCCTGCCCCCAATCCCTCCCAGCATCAGGGTCTTTTCCAATGAGTCAGCTCTTCGCATGAGGTGGCCAAAGTACTGGAGTTTCAGCTTCAGCATCATTCCCTCCAAAGAAATCCCAGGGTTGATCTTCAGAATGGATTGGTTGGATCTCCTTGCAGTCCAAGGGACTCTCAAGAGTCTTCTCCAACACCGCAGTTCAAAAGCATCAATTCTTCGGTGCTCAGCCTTCTTCACCGTCCAACTCTCTCATCCATACATGACCACAGGAAAAACCATAGCTTTGACTAGATGGACCTTAGTTGGCAAAATAATGTCTCTGCTTTTCAATAGCTATCTAAGTTGGTCATAACTTTTCTCCCAAGGAGTAAGACCTCTTACTACCTGCCAAAAGAGTCTTTCTAGGATCCCAGGGAGGCCAATGAGAAGTGCTAAAGAATGCCTTCAAGGCAGCATGGTGTAGATAGGGTGTGGAAATTGGCCCCAGATTTATCTGGGCTTGAATCGCAGTGTCGCTACTAGTTAGCTAAAATGGCACTTACTCACAGAGCTATACAAATATTTCAGATGATCATTGGTTTCATTGTCTATGAAATGAGTGTAATAATTTCATGTATGTAAAGATGGGCTTCCCAGATGGTACAGAGGTAAAGAATCTGCCTTTCAATGTAGAAGAGGCAAGAGACTCAAGTTCAGGCCCTAGGCTTGGAAGATCCCCTGGAGAAGGAAATAACTGCCCACTCCAGTATTCTTGCCCGGAGAAATTCATGGACAGAGGAGCCTTGTGCGCTACACTCCATGGGACCACAAAGAGGTGGAACCTACAGGCACTGCTTCTGCTGCTGCTAAGTCACGGCAGTCGTGTGCGACTCTGTGTGACCCCATAGACGGCAGCCCAATTGGCTCCTCTGTCCCTGGGATTCTCCAGGCAAGAATACTGGAGTGGGTTGCCATTTCCTTCTCCAATGCATGAAAGTGAAACATGAAAGTGAAGTCGCTCCGTCGTGTCCGACTGTTAGCGACCCCATGGACTGCAGCCCACCAGGCTCCTCTGTCCATGGGGTCCTCCAGGCAAGAGTACTGGAGTGGGGTGCCATCCCTACGGGCACACACACCATTAAAAAGGGAGCTAGCCAAACTACCACACAGTTGTACTCATCTCACATGCTAGTAAAATAATGCTCAAAATTCTCCAAGCCAGGCTTCAGCAATACATGAACCATGAACTTGCTGATATTCAAGCTGGTTTTAGAAAAGGCAGAGGAACCAGAGATCAAATTGCCAACATTTGCTGGATCATGGAAAAGGCAACAGAGTTCCAGAAAAACATCTATTTCTGCTTTATTGACTATGCCAAAGCCTTAGACTGTGTGGATCACAATAAACTGTGGAAAAATCTGAAAGAGATGGGAATACCAGACCACCTGACCTGCCTCTTGAGAAATCTGTATGCAGGTCAGGAAGCAACAGTTAGAACTGGACATGGAACAACAGACTGGTTCCAAACAGGAAAAGGAGTACGTCAAGGCTGTATATTGTCTCCCTGCTTATTTAACTTCTATGCAGAGTACATCATGAGAAACGCTGGACTGGAAGAAACACAAGCTGGAATCAAGATTGCCGGGAGAAATATCAATAACCTCAGATATGCAGATGACACCACCTTTATGGCAGAAAGTGAAGAGGAACTAAAAAGCCTCTTGATGAAAGTGAAAGAGGAGAGTGAAAAAGTTGGCTTAAAGCTCAACATTCAGAAAAAGAAGATCGTGGCATTCTGTCCCATCACCTCATGGGAAATAGATGGAGAAACAGTGGAAACAGTGTCAGACTTTATTTTTGGGGGCTCCAAAATCACTGCAGATGGTGATTGCATCCATTAAATTAAAAGATGCTTACTCTTTGGAAGAAAAGTTATGACCAACCTAGATAGTATATTCAAAAGCAGAGACATTACTTGCCGACTAAGGTCCATCTAGTCAAAGCTATGGTTTTTCCTGCGGTCATGTATGGATGTGAGAGTTGAACTGTGAAGAAGGCTGAGCACCGAAGAATTGATGCTTTTGAACTGCGGTGTTGGAGAAGACTCTTGAGAGTCCCCTGGACTGCAAGGAGATCCAACCAGTCCATTCTGAAGGAGATCAGCCCTGGGATTTCTTTGGAAGGAATGATGCTAAAGCTGAAACTCCAGGACTTTGGCCACCTCATGCGAAGAGTTGACTCATTGGAAAAGACTCTGATGCTGGGAGGGATTGGGGGGCAGGAGGAGAAGGGGACGACCGAGGATGAGATGGCTGGATGGCATCACTTGATGGACGTGAGTCTGACTGAACTCCGGGAGATGGTGATGGACAGGGAGGCCTGGCGTGCTGCGATTCATGGGGTCGCAAAGAGTCGGACATGACTGAGCAACTGAACTGAACTGAGCCTAGAATTGCCAGATGTAGATAATATCAATTCTTTTCTTCTCCTTACCTTAATTAGAGATAAAAGACATCGGGCGATTTGACCAACCTGCTTTGGGGAAATTGATGGAGAAAAAGAGCATGTGTGGGACTACCCTGTGAGGCAAAGCCCCCTTGCTGGAGGAGAGTGGAGGTGTGTGGTCTGATCCTTTGCAGGGTTCATGGTTCAAGGACTGAAAAGAACTAATGTGAGGGGAGACTTGATTCAGAATTGCTGGAGGTGGAGGTGGGTTGGGTGGTCACATTCTGAAAGTTGAACTAGCAGATGAGAAATGGGAAGTGAAAAAAAGTGAGGGATTAATCATGATTATCAGCTTTTTGTCAAGAAAAACCTGTAAGGAGTCTATGGGACTCTGAAGTGAGGCAGATTGCAGCAATGAGAGATCCCTTCTCTTGATTTGATGGCACACTTGAATATGACTCGCAGGTTCCAGGCAGAAGATTTGGGAGCCCCAACAAATTGGCATTTAAATAGGAAACCAAAATGCATTAATTGCTTATACAAGATGAAGTCATTTTCATTCTCTATTTACTTACATTGTAATACTGTAAGAATTTCTAAGGGTGTTACTCATTTCAAAATTTTTCATTTCAAGGAAAACAATAATATTCTAAGAGACATATTCATGAAGAATAGTATCACCAGAATGAGAGGAAAGTAAAACTAAAACAAGTTATTATTTGAATAATATTTTGTAAATTTTATGCAAGCAAACTTTCTGTATATGCCTTGCACTATTAACTTTTTCTCTTTTCATTTTCTGTGCCCTTATATTTATAACATGAACCACTGACGGGATTGAGTTTGTTGTTGTTTAGTTGCTAAGTCATGTCTGACTCTTTGTGACCCCAAGGACTGTAGCCCACCAGGCCTCTCTGTTCATGGGATATCCCAGGCAAGAAAACTGAGGTGGGTTGTCTTTTCCTTCTCCAGGGAATCATCCTAACCCAGGGATCAAACCCACATCTCCTGAATTGATAGGTGGTTTCTTTAACTCTGAGTCATCAGGGAAGCCCTGAGAATGAGTTCAATGAGTAGTTCATTGGAATTGGAAGTCACAGGAAAAACATTCCAAAATAAGATTTATAGGTATGTACACCATTGTCTCTAGATGATTTCACTTGTTAGTCAATACATTGTGAATATAAACTATATAAACAGCTAAAGTAATTTAGATTCAAAGATGTTTTGGAGTCTTGTCTTAGTTTACTAGGACTGCCATCACAAAATACCACAGACCCGGTTGTTTAAAAGACCGAACGCTATTCTCTCATGTTCTGGAGGCTGGGATTTAAGTTCGAGTTGGATTTTCTCGAGCAGTCCATCCTTGGCTTTGAGATGACTGCCTTCTCCTTGGGTTCTCTCATGGCTTTCTGTGTAGATACAGAATTAAGACCGCAACATAAAAGTGTAGGATGATAATATTAAGTTCAGAACACTCACATGGCTATTCAACAATAAAACTGGGATTTTCCTTCTCCCAGACTCAACAATGCAAGCTGTGCTCGTGTAGTATTTGATATCAGACTGAGGCCTGAGACTAGAGAGAAAAGTAGGAGCATACAGTGGGAAGGGAGCAGGGGTCACTTGAACAGTCTTATGTAATGGAGATATATAAATGCTGATACTGAAGTTATTGCTTACTTTGCTTTGAGTCAAATTACCTGTAGACCATTGAAAAATGTGATTATTTTTTGAATTAATATTTAACTTTTATTGAAGTATAGTTGATTTGCAATGTTGTGTTAATTTCAGGTATACAGCAAAGTGATTCAGTTTTACATATATATATACTTTCACTTTTCTCTTTCGTGCATTGGAGAAGGAAATGGCAACCCACTCCAATATTCTTGCCTGGAGAATCCCAGGGATGGGGGAGCCTGGTGGGCTGCCGTCTGTGGGGTCACACAGAGTCGGACACGACTGAAGTGACTTAGCAGCAGCATATCTTCATACGTATCTGTGGGCTTTCCTGGGCTTTCCTTCTGAAGTAAAGAATCCACCTGCCAATGCAGGAGATGAGGATTCAAGTCCTGGGTGGGGAAGGTGCCCTTGAGAAAGACATGGTAACCACCGGTAACCACTAGTTTGGTCTCTCTATCTATGAGTCTGCTTCTTTTTTGTTACGTTCACTAGTTTGTTGTATTACTGATATTCCACACATAAGGGATATCACTCAGTATCTGTCTTTCTCTGATTTATTTCACTGAGCATAATACCTTCCAAATCTATCCATGTAGGTACAAATGACATATTTTAATTTTTATGGTTGAGTATTATTCTATTGTATGTCTGTGAAAACACACACACACACACACACACACACANACCTCCCCCCACCCTCCAGCCCCTCTAGGTTGTCACTGAGCAGCGGGCCCCGTTCCCTGTGTAGCAGCTTCCCACTAGCTGTCTGTTTTACACATGCGAGTGCCTGTATTTCAGGGCGACTCGGTCAGTTCGTCCCACCCTCTCCTTCCCCAGTTGGGTCCACAAGCCCGTTCTCTCTGTCTGCAGGCACCTCTCTTCCTGCCCTGCAGACTGATTCATCCGCAGCACCTGTGTAGAGTCCATGCATGTGCGTAACTCATGGCCAAGGCCCTGACCGTGTATCCTCTGGGCGATTTTACTGAGCTGCGGGACAGCGGAAGCACCCACTCCGCCTTGTAAAACCCCCGACAGTGTTTCTCTGCCTCTAAAGCGCTAATGAAAATCTGCGGGGTAGGCACCTGCTGCTGCATCTGCTTCCCCAAACAGTGGCTTTCTATTTTAAGGTGCTTAGGCATTTCAAGGGTACCTTGCAAAAGATTTTTTAAAAGACAGATTTTGACTTTGTAAATCTTGAGTGGGACCCCCAGTGTCAACATTCCAGGAGATTCCCCTTCTGAACACACAGAGGCGCAAGGGCTTACCCTCCACCTACCCATGGCCTTGTTCTTGGTTCAATTGTGGTGTCCCCTTTCAGAGTCCAGGCTGTAAGCTCAGACCACATTGGCTTCTATTTTGTATTTGCTATTGAGTCTGGACACATTTATTAACCTTATTACCTAGTTTCTTCATTTCTGACAAGGGAAATCAACGCAGTGGTCCCCAACACTTTAGGGACCAGGGACCAGTTTGTGGAGAACGGTTTGTCCACGGACTTAAGGAGGGGATTGTTTTGGAATGATTCAAACTCGTCACATTTGCTGGGCACTCTGTTTCTGTTATGATTACATCAGCTCCACTCAGCTGTCCAGCATTAGATCCCAGAGGCTGGGGAGCCCTGCACTAGGGAATGCCTTAGCGATCCAGGGGTTAGGACTCTGCACTCTTAACTGCCGAGGACCAAGGTTCAATCCCTGGTCTGGGACCTAAGATGCCACAAGCCGTGTTATATGGCCAGAAAGAAAAAAAAAAAGAAATAANCCTGCACTAGGGAATGCCTTAGCGATCCAGGGGTTAGGACTCTGCACTCTTAACTGCCGAGGACCAAGGTTCAATCCCTGGTCTGGGACCTAAGATGCCACAAGCCGTGTTATATGGCCAGAAAGAAAAAAAAAAAGAAATAAACAATAAAGCAAGCCAGCAGCTAGCTTTTTTTCTGATTTCTGTGGTATAAATATATCCACTATGGCCAGTTTCAAGCTAGCAATATGACATCACTGAACAAGGAGTTAGGAATAAATGTGCACATCCATAAACAATGTTTCCACCACAGAGGTACAATCAATGAAAGTAACCTCAAGAGAAAAGATAAGCGTGAATAGGTAAACGATAAATAGGAATGATGAGTCTGATTATTTATTACCTCTTAAAAATAAAATTTGATTATATACTTTCACTTTTAAGCCTCCAGATTACAAAATGTCTGAACATTTAATGATAGGCCCTTGTTAGTTGATATAGGCTGGCTCCAGCACGTGACTGACTTGTGAAATAGATGCAGTCACTGCACTCACGAGGCGTATAGTCCAGAAGTGAATGGGCGTGCTTCCTACGAGAAAACAAAGCCAAAGGAGTGCCCCCTGGGGTAGGCAGAAATTTGACCCCCATACCCTTCACCGTCTGGTTGTTATGACAATGAATATGTTATGGCACATGGTAACGGGATTTTGTAGATCTCACTGGTTTTACAAAGTAGAAGACCAGGAACTCTCTGATGGTCAAATGGTTAGGACTTTGCACTTTTCCTGTTGGGGGCTCAGGTTCAATCCTTGGTTGGGGGACTAAGATCGTCCAAGTCATGGTGAGGCCAGAAAAATTAAAAAAAAAATTTAATTAGATGACCTTTAGACGGAGAGGTTATCCTTGGTTATTCAAGTGTGTGCAATGCAATCACATGAACCCTTAAAACAGAAGAGGGAGACAGAAGCAGAAACCACAGAGGTTCAAAGCACAGGAAAGATCTGGTACACTGTTGTTTGTTCGAGGAGGGAGGGAATCGTGTCACAGGGACCTCTAACCACAAGAAACTGAATTTTGTCAGTAACCAGTAAGTCTGAAAGAGGAACCTCCCTCAGCTGCCAGTGAGAACCCAGTGCTGGCCAATACTTTGATTTTAACCCAGTGAGACCTTAAGAAGAGAACCAAGCTAGGCCACTCCAGACATCTGGCCTAGAGAAACAGTGAGGCTTGTGTAAGACTGCTACCTGTGTGATAATTTGTTACACACCAGTACAAAAGTAATACAGTCAGTAAAGAAAGGCTCAAAGCAATAGCTACTGAAGCNGTCTATCATTTATTTGTTTGGCTGCGTCGGGTCTTAGCTGTGGCACATGGGATCTGCATCACACTGTGCAGATCTTTCGTTGCAGGCACTGACTCTCTAGTTGTGGTGCCTGAGCTCAGTAGTTGCAACATGTGGGTTTAGCTGCTCCGAGGCACGTGGGACCAGAGTTTGCCGACCAGAAATCAAACCCCGTCCCCTGTGTTGTGAGGCAGATTCTTACCCACTGGACTGCCGGTGAAGTCCCTCCTTTATTTTTCTAATATTTTCCCTGTATTTAATCATTCCGGGCCTCATGATACTAAAATTAGGCCGTGTTAACACTTCTCCAACTCAGGACAGGGAACTGAGGCAAAGAGGGATCCATATGTCTTTCCCAAGTACCTGCTTCTCCTAAATGCAATTTGAATCCAGTCCATCAGGGATGGTCACCATGCTGTGCTGAGCTTCAAAGTCTCAGTTAAATAGAGATATTTGCACACACAGCCAGTCTGTTGGGTATTTTTAGTGCACATCAAACTGCAGATCTTCTGAAGTCCACCTTGGATTCAGGAGTCCTTGCTAGGCATCTGGTGAGGAAGGGGACCAGAGGATTGAATTGTGGATCAATTTTTATTAGTTCCCTGGTGGTCCTCTGTAGGCAAGATATCGACAGCTCTCACCATTATAATGCATTTCACAGGGGGTTTCATCCAGAAGGCAAAAACAAGAACAAGAACTACAAACATCAAAACATCATCAAAAACCACCTGGATGAAGAGACTTCGGTGTTGGCCACATAACAGGGTATACCCTATAAATATCTCGACTGAAGGTACTGTGGAAATTTTCTCGTTAAGTTCATTCAAGAATGAACTGAGGAAACACAGAGAGGCAGATTCAGTCAGACTATGTGGTTTCAACATATGCCGACGTCAAAACACCCTGCTTCACAAAATCCCACACCATCTGAATGATGCAGCTGCTTCTGGAGACACAAGAACTGGGCCAGCACTTTTTTTCTGGGAGGTCAATCTCTTCATCTCACCTTCTGTAAGACCCAAATTCAGGGCTCCTCCCCAAATTGAGGCAGCAAAGAGCCCACCTTCACCAATTAGATTGTATCTGAGCAGAGGGATATATATCCCTGAATATGAAGACATCACTTTGGCTGTTTCATAAACCTGTGATGAGAGACAAGAGAACAGTGTGAGGGTGTCAGCATCTTTTATACTCTGCACTAAGTCTTCTGTTCTCTGATTTTTCTTCTCAGAAAACTAAAACTCCTTAAGTCAATGGCCCCAAGAGAAAATAGAAAGGCTCCTCTGNCCTGTGATGAGAGACAAGAGAACAGTGTGAGGGTGTCAGCATCTTTTATACTCTGCACTAAGTCTTCTGTTCTCTGATTTTTCTTCTCAGAAAACTAAAACTCCTTAAGTCAATGGCCCCAAGAGAAAATAGAAAGGCTCCTCTGTTGAAAGGGTGACCTATTTCATGCAATATCTCTCAGTTTCCATTTGACCAACAATTACAAAATTCTTTTTCAAAGAGGAAAAATTTCTGCTGAGGAAAGTACCTACTGTTATACAGTAGTAACTGATGCTTTTGTTTTAAAATGTCCTTTTGAATCAGGTCTGTGTTGATAATTGACATATCTTCAATATTATAGCAACCAAGTAAACTGTATGCATCAGTGATAATGTACATTGTCAGACTACTATAATTGTATCCGACTGAATAAAAAAGAAAGAAGTGAAGCAACGGTCTTATCCCAGATAAAGAGAGGTGACCATACCTTCAGGGTACTCAGTTCCTGTTCCTCATTCCAGCCCCGGGGGGGTTCCTCCACCAGGTCCTCCTGGGGAACTAGTGAGACACAGAGTGGCTGTGAAGACACTGGTGAGGCTGCTCACCAATCCCTCAGTGTTCTGTTTTTCTTTTATTTTCATGGGGACACAAGGTGGAGCCTATGTATGTGGGAGGTTAGTAACGGTGTACTCAGCTGCCATTGAATCATTCTCTTTGTTGGATGAAGGAGAGCAAAGGAGAGGAGCAGGAAAGAAATGAGGTACAGCTTCTGCATATTAACCAATGATAACCTAACAGATGGGGAAAAAGAAACACTAAAATGCATGTCAGCTTTCAATGATAGAGACCTGTGACCCTCCTGTCTGTGGAGCTGTAATTCCCTTTTCATGCAATGTCCATTCTTGGGGAGACCTCATGGTTTTCCTGCTTCTGTTCTTTCCTTTTTTTTTTTTTTTTTAAATGAAGAGTGTGGGCAAAACTGTCACTAGGCAATTTTACCTTTTTCCTAATTTAGGAAGATATTTAAAGTGTCAATTTAGGAAGATATTTAATCTGAGAGCAGAACAAAAAAATATAAATTAAGGAATAAACCAAAACTATAAAATACATTTATATCTGTGTAAAACAATGGGAATGAAAAAAAAAAATGAGAAAAAAAATAACAGTTAACCAGCCCACTTGAAGAAACAGCCTACAGAGGATCAGTAGGAACCTACCTCCAGAACAGCAGTTCAGGTTGCCCATTTTCCCTCTTAAGGTAGAAAGTGAGTTCTTCTGTGATCCTACCTCCAGAACAACAGTTACGGGGCCCATTTTCACTCTCAAGGTAGAAGGTGAGCTCTTCTCACTTGACACCATATGTGAACATCTCACCTCACAAAGAGACACCTGGTGCAGAATGTGCATTATCACGTTAGAGTGAAGACGATTCATCACAGAACTCTCAGAGTGAACTGGACTCTGCACAGGAGGAGTCCAGCTGCTACTGTCCAGAGACTGTGTTTCTATGGACAAACTGGGCTTTTCAAAGTAAATATTTTATTTCAAAAACTGAATCCTAGGTTCACAGTTTCCTCTCTGATTAATTAAATAACGTATATGAGAGAAAAGTGCATGCCCCCCAAATACAGTTGTTTGTGAACATCTCAGGGTAAAGAGGAACAAGGCTAACACGTTGACAATGAAATGAATTCTATTCCTGTACATATGTCATTTCCAGTCATTTCTAAGATTTCTAAGTAACCAGATATTTCTAGATGGAATAATTTAAAATGTTCCAGTTGAAATAAAAAGCATTAATGAAAATTCAATTGCAAAATGTCATATTCTTAAAATTTTAAAATGCATATATTTATCAAATTATGTAAATCCTTCTCTCCTTCTCTACATATATTACTTCCTTTTCTCCACATGCACCTACATGTACAGACTTACTTATCTCTCAGTATCTGCCAATTCATTTAATAATTTATCTGTTATTGTGTGTAAAGCCTGGCTATTCACTGAACAAGTAACAAAAAACAATTCACTGTCTTTTCAGCTGCAGGTTAGGGGAAAGTGTATTGTTTTTCTACATGAAGAATTTTAGACAATCCAAAACTCTGGAATTCAATGTGTGTTCTGGGTCACAATTCAGCGTCTAATCACTCCCCATTCTCATGGTCATGAACAATGGCTATAGGATGATAAGTGACCAGCCCCCTAAAACACAGATGTGAAAGCTTTAAGAAAAAGATGAAAAAGTGAAAGTGAAGTCACTCAGTCAGGTCCAACTCTTTGTGACCAAATGGTCTGTAGCCTACCAGGCTCCTCCGTCCATGGGATATTCCAGGCAAGACTACTGGAAAGGGTTGCCATTTCCTTCTCCAAAAGTTGCCCCATTCAAAACAAATTAGGTGCCCTTCCAAGGTATGGAATCCTGTATTGCGTGTGTGTACCTCTGTGTTCAATAGCATCTGATTCTTTGAAACCCCATGGACTGTAGCCAACCAGGTTCCTCTGTTCATGGGATTTTCAAGGCAAGAATACTGGAGTGGGTTGCCATTTCCTTTCCAGGGGATCTTCCCAACCCAGGGATGGAACACATGTCTCCTGTGTCTCCTGCACTGGCAGGCAGATTCTTGACCACTGAGCCATTTGGGAGGCCCAGGTGTAGGAAAGCCTTATTGTTACTGAAAAAAAAAAAAAAAAAAGGTGAAAGTGTTAGTCACTCAATCACGTTGGGCTCTTTGCAACTCAGTGGACTATAGCCAGCCAGTCTCTCTGTCCATGGGATTCTCCAGGCAAGAATACTGCAGTGGGTAGCCATTCCCCTCCTCAGGGGTCTTCCCAACCCAGGGATTGAACCTGTGTCTCTTGCACTGAAGGTAGATTCTTTATTGTGTGAGCGACCAGAGAAGCCCTTGATTGCTGACTCACCTCACCTCCAAATATCTGAACTAACAGATTAAGTGGGTCCTTGATGAACTAAAAGAATAATTAAGAGGATGTCAAATTATTTCCAAAAATTACCCAACTGAGATATGAACCAAGGGTGGAAAATAACAGGTAACATTGTTATTCTAAATGAACAATTTTAGTGCTTCCCAGCTTGATGGAAAACATGTGTGTGTGTGTGTGTACAAATAAGGAAACTGAAGAACAAAATTAAAACAAAAGAATTAGGGAATCTATTTCTTTTTTAATAAGATTTTTAAAGTACGTATTGAATTTGTTACAATATTGCTTAGTTGTCTTTTATGTTTTCGGATTTTTGGCTCCAAGGCATGTGGGATCTTTGTTCCCGACTAGAGACTGAACCCACAACCTACTCCCCTTACTTTGAAAGGGGAAATCCTAACCACTAGACTGCCAGACAAATCCCTACGGACTGTATTTTCAAATATATTGGAGGAATATAATTCAAAAAGGAGTAAAGGACAGCAGTTCAGACACCCAGCTTTGGAAGGAAATCGGAATGAAGCAGAAGACTTCCCTTCCAGCTACACCCTGAGAACGCATGGTGAACGAAGAGCAAATGAGTAGATGTCGGTAAAGCTCTTAGAAACATGCGTGCCAGAGAGTCAGCACTGTCTGATAGTTCCATTAATAAGCCTGGAAAAATAACATTACTTCCAGAGACAGCACAGAAGGCTACAGAACAGGGAAGGAAGGAAACAGATTTTAATGTACGTTCTGTGGTAAACTGTGACTTTTCCACAAGTGTGTTTTTCTCGTTGCTTTCAATATAAAATATTTTTATAAACTAACCCCCATGTCATGGCACGTGACACCCACTTCTGTCCCAAGGTGAGCAGTTCAGACAAGGTGCAGCGGGGATGGCTATTTCTGCTCTAGGATGCCGGCGTCTCAGGAGAGGAGACTCACCAGCTGGGGTTGATACTAACACTAGGAGCTGGGCTCCTCTGGAGGTGATGTCACTGCCACGTCTGCAGGTGAAGCTGGGTTTGCTGTCAAAGCTTCAGGAAGCCTCCCCACGAGGCCTGGGCTTCCTCCTAGAAGGCAGAACCACAGAACTCATTGTGGGTAGTGGAGGGCTCCAACAGGAGATTGACCTGAGTGGCTCATGGCCTTTGCAGGCTTAACTGTGGACATTACACAGTGTTATTTCGAGGACATCTGTCAGTGGTAAGTAAGCCCTCATCACTCTGTATCAACTCTTGTTAAAGGAAAGGGCCTAGACCCACATCTAAGAGGGTGAAACATAAAAGAAATCGCATAAGTGTTAAGATTTATACCTGTACATATCAGTTTAAAAATACTCAATAGGAACACATGAAAAGATGCTCAGCATCATTAATCATCAGGGAAATGCAGATTCAAAAAAACAAACAATGAGGTATACAAAAAAATGTTGGTGAGGATCCTGAGAAAAGTGAACCCTCCCACACTGTTGGTGGGTATGTAAATTGCAACAGACACTACAGAAAACAGTATAAAGGTTCCTCAGCAAAATAAAAATAGAGCTACCATATGATCTAGCTGTTCTACTCCTGAGTACATATTTGAAAAAGTCAAAACCACTATTTCAAAAAAGTACATGAAGCCCACTGTTCAAAGCAGTATTATTTATAGTGGCCAAGATATGAAAGTAACCTAAGTATCCATCAGCCAATGAATGAAGAAGATGTTATGTGTGTGTGTGTGTGTGTGTGTGTGTGTTTTCACAGACATACAATAGAATAATACTCAACCATAAAAATTAAAATATGTCATTTGTACCTACATGGATAGATTTGGAAGGTATTATGCTCAGTGAAATAAATCAGAGAAAGACAGATACTGAGTGATATCCCTTATGTGTGGAATATCAGTAATACAACAAACTAGTGAACGTAACAAAAAAGAAGCAGACTCATAGATAGAGAGACCAAACTAGTGGTTACCGGTGGTTACCATGTCTTTCTCAAGGGCACCTTCCCCACCCAGGACTTGAATCCTCATCTCCTGCATTGGCAGGTGGATTCTTTACTTCAGAAGGAAAGCCCAGGAAAGCCCACAGATACGTATGAAGATATGCTGCTGCTAAGTCACTTCAGTCGTGTCCGACTCTGTGTGACCCCACAGACGGCAGCCCACCAGGCTCCCCCATCCCTGGGATTCTCCAGGCAAGAATATTGGAGTGGGTTGCCATTTCCTTCTCCAATGCATGAAAGAGAAAAGTGAAAGTATATATATATGTAAAACTGAATCACTTTGCTGTATACCTGAAATTAACACAACATTGCAAATCAACTATACTTCAATAAAAGTTAAATATTAATTCAAAAAATAATCACATTTTTCAATGGTCTACAGGTAATTTGACTCAAAGCAAAGTAAGCAATAACTTCAGTATCAGCATTTATATATCTCCATTACATAAGACTGTTCAAGTGACCCCTGCTCCCTTCCCACTGTATGCTCCTACTTTTCTCTCTAGTCTCAGGCCTCAGTCTGATATCAAATACTACACGAGCACAGCTTGCATTGTTGAGTCTGGGAGAAGGAAAATCCCAGTTTTATTGTTGAATAGCCATGTGAGTGTTCTGAACTTAATATTATCATCCTACACTTTTATGTTGCGGTCTTAATTCTGTATCTACACAGAAAGCCATGAGAGAACCCAAGGAGAAGGCAGTCATCTCAAAGCCAAGGATGGACTGCTCGAGAAAATCCAACTCGAACTTAAATCCCAGCCTCCAGAACATGAGAGAATAGCGTTCGGTCTTTTAAACAACCGGGTCTGTGGTATTTTGTGATGGCAGTCCTAGTAAACTAAGACAAGACTCCAAAACATCTTTGAATCTAAATTACTTTAGCTGTTTATATAGTTTATATTCACAATGTATTGACTAACAAGTGAAATCATCTAGAGACAATGGTGTACATACCTATAAATCTTATTTTGGAATGTTTTTCCTGTGACTTCCAATTCCAATGAACTACTCATTGAACTCATTCTCAGGGCTTCCCTGATGACTCAGAGTTAAAGAAACCACCTATCAATTCAGGAGATGTGGGTTTGATCCCTGGGTTAGGATGATTCCCTGGAGAAGGAAAAGACAACCCACCTCAGTTTTCTTGCCTGGGATATCCCATGAACAGAGAGGCCTGGTGGGCTACAGTCCTTGGGGTCACAAAGAGTCAGACATGACTTAGCAACTAAACAACAACAAACTCAATCCCGTCAGTGGTTCATGTTATAAATATAAGGGCACAGAAAATGAAAAGAGAAAAAGTTAATAGTGCAAGGCATATACAGAAAGTTTGCTTGCATAAAATTTACAAAATATTATTCAAATAATAACTTGTTTTAGTTTTACTTTCCTCTCATTCTGGTGATACTATTCTTCATGAATATGTCTCTTAGAATATTATTGTTTTCCTTGAAATGAAAAATTTTGAAATGAGTAACACCCTTAGAAATTCTTACAGTATTACAATGTAAGTAAATAGAGAATGAAAATGACTTCATCTTGTATAAGCAATTAATGCATTTTGGTTTCCTATTTAAATGCCAATTTGTTGGGGCTCCCAAATCTTCTGCCTGGAACCTGCGAGTCATATTCAAGTGTGCCATCAAATCAAGAGAAGGGATCTCTCATTGCTGCAATCTGCCTCACTTCAGAGTCCCATAGACTCCTTACAGGTTTTTCTTGACAAAAAGCTGATAATCATGATTAATCCCTCACTTTTTTTCACTTCCCATTTCTCATCTGCTAGTTCAACTTTCAGAATGTGACCACCCAACCCACCTCCACCTCCAGCAATTCTGAATCAAGTCTCCCCTCACATTAGTTCTTTTCAGTCCTTGAACCATGAACCCTGCAAAGGATCAGACCACACACCTCCACTCTCCTCCAGCAAGGGGGCTTTGCCTCACAGGGTAGTCCCACACATGCTCTTTTTCTCCATCAATTTCCCCAAAGCAGGTTGGTCAAATCGCCCGATGTCTTTTATCTCTAATTAAGGTAAGGAGAAGAAAAGAATTGATATTATCTACATCTGGCAATTCTAGGCTCAGTTCAGTTCAGTTGCTCAGTCATGTCCGACTCTTTGCGACCCCATGAATCGCAGCACGCCAGGCCTCCCTGTCCATCACCATCTCCCGGAGTTCAGTCAGACTCACGTCCATCAAGTGATGCCATCCAGCCATCTCATCCTCGGTCGTCCCCTTCTCCTCCTGCCCCCCAATCCCTCCCAGCATCAGAGTCTTTTCCAATGAGTCAACTCTTCGCATGAGGTGGCCAAAGTCCTGGAGTTTCAGCTTTAGCATCATTCCTTCCAAAGAAATCCCAGGGCTGATCTCCTTCAGAATGGACTGGTTGGATCTCCTTGCAGTCCAGGGGACTCTCAAGAGTCTTCTCCAACACCGCAGTTCAAAAGCATCAATTCTTCGGTGCTCAGCCTTCTTCACAGTTCAACTCTCACATCCATACATGACCGCAGGAAAAACCATAGCTTTGACTAGATGGACCTTAGTCGGCAAGTAATGTCTCTGCTTTTGAATATACTATCTAGGTTGGTCATAACTTTTCTTCCAAAGAGTAAGCATCTTTTAATTTAATGGATGCAATCACCATCTGCAGTGATTTTGGAGCCCCCAAAAATAAAGTCTGACACTGTTTCCACTGTTTCTCCATCTATTTCCCATGAGGTGATGGGACAGAATGCCACGATCTTCTTTTTCTGAATGTTGAGCTTTAAGCCAACTTTTTCACTCTCCTCTTTCACTTTCATCAAGAGGCTTTTTAGTTCCTCTTCACTTTCTGCCATAAAGGTGGTGTCATCTGCATATCTGAGGTTATTGATATTTCTCCCGGCAATCTTGATTCCAGCTTGTGTTTCTTCCAGTCCAGCGTTTCTCATGATGTACTCTGCATAGNCTTCAGAATGGACTGGTTGGATCTCCTTGCAGTCCAAGGGACTCTCAAGAGTCTTCTCCAACACCGCAGTTCAAAAGCATCAATTCTTCGGTGCTCAGCCTTCTTCACAGTTCAACTCTCACATCCATACATGACCGCAGGAAAAACCATAGCTTTGACTAGATGGACCTTAGTCGGCAAGTAATGTCTCTGCTTTTGAATATACTATCTAGGTTGGTCATAACTTTTCTTCCAAAGAGTAAGCATCTTTTAATTTAATGGATGCAATCACCATCTGCAGTGATTTTGGAGCCCCCAAAAATAAAGTCTGACACTGTTTCCACTGTTTCTCCATCTATTTCCCATGAGGTGATGGGACAGAATGCCACGATCTTCTTTTTCTGAATGTTGAGCTTTAAGCCAACTTTTTCACTCTCCTCTTTCACTTTCATCAAGAGGCTTTTTAGTTCCTCTTCACTTTCTGCCATAAAGGTGGTGTCATCTGCATATCTGAGGTTATTGATATTTCTCCCGGCAATCTTGATTCCAGCTTGTGTTTCTTCCAGTCCAGCGTTTCTCATGATGTACTCTGCATAGAAGTTAAATAAGCAGGGAGACAATATACAGCCTTGACGTACTCCTTTTCCTGTTTGGAACCAGTCTGTTGTTCCATGTCCAGTTCTAACTGTTGCTTCCTGACCTGCATACAGATTTCTCAAGAGGCAGGTCAGGTGGTCTGGTATTCCCATCTCTTTCAGATTTTTCCACAGTTTATTGTGATCCACACAGTCTAAGGCTTTGGCATAGTCAATAAAGCAGAAATAGATGTTTTTCTGGAACTCTGTTGCCTTTTCCATGATCCAGCAAATGTTGGCAATTTGATCTCTGGTTCCTCTGCCTTTTCTAAAACCAGCTTGAATATCAGCAAGTTCATGGTTCATGTATTGCTGAAGCCTGGCTTGGAGAATTTTGAGCATTATTTTACTAGCATGTGAGATGAGTACAACTGTGTGGTAGTTTGGCTAGCTCCCTTTTTAATGGTGTGTGTGCCCGTAGGGATGGCACCCCACTCCAGTACTCTTGCCTGGAGGACCCCATGGACAGAGGAGCCTGGTGGGCTGCAGTCCATGGGGTCGCTAACAGTCGGACACGACGGAGCGACTTCACTTTCATGTTTCACTTTCATGCATTGGAGAAGGAAATGGCAACCCACTCCAGTATTCTTGCCTGGAGAATCCCAGGGACAGAGGAGCCAATTGGGCTGCCGTCTATGGGGTCACACAGAGTCGCACACGACTGCCGTGACTTAGCAGCAGCAGAAGCAGTGCCTGTAGGTTCCACCTCTTTGTGGTCCCATGGAGTGTAGCGCACAAGGCTCCTCTGTCCATGAATTTCTCCGGGCAAGAATACTGGAGTGGGCAGTTATTTCCTTCTCCAGGGGATCTTCCAAGCCTAGGGCCTGAACTTGAGTCTCTTGCCTCTTCTACATTGAAAGGCAGATTCTTTACCTCTGTACCATCTGGGAAGCCCATCTTTACATACATGAAATTATTACACTCATTTCATAGACAATGAAACCAATGATCATCTGAAATATTTGTATAGCTCTGTGAGTAAGTGCCATTTTAGCTAACTAGTAGCGACACTGCGATTCAAGCCCAGATAAATCTGGGGCCAATTTCCACACCCTATCTACACCATGCTGCCTTGAAGGCATTCTTTAGCACTTCTCATTGGCCTCCCTGGGATCCTAGAAAGACTCTTTTGGCAGGTAGTAAGAGGTCTTACTCCTTGGGAGAAAAGTTATGACCAACTTAGATAGCTATTGAAAAGCAGAGACATTATTTTGCCAACTAAGGTCCATCTAGTCAAAGCTATGGTTTTTCCTGTGGTCATGTATGGATGAGAGAGTTGGACGGTGAAGAAGGCTGAGCACCGAAGAATTGATGCTTTTGAACTGCGGTGTTGGAGAAGACTCTTGAGAGTCCCTTGGACTGCAAGGAGATCCAACCAATCCATTCTGAAGATCAACCCTGGGATTTCTTTGGAGGGAATGATGCTGAAGCTGAAACTCCAGTACTTTGGCCACCTCATGCGAAGAGCTGACTCATTGNTCTCTCTCTCCTTTCATTGTTTTATTTATTAAATTAGTTCAGCAAATATTTCTCGCAAGCCTGTGCTTTTCATCCATCTAAATGTCTGTCCATGCTTGCTTTGCACACACACACATTCCCACCATGGAGCTTACTCCATGAACACTTAAGGACACAGAACAAAGCTCATAATGTATTTTTAAGTGGAAAATAAAAGTGATTACAAAATATGTTTGATTGACAAGCACGTGTTTTGGTGAATATATGTGTGCGCTGTGTGAAAAGAAGCAAGAGAGAAAAAGTACAAATATATTTGTGGAGCCAAAGACTGGAATATATACCTCAAAACTTTAGTAGAGTACCTCTAGATGCTTTTATTTGGCTTTGTTTTCCCATTTTCTTGTATTTTCCTGTATTTTTCAAATTTTCTGCAAGAAATACATTTTATAAATAGTAAAGCAGCCCAACATATTTTAAGAAAAATATAAGATGTCAAATGCTATGAATAAGTTATACATAGGGTGTTATGGGAATGGATGTTTCCGAATTAAATGTTACTGGGTAGAATCTCTGTGCTTAGCTTTGAAGGATAAAAAGCTCTTTAGGAAAGACCTTAGTGAATGGCATTCGGGAGAAGGACCCAAGGTGTGCAGACCCTGGAGTGGTCAGGAAACAATGTTATTCGTGCAGCTCCTGTCACCTGAAGGGCGTCCTGGGTTGCACTAGGAGATGGGAATTAGAAGCCATGCTATGAATCTTAGCTTTTATCCTCTAAGTACATAGGCCTTTAAGCAGAGGATTCGTATAGTCAGACCTTCATTTCTGTAGATTACAGTGGTGGCAGCGTGAAATGCATAGTAAAGGGGTTAGAAGCAGACAGGAAGCACGGACGTTTGCCAGGATGCTATTGTCCAAGTGAAAGAGAATGAAGGTCTGGACCAGAACGATGTAGGGAGAAGGGAGAGAAATATTTTAGGGATAACTGAGAATTGTTTAAGGCTTATGTCCCATTCTGCCTATGTTGGACTATATTGTTAAATTAGCAACATTATAACTTATTTAAGAAAGTATACTTAGGTGCCTATATAATATGCCTGCATACTTTTCCAGCCGGAAGAAAAGTATCTAAGGGCATGGGAAGGCTAAGACCCAAAGACCTTGGAAGATTTCGTAATTTGGCTTGAGTCACATTTCTGCAAGCCCAGAGGAGACAGAGTTAGAAAATGTTTCCCTCTGGTCCAAAACTAAACTAAGGGGAGGCAGGAAACAGCAGAGGGCCTGAGAGACACTGGAGGAGGACCCACCAACGTTAACGGCAGACAAGACCAGATGAGCAGCTGTGATCTTGTGGGCAGTCAGAGAACAGGCTGTGCAGTGATGTGACTTGGAAAGAGAGAGGAGGGTTTTGTGTGTGTGTGTGTGTGTGTGGGTGGGTGGGTGTTTGTATGTTTGGCTTTTTCTGAGTCACGTTTAGTTTTTATAACAGCAGACTTTCCAACTGGCATAGAGACAGTCAAGAGTTAAGAGGGAAAGCAAAGCGCCTAAGTATGTCATGACAGCAGGGTGCCAAGACAAGTCTGCTGGCAGTGAGAAGCAGCTTAGCTGTCCATGCTAAGGAGGGACCTGGGCACAGGGAGGAATAAATTACTGAGCTCTTCCTTGACCCATGTCTTTACTTTGTTGACTTAAAAAATAATCACAACCTAAAAACTGAGAGTTATGTTTTATTTGGTAGGAATTTTTAGGACTTCAAGGCCAACAGACAGCATCTCAAGTAATCCTGAGAGAATTGCTCCGAGGAAGGGCAGGAGGGAAGTAAAGGGTCGGGTCATATAGAAAAAGTGAAGTGAAATCTCTCAGTCGTATCTGACTCTTTGCACCCCTGTGGGCTGTAGCCTAACAGGATCCTCGGTCCATGTGATTTTCTAGACAAGAGTACTGGAGTGGGTTGCCATTTCCTTCTCTAGGGGATCTTCCCGACCCAGGGGTCGAACCTGGGTCTCCCGTATTGTAGGCAGATGCTTTACAGTCTGAGCCAGAAGTTTGTAACAAAGGGCTGGTAGCCTGAACATCAAGAGATTGTTGTGAATTAAAGATACCTAGATATCTCAAGCTAAGGAATTTAGCACTTTTTTATGTGTGAGAAGATGCAGGAGTCTGCTCCCTGAAACCATTGTTTTCATCATCTCAGCTGGGGTGAGTACCCAGTGATTTTTCACATCCTGAATTCTTCAGGATGCCCCACAGGGAGTGGTGCAGTCTTACAGCTGCTAGATCTGTGCAGGTATTCTTCTCCTTCCTGAGTGCCCTGGAGGGCAGGAATCCCTGATAACTGTGACCTTCTTGCTTATTGATCTGATAAGAAATACTTCATTTCTCAATTTCATCCAAGTTCTGCTTTATGTTTGCACCAAATGAGTAAATGCTTTCCCAATGAAAATTTGAGGCTTTTTCTTAAACTCCTCTTTCTAGTCACAGTCATGGGAAGTGTCTAAAATCCTCCAAGCAAGGCACAAATCTTCTTTCATGGACAAAGTGAATATTGATATTGAAATCCAAGGTAAGTTTTAGGTGCTCTCAGCCCTCTGGCTGGATGTAGGCAGGCACAAGAGAAGTCTTAATAAAAGGACTCAGGAACACAAGGAGGCTTTATGGTAGAGCGCAAAGAGTTGGGTTTGGAGGTCTGGAGCCCTGACGTCAGCCCAGAGAGGGTCACAGCATCTTTCTCTGAAGGGCTCTCTGAGCTCAGGTGCTTGGGGAAGTCAAGCCTCTACTCAGATCAGAGGGGCTGAACAACCTCTGGTAATCCCTAAGGATCTTTTCAATTGTATATTTAGATTCCGTGGACCAGGGGGACTTAAAATAACAATTATTTTCACCTTTGCAGAAAATTAGAGAAACCTGTAAGAGTGAGCTTTCTATAACAGGATAACAGAGGATTTAAACTGAACCAACACAGAAAGCCAGAGGTAGATCTCAGAGGAATACTTTTTTCCAGTAAAGTCTGTTCTGATTTTCAGAGAGCTGTGTCTTCCTCTAGCCCTATATTAAAGTATACTTGGTGTTTGGGAGGGTGCTGTCTTTGTGTGTTGATTTCTTTTAATGATGGTGAAAATTCTTTCTTGAGCAAAAAAGGCCCAGAGCAGAGGAAATATAGTGAGGAGGCAGTGGGCGGTGGGGGTGAGGTGGCAGCTGTCCTCAGATGGGATACCAGGAAACAACCTGTCACATGACCTCCAAGAACCTGAAGGCTTGAGGAATCACTTTTCTGAGAAGACTTGCCTTGCAAACACCTCACCCACAGCTTCCTCTAGCAAGTCCTAAAGCTCAGGGTTAGCAGGGCGAGAGCATCTGCCTTGATCTCTCCAGCCCTGGAGTCCCGCCCTCAAAAATGGCTCAGAGAAGCCAGCAATTTCCTTTTCTGGCTTCCTTTTCCCTTTTCCTATTGCATTCTACGTCACAGGCAAAACAATTATCTCCTATGAAATAGAATGAAGCTTACTTTATAGTTTTAACCCTGGTTAGGCCCACAAGGACATACTATAACATTTCTCTTGCCTTTTCTTTTTTCTAAGTATTTGTTTGGGCTGCACTTCTATGAGCCAGGTCTTGTTCTGGGAGGGGCTGAAATTGCCTGAGGGAGGCTGTGTGGGTGGAGTAAGAAAATCTGAGAGGGATTCCTGCGTTGATGAGCAGGTAAAAATTCTTTGTGTGTGTGTCTGTCTGTATAACCCTTAGAAAAAGTTAATTATCATATTTCCAAGTACTCAGAGCAGAATGGATGATACACTGAACAATTTTAACATTGCATTTTGATCCTCTATTTGAAAGTCCCCCCAAACAACGGCTCTAGGTCTAGCTTCTACATTGCCTCTGAGGGTCCCTTTTTGTGAAATGCTAAGGGCTGGACAGACTTGAGATCCTCAGATTACTTCCACTCCCCCACTTCCCTGCATTATCATTTCCCTACCATATTATACAGTGAAAGAATATCATCTAACTTTTTGAGAAAGACAGCTAGCTGGCAAAATACACCTCTTTCCTTCTCTGCGTTAGAGGCAGATTCTGAGACCCTTCTCTGTGTCAAAATGACACCTATATTTCGAAGCACAGACAGCATATATTGTGAAGCCTCCTCTAATTCTTCCAAACCCACAACTAAATGAAACAAACTGTATGTATATAAATGGCTTCCTTGGTGGCTCAGTGGAAAAGAATCTGCCTGTCAATCAGGAGACAGGGTTTGATCCCTGGGTTGGGTTGGGAAAATCCCCTGGAGAAGGAAATGGCAACCCACTCCAGTATTCTTACCTGGGAAATCCCATGGACAGAAGAGCCTGGCAGGCTACAGTCCAAAGGGCGCAAAAGAATTGGACATGACTTAGCAACTAAATAAAAACGACAACAACTGTATATATATAAGGTTTCCCTCTCTTAAACTTCCAAGAGCATTTAAGGGTACATAGTTGTGTTTTGTTACTCTACGATGAGAATTTAGTCTATGTCAGGTGCTAGGTTAAGCGTTTTACATGTATTAACATTGTAGGTAAATGCGACTTTTGACTCCATCTCATATCTGAACAAAGAGATCGGGTGACTTGCCCATGACCACTGGGAAACGGTAGAGTCATTTATTTCCTGTACTGATAGAGATAGTACTCCATCTTTTGCTAAGATTTTATTATGTTTTACCTACCTTTTGCTTGCAAGAATAATTGACATTTGTAAAGGGATTAACATTTTACCATCCATCCGCTCATTAATGTCAAAAATACTTTTGTGATGTTTTTATTCCTATCTTTCCCACATTTCACAGGAGGTATGTGGCAGAAATAGTATTCGGCCAGCTGATATTTCACCCTGCCTCAGGCCACTGAACTCCCTTGCCTGGCCTCCTGCAAGGTCAGCTTGGTGTCTTCATTGCCTTTGTAGGGCTAGAACTTTCCCTTCACCATAGCTACCCAAAGATCTAAATTATGGTACCAAGGCAGGGGCAGGGCCCATACTGGCCCAGGCTTAATCTAAGACCTACACAAAGGAGAGAGTGCTCAGATCTTTCTCAAGTTGTCCAGGTGGTCTTCTGTATCTGCAAGTTTTGCATCTACTGATTTGGGGAGCTGTCTTCACGGTACTATGCTATTTTATATAAGGGCCTTAAGGGTCCATGAATTTTGGTATCAGTAGAGGTCCTGGAACCAGTCCCTCCCAGGGATAATGAAGGGTGAGCTTCAATAGAATGTAGAGTCTCCCTTTATATTGGAGAATTATAGGATATAAGGGGCCAGGTCAATATGACCAGTGGCTTTGTATGACCAGATCAATATACCCAGTGGCTTTTCTCAGCTGAAGTCTTCATACTGGTTTATAAAATGGGTCCTGCTCTTCTCTGAGAATAGAAGAAGGTCCAGGTCCATTTGGCCAGCACATACTAAGAAAAACTAAATTGGGTTAAAGAGTCCCTTAACTGAATCCCTGCATAAAGGACATGTTATAGTTCATTAATGAGAAAATAATGAGCACTAACTATACACCAAAATATATGTGCATATTAGAGCTTTAGAAGTACAACAATTGACCAATAATTTTTCCACACCTTTGGGATTTTGTCAGTCTAAATAAAGAAGTAAACTGGAACAAGCTCCAATGACCAGAAATCGAGTTTATTTGGAAATAGCAGATGAATTGCAATTCAGAAAACATGTGCTAATTATGATTGGACTTTTCTGCAGAATATCTAGCCAGGAGACCTGAATCTGCTTGCAATAAAGAAGAGAAAGTTTAAAAAAAAAAACACAGAAGACATATGCTGTAGCAAGTTACAGGTGAGTCCATGGGGATCTGCGAACGCTGAATTTATGGGGGAGGTGGGAAGAGGGGGAAGTCCAGCAAGAGTCCAGACAGGAAGCTCACCAGTTTGAGGATGGGAGAGATTCTTAGCAAATATTCATTGGTCCGGAGGTAAGTCTTAGTTTTTAGTACAGCAGGCATGTACAGAAATTAGTCTCACTTCTTAAATTCCATTCTTCTGAGGGCACACGTATAAGATTTTCCATTTCGTATCATCTGGTTTCATTTTGAATTGGAATTCTCTCATGGTTTCATAATCATAGGAGAGAAACATGCAAAAAGGCAGTTACTGTGCAATGTGATGCTCACTCACATTGCAGAAGCAGGGGTCTGTGCAGTCAGAAGAGACTCATTTACACTGTAAGGAGCTGGATAAGGAAGAAGGTGGTGATGGAGGGGAGGAATATGATGGAAAGAGTGAGACTCAGGGGAGATACTCCTGTGAAAGGAAGAGTGTGCACAAGAGAAAGAAAGAAAGTAGGACACAGCCAGGCTGGAGAGGCGGTGGGTGGGAGTTTGGCGTTCTTGAAATGCACTGGTATACAGCAGGTCTGTGCAACCCACCAGGCTCCTTCTTCCATGGGATTCTCCAGGCAAGAATACTGGAGTGGGTTGCCATGCCTTCCTCCAGGGGATCTTCCCAACNCTGGAGAGGCGGTGGGTGGGAGTTTGGCGTTCTTGAAATGCACTGGTATACAGCAGGTCTGTGCAACCCACCAGGCTCCTTCTTCCATGGGATTCTCCAGGCAAGAATACTGGAGTGGGTTGCCATGCCTTCCTCCAGGGGATCTTCCCAACCCAGGGATGGAACCTGTGTCTCTTATATCTCCAGCATTGGCAGGCGGATTCTTTACCATTAGTGACACCTCTGGGATTCATTCTCCTTTCTGAAGCTAGAGCAACTGCTGGTCTTTGAGGGTTATACTGCTTCTCACCTAACAACATGTTAAAAATCATTTATGTTCAAAGGGCCCACCTAGTGCCTCGCTTAAGAAATAAATCAGTGGAGAAGAGTGTTCTGGCTACAATACTGTGTAAGAAACTGTTTTAAAGGTAGTGGCTTAAAAGGACAATTGTTTTGTTTATGTGGGTTGGGAGCTCATACTAGAGTGCTGAGGAAGCCTGTCACGCATCCATGTCCAAAGGCTATCTCCTGTTGAGTACAGAGTCTGTCTTTGGTGGACCACTTGGTCTTTAGTGTGCAGGGGGCAAGCCAGGGCACGTAAGAGTCTTCTGGGAGGCAGACTCCTCCTCCAGTTTCTTTGGTCCAGCTGATGCAACTGGGCCTCCAGTGACCTTCCAGTTGCAGAACTCCTGCTTGGCACCAGGGAGCGTGCCTAGGTCTTTACTCTCCTGCTTGGCACCAGGGAGCGTGCCTAGGTCTTTACTCTCCTGCTTGGCACCAGGGAGCGTGCCTAGGTCTTTACTCTCCTGCTTGGCACCAGGGAGTGTGCCTAGGTCTTTACTCTCCCCCTAAACAAGGCCTTATAAATGGACTTTTATGAATGGCCTGATCTCTTGAGGCCACAGTGGCCCCTCTTGACCACCTTTGTATCCTGTTTGTTCTCACCTCTTTCCTTCAGCTCAGAACTAAGCATGAGTTTAGATGCTGTGGTACTTTCACAGAAACTGTAGTCGAGGTCCTTGTTAGATTCCTGATAGTTCTCAAACATCTCAGGTTTGTTTTTTTTTTTTTCTTTTCTTCCACCTCAGCATAATTTGAAGAAGCTTATCAAGCTTATCAAGTCAAAGCTATGGTTTTTCCAGTAGTCACGTACAGATGTCAGAATTGGACCATAAGGAAGCCTGAGCGCTAAAGAATCGATGCTTTCGAAATGTGATGTTAGAAAAGACTCTTGAGAGTCCCTCGGACAGCAAGGAGATCAAACCAGTCCATCCTAAAAGAAATCAACCCTGAATATTGGAAGGACTGATGCTGAAGCTGAAGCTCCAGCACTTTGACCACCTGATGAGAAAAGCTGACTCACTGGAAAAGACCCTGATGCTGGGAAAGACTGAGGGCAGGGGGAGAAGGGGATGACAGAGGATGAGATGGTTGGNAGGAGATCAAACCAGTCCATCCTAAAAGAAATCAACCCTGAATATTGGAAGGACTGATGCTGAAGCTGAAGCTCCAGCACTTTGACCACCTGATGAGAAAAGCTGACTCACTGGAAAAGACCCTGATGCTGGGAAAGACTGAGGGCAGGGGGAGAAGGGGATGACAGAGGATGAGATGGTTGGATGGGATCATCGACTCAATGGATATGAGTTTGAGGAAACTCCAGGAGGTAGTGAAGGACAGGGAAGCCTGGCGTTCTGCAGTCTAAGGGGTCACCAAGAATCGGACGTGATTGAGCAACTGAACAACAAAAATCAAAGATAAGACTAGAAATATGTCTTATAGGTTTATTTTTATAATTTTCACTTTAAAAATGATTTACTTTTTTTTTTTTGAATATGCAATTCATTCACAAAGATCAGAATTCTAAGATGAAAGTAGGTAAGTACCAAGAATCCCTCCTACATTGTCACGTTCCTCATAAATCTCTCCAGTTTTGCTAGTGTAGGATCTCAAAATCGTCACTGAGTTTTAACTGTCACGTTCCTAGCCGAGTACACTTAGCACAGGAGATGGATTTACTGTGCTACGTGTCAGGAACCCTCCCTTGCTTGGGCCCTGTCTTAGCCTGTTCAGGCTGCTGTGACAAACTACTGTCGACTGGGTGCCTTATAAACAGTAGAAATTCCTGCTAGCTCTGGATGCTAAACAGCCTGAGCCGAGGTGCCAGCAGGTCTGATGTCTGCTAAATCCCGCTTCCTGGTTCACAGTTGTCTTTTCACTGTGTTTCTACCTGCGGCAGGGGGAAGGAAACTCTTGGGGGTCTCTTTTATAATGTTATAGATCCCATTCATGCAGGCTCCCCTCTGACGACCCAATGATCTTCCAAAGGCGCCACATCCTAACACCATTATACTGGGAGCTAGAATTTAACATATGAACTTGGGGAGACATAAACATTCAGTCTATAGCAGGCCACTTCCTAGTCATCTTCTAGGAACATTATTTTTTTTTCCTTTGGTGATGAATTTTATTTAAAAAATTTTATTTATTTTTTACTATTTATTTGACTGCCTCAGGTCCTCGTTGCATCAGGCAGGATCTTTCACTGTGGTGTGTGGACTCTTTAGTTGTGGTACATGAACTCAGTGGTTGCAACACACAAGTTTAGTTCCTCTGAGGTATGTGGGACCTTACTTCCCCTACCTGGGATTGAACCCAAGTCTCCTGCATTGCAAGGCAGATTCTTAACCATTGAACCACAAGGGAAGTTCCCTAGGTGCACTATTAACATGTTGAGATGCCTTGTTAAACTCACAGTCCTAATACATTTTAACCACATGAGTTGCTTATTGCCTTTTTAAGCTCCAGAACCTACAGGACCAGAGTTATTTGCTATATAAAAGTGCTCTGTATAAGGTACCAGTAATAGGACATACATATGGAGGAAAAAAAGCATTATTGTGGTGGAAGAGACAGTCTATTAATAAAAATATTATGCTATTTTTCTAGGTTTTGTGACGGCTGTAGTATGTCATTATTTCTACATTTGTCATTTTCCCCATTTCTTTTGCCATTTTCTAAACACTTGGTTACATGATTTTAATTTGTTATTGTGTGCCCTGTTTTCTTAGGAACCCCACATTAGGAGAACTTTTGGTCCCACGCACCTTTGAGCCTCTCCTGATAATAGCCCAGCAGGTGTCTCAGTACTTTGATTTACTTGCAGTTTGCCCGTCTGTCCAGCGTAAGTGACCCAAACAGCAGAAGGACGGGCCTTGTTTCTCAGTGTATGGGCTTGGCAATTTCTTGGCCCTTGTCCAAGTCACCAGATACAGTCTCCATCATTACCATTAACAGCAACGGGTTAAAATGCAACCATTACAAATCATCTACCCCAGAGCCTGAGTTGATGAGTTGAGAGGAGAGGAGGACAGAAAGGAGAAATCGAAAGGCAAGGTGCAGTGGGGATGGGAGACAGCTTCTCCTTTACAGCCCTTTCTCCAAAAACTTCCCTAGTTTTATTTACCATATGCTCAGCCGTGTGTTCTCACACTCTCCTTTACCTTGAGAGCTGACTGTTCGACACGCACAAGAGAAGAACATGAAGGCCTCCGGACAAAGTAGATGCTGACAGAACACAGAGTCCCAGTCCCTTGGATTCTTTGACAGGGCTTTACCAGGCTGGATGGAAGAAGGAAAGACCTCCAGGAAAGCGTGTGGCTCAAGTGGAGTTATAAACCAGCTCTGCGCTCTTCCGAGGATTTATATTCAACTGAAGACGCATCCAATGCAGGACCTTATGGCTTTCTGCTTACATGGAGAAATAACAGTTAATATAGTCAACTATCCCAAGGCAGAAGAGTATTATTAAAAAAGAATACTTTCCAACATTATTGATTTCTCAAATCACTGTCAGATATTTTAAGATTTGGATTTAATAAAACATAATATGATTTCTTTTATGAGATTTTTATGTTTTCCCAGTCTTTATCACCCTTGTGTGTTTCTTAGGTGAAAATGAGAGTAATCTACTAAGTATCAGCTGAACAAATCCTGATCTAAGTTACAAAAACGTTTATGGTCACATTGTCATTTTCCTCCACTTAGCTCTTTCTATAAGCAGATTTGTGGGGCAGGGGTCGTCGCTGGAGAAAGAACCAGGCATGGCTTTCTTGACATAAAAGAAGCCGTTTTTGGCCCAAGCCCTTTGTGATCTCAGCCTGGCCATAATGCTCGAGCTTGAACAGGTCTCAGTGATAAACAGTCTTAAGGGAACAAAAAAAAGTGCATAAATAACAGACTGTTAACGGGCTAGAGAAATAACAAAAGCAAAAATATTAGATCTGTTGCAAAGACTCTCAGTTCTCTTTTGATGGTAAAGACTAGCCTAAAGCACAGTCTTGAGCCATTTTGCAGAATCTAAATGCCAATAATTAGATCAATTGGAATCGAAAGGAGAGCGATATTGACCTTTTCTGACCCTCCTGACTTCAATCAACTGAAGCTTGGACTCTGCCTCCCATCCAGGCCCCTTCATGAATATGCATGTACCAATAGCTTAAACTTCCCCAGTTTTGCTGTTCAGAGAAAACACTGCTTTGGGAAAGATCCCTAGTGTTCGCCTCACTTGCAGTGAGTAACAAGACCTTCTGCAATTTGGCTTTTCTATCTTTTGGTAGTACCACCAAAAGGCAAACCCAATGTTCAGGTAACAATTCTATGTCACTGAGCCTTCTTTATATTTATTCATATTTTTCTATATACACAGCACTTAATATATACACCCAGTATAATGTGATACAGTGTGTAAGAGGAAAGATTGGAGTAGCAAGGATTCCTAAGTTGGTTTGGGGAGTGAGTAAAGCAAATTTGGTCTTCCCTGATAGCACAGATGTGAAAAATCTGCCTGAATTCAGGAGACCTGGGTTCAATCCCTGGGATGGGAAGATCCCCTGGAGAAGGGAATGGTGACCCACTCCAGCATTCTTGCCTGGAGAGTTCCACAGAGAGAGGAGCCTGGTGGGCTACAGTCCACGGGGTTGCAAAGAGTCGGACATGACTAAGCAGCTAACACATACACACAAAGAGAACTTAGAGGGTCGTCTGAGCTGGACGGTGATGCTCTCTAAAGAGGAACCATGTCTGTTCTCCACTCTCTACCTAGCACATGGGAGCTCCTCTGGTATGGCAAAAGGATGTGGAAATGGAAAAGAGAAATTGTTCTGTTCAACAACAGACGTTGTTGTTATTATGTCTCTAAGTCATGTCTGATTCTTTTGCAACCTTTTAGACTGAGAAGCTCCTCTGTCCATGGGCTTCTCCAGGCAAGAATACTGCAGTGGGTATCCATTTACTTCTTCAGGACATCTGTTTGACTCAGGGATTGAGCCTGCCTTTCCTACATTGGCAGGAGGTTTCCTTACCACTGAAAGAAACCTCAGGGGAGCCCTGAAATTATTAACAGACATCCTCAAAGGAGGAGGAATGACAGAGATTAACATTTACTTTTTACGAAGGCCCTAAAATGTGCTAAAAATGCACAGATTAAAGATAAATCTGAGGAGTGGTGGTGATTTGCTGGCAAGTCTGTCCACACCTGGCAGCTCTACAGTTTTCAGTTATATTCAAAAAGAGGTCATTTACTTGGAAAGAAGCAGATATTTGGCAACATAATTGGGCTACAGCTGAAGCCCTCAAACCTCTAAACTCAATCTGTATGAGGAAATAAATTCCCTTTGTTACTTAAGCCAGTTTCTGTTATTTGCAACTGAAAGCAGCTGAGCTTTATGTCAGGTAAGATAAAGGTTAAAAGCACAAAAAAGTGACAGGGTCGCCCTGTTCTGCGCTAATGTGGTCTAAAGAATAGTAGCATCACCTTGGAACCTGTTAGAAAAGCAAATTCTCGGGCCCCATCCCAGACCTACTAAATCCGAACCACTGCAGGCCTGATCGGTGCCTGATTTGCATTTCCAACAAGCCACAGGTGTTGTTATGCCCTTGGAAGGCAGACTGCCTTTGAGCAGCTCCTCTGAAGTACTCCCCTGAGTGGACGATGAGGCTAAGACTTCAGAGCTTTGAGGGATGAATACTAAGTTTTTCTTCTTACCAGAGGTAAGCTCTAACTGTGAACTAATTCAAGCCGATTTCTCTCCAAAAGAGGAGGTGAAGCAACTGGGAGAATATTTCTTTGCATCAGCACATCAGTGATAAAGACAAGTGTATCCTGCTGTTGCTGACAGTGGGGTGTGGCTGCTCCCAGCTCTTAAATCAATAAAGGGGCAGATGCCTGTCCAAAGGCGGTGTTCCTCCTCCCAACAAGCAGTGGGCAGGAGCTTTTAAATGGGATTTTAGGGTGTATAGATGGAGGGAGGGGGCTACATGCAGAAAAAGCACAGTCAGCTCTGAGAGTGACTTGAAATTTCTCAAGCAGTGGTCTGACCAGCATCATCTTAGTTTGTTTTTAGTACAGCGAATCTTCAAGTCCACGGCTGGTTTGTTTCCATTGCTTTGAGGCCTATTCTCAGGATTGTTGCAGCTTATATTATGGTCATCGTGTAGTTAATTTCTTCCCCTTGGGAAGGGTTTCAGTATCTATAAAACATCTCAGAAATATGGCTTGGAATGTTATCTATGATCCTGGAAGGGGTACTGAAAGCCCTTGACTTCTCTCAATGACCAAACTGTCATTATTTTTTTCTTGACTGCTTTCCTTGGCTTCTGCATGTTCTCACTTCTTGGATTAAACTTATTCTTTGGCTCATGTTTTTCTGCAGACAAAAGGCAGACTGATGACACGGTGTGGGAAGAACCACAGGGTCCAGCTCCATCTCACTGTAGGTTCCTTGGCTACTTGCACGTAAATAGGTCTCTAAAGATTTTAAATTAGGAGAACAGTTGCTGCTGCTGCTGCTAAGTCGCTTCAGTCGTGTCTGACTCTTCGCGACCCCATGGACTGCAGCCCACCAGGCTCCTCCGCCTATGGGATTTCTCAGGCAAGAGTAGTGGTTGGGGTGCCATTGCCTTCTCCCAGGAGAACAGTTAGTGGACAGATTCTGCAGAGCTCACAGAGAGAGGAATCAGGGCAGCTTGTGGCATCAGTGGCGTGTGACTGTTGAGTGCTGCCGCTGGATGAAGCCCTTACACCTTTCTTGTGCTCTTGTGTGCCTTCACAAAAGCGCGTAAGTGTGTCATTCCAATAGAGAAGACAGATTGGCCTAGCTTTGGGCCCCTTGGTCACCGTGTGTTCAGGAGAGAAGGGAACTCATGAATAGCAGATTCACTAAAAAAATCACATAAACGGAGCAGGTGAGATACTGTTCTTCCAAAGGAAGAGTTGCCAAACTACAGAAACACAAATGTCCATGATAATGTTTCTAATACAGAAAAGTAATGAAAAAGAAGTGTGTGTGGAATTAAAGATTCTATCAGAA
The DNA here is from genome assembly GCA_006410675.1 of Oreotragus oreotragus. Taxonomy (NCBI): domain Eukaryota; kingdom Metazoa; phylum Chordata; class Mammalia; order Artiodactyla; family Bovidae; genus Oreotragus; species Oreotragus oreotragus. Next base: position 228,243 of record SJYX01000067.1, read on the forward strand.
AGCCAAAAGCTGAGTTAGAGTGTAGTTAAAAAAATGCCGCCTGCCACATCAATAAACAAAGGATGTGCAGGCCATCAAGACATCAGTCACTGCGGCCAGCCCCCCCACTGTGCAGCCCAGGGGATTCAGGAGGAAGGAGCCAGGATACTGGCCCCAGAAAGCTAGGGTGCAAATCAAAGAAATGATTTCAAGGAGCCCAGACTCTTGCATCTTCCCATGTATAGAAAAAGTACTACGTTCATTAATTTGAGATGTCTGGTTTTCTTTAATTAGCAGCTATCTTTGATGTTCAACTACCCGACTTTTTTGTTTGTTTGTTTGAACTCCTGTATATCCTGGCTCCTCCCTTACCTCTTTGGAGCAGCCCCTCAAAGCCATCTGAGAGGCTGTCTTCTGGGCTTCCGTCCTCAGTGAGTCCATAGCATAAAACATAATTAGGTTGTGAATTTTTTTTTTTTCAGTTGATGTAAGACCAAAAGTTGAGAAGCTATAATACTGATCTAATGGGATATATATACTTAATAACAAACATTTTTAAAGAGCATATGATAGTTATTGTGTATTCATGGCAAGTGTGAGGCTTGTTTTATACAGCAGAGTTTCTCAGTATCAGTACAACTTATATTTATTCTCTGTGCATTGTCAAGTATTTAGCGACATCCTGGCCTCCACATATCAGGTGCTAGTAGCATTCCCAGCTCCATTTGTAACAATTACAAATGTCTCCAGACATGGCCAATGTACCCTGGGTCCAAATTGCGCTTGGTTTGGTATCACTGACTTAGAGATTTCAGATCTTTTGGAAAAGACATGATCCAGTAAGTATGATTTTCAAGCACTGTTGGGAAAAGAAAAGCTTGACATTGATCATAGGAGGCATGGAAAAGTTAGCATGGGTGTTGGTGACTTTCTACTGATTCATTTAGATGCAGATGAATGCAAATATCCTCATAATGTAGGAGATGTGTTGTTTTTCCAAAGCATGTATCCTATAGGGGAGAATAACTTTAGCAAGATGGCTAACCATCTCTCACTCTTGCTGGCTCATCTCAGGATTAAAGACATTTGAAAACAGGATTCTTTCTGAAATGTTGGGTAGGAAATCAAAGGAAGGAAAGGGGCTATGGATGCTAAGTGGTATTTTCAACATATTTTTCTCTCCATAAGATTTTAAAAGAGAAAAACTGTCTTGAAGTCAAACATTTGGCTACACAGATGGTATTGGCAATCACTGGAATTTCTGGACAATAGCTTAAGATGTTGGAATAATGGGCTCTTGGATAATGTAACCTGTCTCAGTAAAGGAGGAACTTTTTTTTTTGGGTCTGGAATAGTACTTCTCAAAGGGTTCAGTTCAGTTCAGTTGCTCAGTCGTGTCCGACTCTTTGTGACCCCATGAATCGCAGCACGCCAGGCCTCCCTGTCCATCACCAACTCCCGGAGTTCACCCAAACTCTTGTCCATCGAGTCAGTGATGCCATCCAGCCATCTCATCCTCTGTCGTCCCCTTCTCCTCCTGCCCCCAATCCCTCCCAGCATCAGAGTCTTTTCCAATGTGTCAACTCTTTGCATGAGGTGGCCAAAGTACTGGAGTTTCAGCTTTAGCATCAGTCCTTCCAATGAACACCCAGGACTGATCTCCTTTAGAATGGACTTGTTGGATCTCCTCGCAGTTCAAGGGACTCTCAAGAGTCTTCTCCAACACCGCAGTTCAAAAGCATCGGCGCTCAGCTTTCTTCACAGTCCAACTCTCACATCTACACATGACCACTGAGAAAACCATAGCCTTGACTAGACTGACCTCTCAAAGGGTAGTCTGCATCAAAATTATTGCCTAGAATACCAATTCATGGCCCCTACTGTAAATCTATGGATTCCATTGTGAAAGGGGGATTGGATATCATTGAATCTGCAACTCTAAATTCATCCTACAGGTGCTGGTTATGTACTGTGGGGTTTGAGAATTCATGGCCTATTAGATAGTTTATCTATCAATTAAATAGCGCCAAACCAGGGAGTCAGTGAGTGAATATACATTGAGATAAAGTGAAGAAAGGAAAAAATATCAAGTATCTCTCAATTCTTAAAAAAAGTGGTAAACAAGAGAATGTATACATGTATATTCAATTATGAAATTAAGATTGTTACCTCAGATAGTAAATACTAATCTTATAAGGATTATTGAGACTTGCTGAGTTAAAGCTCACGATTGGAATATGATGATTTAAGTGTGAGTCTAATTTTTTTTTAATGCTTCTTTTAACCTGGGATTTGGAGTGCTATATATCAAGAGTGTATACAATGTGGAAATCTGCACATTAGACGAGTGTGTTTGCATGATGATGGAAGGAGAGAAACAAAGTTTCCTGAAGCAACTTCAGACTGTGCTGGGTCTGTCTGTCTCTGTCACAAGGGCAGCCCACTATCAGTAAGAGGAACCAGCTACAGAAAAGAACACCACACCCCAACCAGGAAACACATGGAGCCACATGCAACATTTGTCAAAATGCTCCTTTGGCTCAAAGAAGAGTTTCTGACAAATTCTTTTCTGTCTTTTAGATCATTTCACCTGGAGAAGAAGATAAAGTGTCTCATGGAACTGATATTCGGGTCCTCACCATGAAGGGAAAGGAAAGAGATTGGCCTCGGGGTAGAAGCTGCCGTGTTTGCTAGCTGATCTCATAGCCGGAGAAAGACAGACCCAGCACAGTCTGAAGTTTGCTTCAAGAAGCAAATTTCAAGAAGTTCAGAGAGAAAAACAGTCATGACACAGCAACTGAAACATCTGGAAGGGAAGTCTGTTAGAAAGATTGCAAAGTTGTAAAAAAGAAAAGCAGTTCACTTGTACACTTGCAAGTAGCCTCAGTGAAGAACAGGACATGATTTAAAAAATCAGGGGCATCGTATACAATGCTGAAGTGATCAGATTTTTTTTTTTTTTTTTAAGGAGCATGTGTGTGGCAGAATAATTTATCAAACCATTAATTTGTTCACTTATTTTTCCAGTTCCCATTTCATAAAAAAGATCAGGATAATTCATTTCCTCATGAATTTTTCTAAATTGGGAGACAGAAAACAATTTTTCTAAATTGGTCTCATGTTCCTTGGTCTCATGTCCAACTAATTACAACCCTCTAGGAAGTTCCCCTGACCACAGAGAGAATAGTAAAGAATATATATATATCTAAATATGAGATATGTTTCATGTCTTTGGGTTATCCAAAATCCCTAACATTTGTTCATGTAATACTTTGTTTGTTTTTAATTAATTTATGTTTTTATTGAATCCTAATTGCTTTATAGAATTTTGTTGCTTTCTGTCAAACCTCAACATGAATCTGCCATGGGTATACATATATCCCCTCCCTTTTGAACCTCCCTCCCATCTCCCTCCCTACCCTACCCCTCTAGGTTGATACAGAGCCCCTGTTTGAGTTTCCTGAGCCGTACAGCAAATTCCCATTGGCTGTCCATTTTACATACGGTAATGCAGATTTCCATGTTACTCTTTCCATGTATCTCACCCTCTTCTTCCCTCCCCCCAGTGTAATACTTTTTTTTTTTGCCTCAAGAAGATTTGGGATATAATCATAAATTTTAAAAAATGGAATGAAGGGAAAAAAGTAATGTCTTTTCTTTTATCCTGCCCATCTATCTTGGGCAAAATAATCCAGACTTTTTTCATGTTTTAGGCCTTTGTTAATATGTGTTGATAATAATTCCTCATTTATATCTAAATTATAATCATGAAGTAATTTGCATAGACCGCTCTAAAGAAAACACTATGGGCTTCTTATTTCTAATCATTTTCTAATAAAAATGATTTCATTTCTCAGTAGAATATTAATAATGATGACAAAGATAACAATAACAATGATAATAACAAATTCTTATGGAATGGTCTATCAAAGCTATGGTTTTTCCAGTAGTATGTATGGATGTGAGAGCTGGATTATAAGGAAAGCTGAGCACTGAAGAATTGATGCTTTTGAACTGTGGTGTTAGAGAAGATTCTTGAGAGTCCCTTGGACTGCAAGGAGATCCAACATGTCCATCCTAAAGGAAATCAGTCCTGAATATTCATTGGAAGGACCATTGCTGAAGATGAAACTCCAATACTTTGGCCACCTGATGTGAAGAACTGACTCATTTGAAAAGGCCCTGATCCTGGGAAAGATTGAAGGTGAGAGGAGAAGGGGATGACAGAGGATGAGATGGCTGGATGGTATCACCGACTGGATGGACAAGAGTTTGGGTGAACTCTGGGAGTTGGTGATGGACAGGGAGGCCTAGCGTGCTGCAATCCATGGGTCACAAAAAATCGGACACGACTGATGGACTGAATTGAACTGAATGGAACGGTCACTGTGTGTCAGACACTATTTTAAGCAATTTGTATATATAAATTCATTTAATACTCACAAAAATCCTCTGAATTAGGCACTACTCATCTCCCAAATGAACAAACTATGGTTGCCAGGTCAAATATTAATCTTGCACGGAAGTCGATGCTAAATGCATTTAGAAGAAATAAATTTGTATTTAAAAAGAACCATACTTCTAAGACACATTCAGAAATTCAAGTGACCAAATGACCAAAGCTATAGAGGGACTTTTAACAGGAACTCCAGTACTATTTCATACGTCCCAATGTTTTTATATTGCAAAATACAAGTCTAAATTGATCAGTTCTTGCCACTTTTCATAGGCTATTGCCACATAACAACATTAATTACTGTAAAGCTATATAAAAAAGCACTGACTTTGGTTACCTTGAAATGTGGTACTTAGCCCTGATGATATTTCCCTGGGGCTGTTCCAGTGCAAAAGCAAATGCAGTTTTTGGATTTTTGTTTGTTTTTGATTGTGCTGTGTAGCATGTGAGATCTTTCCCAGAACGAGGATGAACGTGTGCGTCCTGCAGTGAAAACATGGAGTATTAACCACTGGATCACCAGGTAAGTCTCTGGACTTTTCATTTTTTTTCTTTTTTCAGTTTGATTCACCGATGCTTAAATTATGTAAATTAAAAAAAATTCTTCGGATGATGCTAATTTCAAAGACAATACCCGTGACTGATGACTGAAACAGTCTTTTCTAATGTGGACTAATCGTTTCTTGTTTCGTCATTAAGTCATGTCTGACTCTTTGTGACCCCATGGACTGTAACCCGCCAGGCTCCTCCCATAGGATTTCCCAGGCAAGACTACTGGAGTGCATTGCCATTTCTTTCTCCAAGAGGTCTTCCCGACCCAGGGATCATACCCACGTCTTCTGCATCGGCAGGTGGATTATTTACTACTGAGTTCCCTGGGAAGCCAGACTATAATAAGAGCTAATTATTGAGTGACTACTTTGCAACATACAACAGTGCCAGAGATCTTATATACTTTGTCTCATTTCTTTCCTAAACCGCCACACAAATTCGTCTTTATACTACTCCTTTCACAGATGAGGAAAATTAGGTGTGAAGAAGTTTTGTAACTGATCCAAATTTATATGTTTTCTGAGTGACTAAGCTGGGATTCAAAGACTCTGAAATTAGACAGTCTCCCATACTACCAAACCTCTCTGATAAGAAAACAATTTGCATTTGGTTTTTAAATATTCCATTTTTGAATTTTGCTGAAAATGTTTTCCTCTGAGGACGATGGACTTTTATATATGTAAGAAACGGATTTACAGAACTGTATTAGAGGCTGTTTGTGAAGAAGGCTGAGCACCGAAGAACTGATGCTTTTGAACTGTGGTGTTGGAGAAGACTCTTGAGAGTCCCTTGGACTGCAAGGAGATCCAACCCGTCCATTCTGAAGGAGATCAGCCTTGGGATTTCTTTGGAAGGAATGATGCTAAAGCTGAAACTCCAGTACTTTGGCCACCTCCTGCGAAGAGTTGACTCATTGGAAAAGACTCTGATGCTGGGAGGGATTGGGGGCAGGAGGAGAAGAGGACGACCG
>SJYX01000067.1:238412-253692 GCA_006410675.1 Oreotragus oreotragus
TCCTTTTTTGGATGTGGCAGAATATAGTGCCTGGAACTGTAGCAGTTGTTTTGTGATTATGTGGAGGGATTGGCAAAAAGAATAAGGCTGAGGATGGCAGAGCTTCAACAACGTGTATTAATTTCCTAGTTATGAGCTACTACAGCTAAGTACCATAAACTGTGGGACTTAAAACAACAGAAACTCAAAGCATAAAAGAATGAATTTGAGTTTCTGTTGTTTTAAGTCCCACAGTTTACAGTACTTAGTTGTGGCAGCTCACAACTAGGAAATTAGTACACGTTGTTGCAGCTCTGCCATCCTCAACCTTATTCTTTTCTCGAATCCCTGCACGATGGTGTGTAAGCTGGTGGGAAGTTGCTGGTAGCACAGGGACCCATCTGGCACTCTGTGATGATCTAGAGGGGTGGAGTGAGGGGATGTGTGTATAATTATGGCCGATTCTCATTGTATGGCAGAAACCAATGCAACGTTGTAAAAGTGAAAAATAAACATAGACTGATTGCCCCACAAATCTAGGGGTTAGTAGTCTGAAATCAAGGTATCAGCAGGGCCATGCTGCCTCTGAAAACTGTACAGGAATCTCTCCTTGCCTGCTCCTAACTTCTGGTGATTTCTTGGCAACCTTTGACTTCCCTTGCCTTTTAGATACATCAGTCCTCTGTCTTGATGGGTGTCTGTTTACAACATGTGTTTTCTCTTTGTTTGTTTATAACATTTTCCCTCTGTGAATGTCCGTTTCTATATCCAAATTTCCCTTTTTTTATAAGGACTCTAGTCATCTTATGTTGGAGCCCACTTACTTAATCTTGACTCCCTCTGTTAAGATCCTGTTTCCAAATGAAGTCACATTCTTAGGCACTGGGGGTTATGTCTTCAGCATATCATTTTGCAAGGATACAATTTAACCCACAACAGAGTGGACAGACATGGTCCCTGTTAATGTCAGCGGGTCACAGCACTAATCCTAGTACCGCCTCTTCTCGTGACTTTCTCTCTTGGGTGAGACATTTTGTTACCATATGGTTTAAGCCACNTGGGGGTTATGTCTTCAGCATATCATTTTGCAAGGATACAATTTAACCCACAACAGAGTGGACAGACATGGTCCCTGTTAATGTCAGCGGGTCACAGCACTAATCCTAGTACCGCCTCTTCTCGTGACTTTCTCTCTTGGGTGAGACATTTTGTTACCATATGGTTTAAGCCACTTTTAGATAGGTAGTCTGCTACTTTCAGCTGGAATTACCTTCCCCGATCCATGTACCTTAGTTTTAAATTTTTTATTATAGCACCAAAATGTATTACACAGACTAATGGAAGATTTGAGTTGTGAGCCCAGATCTATCTGGCTCCAAAGCTAAAGCATTTAATCATTCTTCTATATTGCCTTATTCATTCATTCAAACATGACTGCATCCGTCCTTTATTATTCCAACTCAGTACAGTAACTTTTATCTCAGTAGAAACCTAATGGCAATGCAGAACTGAATTTATTTAAAATGAATCCTTCTTCACAGTGAAATGTTCTCCTCATCCCAGAAAGATAATAGAGCAATGAAACAACTAGCAACCTACGATTTTTGATATTCATGTCTTTCAAGGTGCTTTCTCTTCCCAAATCCATCTTTCTAGATATGTAGCCTCATATCCCAAGGGAAATATTATTGTCATATAAGCAGTACTAGATCTAACTCCAGCTCCGTTTACTATTTACTCAGCCTCACCCAAAGCAGGCTAAGTCACCGTTCTCTGGAGGCAGCTTAAAATCTTTTCTTCATGTCAGTATGGTGCCAGAGACAAGTTGGAATCTACCCCATATCTTTAGAATTTTGATCTGAAGTCTGTTAGCAAAGAACATTTTTGGCATAGCTTTTAAATCAGAAGAAGACATTCCCTGAGGTTCTGACGTCAGGAAAATAAAAACATTTAATATAGAATTCTATTTTAGTTCTTTGGGTTCAATCAGTGAGAAAGAAGAGTGCCTTTCATGAGTCCTGGTCTCTCTCGCTTACATTTAGCATATTGAGTAAGACATAGCCTCACTAGAAACTTACACTCTAGTGTGGCACAAGCACTTTAACAAGTCATTAGAGTATGTGATAAGCCATATCTTAGGTAATGTGCAGGGTCCTCACAAGACACAGAGAAGGACCAATGGGTAGTCAGAGCCTGTAGGAAGGTGCACTCAGTGCTTGAAATCTCTGCCATGTCTTGAAGGTTGAGAAATAGTTTGCTAGGCAGAAGAAGGAGAACAGTGTGGAGGTTCCTTAAGAAATTGCAAATAGAACTGCCTTATGACCCAGCAATCCCACTGCTGGGCATACACACCGAGGAAACCAGAATAGAAAGAGACACATGTACCCCAGTGTTCATTGCAGCACTGTTTATAATAGCCAGGACATGGAAACAACCTAGATGTCCATCAGCAGATGAATGGATAAGTAAGAGCCGAGTCTGCTCCAGAGCGGGGCGAGTGTGAACAGAGCCGTGTGAGAGACAGTGTTCTTCGTTCTTCAGCCTCCTCTTCCCCTGCAGGGGGAGAACACGGTTGAAGGCCAGCAGGAGTCTGAGGCTGGGCAGGGCTGTGGGGGGCATCCCCTGCCTCACTCTCCCTCTGTGCCAGGGCAGACAGATGGCGCCGTGAATGAAGAGCCCCACCCTCGCCTTTGCGCCACTGCCGTCTGTTCGGCTGCAGAGCTTTCGAACTCGGGCTCAGGCTGTTCCCCCTCAACCCCTCAAATTCGACTCGAGGCATTTTTGCTGGTTTCTGCGCACCTCCCTTCGTATGTGACTCCTGTTCTCTCTCCCAGGAACCTTCCTGAGCATCCTTCAGGTAAGCACAATTCACCGTCCTTGCAGGCTTCCTCCTTAGCCCTGCCACTGGTAGCCCTTCCTGGAGGCCATATCACAGATGCTTTGTGCAACATGCTAAGGAGTCTGGGTTTTATTTTGAGGCCAATGGTGAACAGTTTATAATCTGTGAACAAGAGAGTGGCCTGAGCAGATTTGTGTTTTGGGAACTCTCTCTCTGGTCATGTAATAGGGAAGAATGAGCCTGATGCCATACTGGATCTATCCCTTTAGCTCTAACCCTTGTGCTCTGCTGCTTGTGCTAAGAATGACTAAAAGGATGTTGCCTATAGCCTGAAAAGTGTATGCTAGTCCATTCTCCAGACTCTGACTTTTAAAGGTATAACCCTTCTCCATTCATACGGAGATGAATAGCTGCAGGACAGAAAGAAGAAAGAAAGAAAGCGGAGTCACTTCAGTCGTGTCTGACTCTTCTCTGTCCATAGGATCCTCCAGGGAAGAATACTGGAGTGGGCTGCCAACTCTTGTCTTGTTGGAGGTTTTCAGTAGCATTGTGACCACAGCCCTGGTGGACAGGTATTAGAAGAAAGGATTCCTGTACCAAGACATTCACAACAAGCGGCCACTCTCTCCTCCCCTTTAAATACTTACAAAAGAAGCCTGAATTCTAACTCAGGTCAGGCGGTTCTTTGGAACACTAGCCCCCCATCTTCTTTGTCTGCTGGCTTTCCCAATAAAGTCACTATCGCTTGCCCCAGCAACCTCATCTCTCAGTTTCTTGGCCTGTCACGCTGGGAGTAGTCTGAGCTTGTACTCATATGAAAGCAGCTGCAGTGGAGAAGCAAATTGGAAGATAGGAAGAATGGAAGCAGGAAAGTTCACGGGCAAGTTCGAGATGGTTGAGACCACGGATGGTGACGGGGAGCTGATCCAAGGAGACAGGGAGGTGATTCTAGAGCTGATCAGTAGGCGCAGGGTCACGTTACCACCAGTCACCGTAATGGACTCAGGCCAGTTTTCTCTTTTATTTCTTAAAAGGAACTCCCAGTTCCTACACAGCTAGCCTTTATTCTATCCCTTAAATTCCTCTCCCCAATTAAAATAAGCAAGCAATTATTAATCCACAGAAATAAACTTTTAGGGCTGACTTTGCTCTTGCATCGATGACCAAACAGAGGTCACATTTTGCAAGGCCACACGAAGAGCTGTTTTCCCCTGCCCTCTGTCCACTCTTCACGCCATTACACAAGGGCTTTGGTTGTTCTTTCCACTCCTTATTTTCACTTAAATAAATTCTCAAACAGAAGCACACACTGCTTCCACAATCCGCACTCTTTCTCCAGGGGGTGGGTAGGGTTGCGGAGATGTGGAGAGAGGGACAGGAGATCCATCCACGAGCAGCAATGGGCCTGCCTGCCCACTGAGCCCCATCCTAAGTCACCGGGCTGCACAACCCTCTCCTGAGTTGTTTGGTTCTGCACTATAATCCTGCTTCCAGCCCAGTGGTTATGCCTCCCCTTGGAAAGCTCACGCTTCTGTCTGTTTGGGGATGGCATTAAATGGAATGTCACACCAGTGCTGCCTTTGTGGCTTTCCATTAGCATCTCCCATTAAGTACAGCCAACTGGGCACCTGATGGCCTGTGCGAAAGAGGCAGTTTCCCAATTATAAGGAATTCTAATGGTTTAACAGCCCCAAACCCTGTCAAACATGTCTACTGAAGGAAGATGCTGCTTTTTAGCTTGTTACCGAATATGATTCCCTTGGTATAATAGCTCTCTGTACTTCAGTGTTAATCTTTAAAAGCCTGCCTGCTCCTCTCATATCACTAGCAGCTGTTGTTAAATTAAATTTCTAAGGAAAATAAACAATTCATCTTTGGGGGATTCAGGCCTAAAGAGTTTTGCAAATGTCCAATTACCTTTTCTGGGTTCACTCCAGGAAGGCTTCACTTCTTTTTATCCATTTTCTATAATTAATTCCAGGGTATGAAGATGCTTCAGAGCTTTAGGATGAATCTATGTTGTCTGCATTCCATTGTCCTTGATGTACTTCAGCATTTCTGTAATCTCTCCCATAGAGAGAAAAAATCCCTGGCCTAATTTTTTTTTTTTCTTCCTGTGGGCTTTCTCCTTTGTACAAAATGAAATGGACCTTCAAAAGGGTCTCAGTAAATAGTATTTCTCTTTTACAGCCAAATACATTTGCAGCCTTTTTAAAAAAGCAAATATGGTCAGCTATAGTGCATTCTTAGGCTTTTTGATCTGGAAGGGACTTTCAAGTTTCCATTGTCTGATACTTTGCAAACCAAATCATACTGCAGACTCAGTGGTCATCATCTACCAGATAAAATACAGAATATGTGTCAAGAAGAGGGGAAATCTGAACCTTATACTCCCACAGCGATGAATGGTGAAAAATAGTCACTCAGGGGTAAACAATCTGCTGTATTGGTCAGTGGATCAGTAGAATGGAAAACAGACCTAATTTGCAGAGAGTAAAATGGGATAAAGAGAAAGTAAAGACTTGCTCAAGGTCACACAACTGGTCATTGGCTGTCTGAAGATGCAACCTTGAGACTATCAGTTATGCTCTTTGTATTTTACATCATAGCTGCTACTTGGTCCACTATTTAGATCAAGTGAGACTTTGTCAGTTAAAAAAGACTGAAGTGCCTTTCTTTTCTTAAACACTAAACAAACATCTGAGTGTCTGAGAGGTCTAAGTTTGAATTCTTACTTCTCCACTATGTAACTCAGGGTAATATGCTATAATAGCTTTCTAAGCTTCAATGGTAATATACTAACAGTACATATGTACCATACTAGGTTTACATAAATATTAAATGATAAGTGCACACAAATGTTTTTGTTGAAGCCTGACACTGTTGCAGGAAGAGGGACCCCCTGCAGGGCTCTTGAGTGAGTTTTTGCCTAACACTCAGAAATGAATTATTTGAGGAGACACATGCGATGACAAGGCAAGAGGTTTTACTGAGAAGGGGCGCCCGGGTGGAGAGCAGCAGGATCTGGGAGACCAGGAGGACTGCTCTGCCGCGTGACTGCCTGGTTCATGCTCCCAGATTTTCTCTGGCCAATCATTCTGTCTCAGGGTCCTTCCTGGTGACTCAGGTGTCACTCGGCCAAGATGGAGTGCAGGGAGGGTTCTGGGAGGTGGCAGGGCGCCTGGTGCCCCCTTTTGACTTTTGTTGAACTCTTCTGGTTGGTGGTAGCTTGTTAGTTCCATGTTCCTTACCAGGCCCTCCTGTCGGAAAGTGACTCAGGCAGACAGTTACTGTGGTGCCTGCATCGTGGGCTGTTTCAGTCAGTGTTTCCTGTAACAAGTCCGTGCTCGACAAAAGTTGTCACTATTATTACGATGTGCAATTCACCTGTGAAAGTGCACAGCCTTTCACACCAAAAGCCTGTGAGCCTTTTCGTCATTTTAACTGTCTTATAAGTTGGAAGACTTCCATTGCTTCCTTTTCATTCTTAGGATCCTCAGCAAATACTCCCCTTTCTACTCTTGCCTTGGGACTGCCAAAAAAGCAATCTTATTCCCTCGAGAGTCCTCTGATAATGAGAAGCCCCCACTGTTTCCTACCCATTGACCGTGACATTTTCCTAGAATGTAATCAGACATCACCACTCTGACAAAACATTGCCAGATGCCTACACCATCTTCTAATAATATGATCAATTGTCTTTATAATCACATTTCTGGCTTAAATAGGAACAGAATATTTACAATGCTTGGCAGGCAAATTTTTACCAGTTTATCATCTTGAGCTCATCTGTCACCAAGTCTTGTTGATCAAGCCTTGAGCTCCGTTCCTTCAGAGCCCTTGTTAGAGTGTTGTTTCAGCCCCTGTTCTCTTTATCTCCAGTGGTTCTCCCTGGAAGTCAGGCCTTCTTCACCCTGGTTCCAGAGTGGCCTTCATGAAGCACAGTGGTCATCTCATAATTTCCTACTTCAAACTCTTCAGAATGCATAGGATGGATCATCTTATTGTCCACACTGCATGATTCACTGAAAGGTAAAAATCAGTGCCCTGTATGAAGACAAACCCCTTACATCTGTAAGCCCGCCCACGGCCACCTCTGCAAACAGCCTTGATTCCTTTCACCTTTTCCGACCACTCTCTTCCCGTCTATTCCCCCGTGCCTCCGCACTGTTACCAGTTACNATCTTATTGTCCACACTGCATGATTCACTGAAGGGTAAAAATCAGTGCCCTGTATGAGGACAAACCCCTTACATCTGTAAGCCCGCCCACGGCCACCTCTGCAAACAGCCTCGATTCCTTTCACCTTTTCCGACCACTCTCTTCCCGTCTATTCCCCCGTGCCTCCGCACTGTTACCAGTTACATTTTCTCTGTTTGAAATGCTCTTTCATAGCTCTGTTTATACCTGTGTTCCCCTGTCTGCCACTTTTGTCTTCTTTCGCTTCTTTCACTCTTCACATTTTAAAATCATCACGGTGGTAGGCAGAATATTGGCCCTTCAAAGTTGTTCATCTATTAATCCTTGAAACCTATTGTCACGGGCATACCCTGGAAATATGGTAGAACTCTGCTCCAGACCACTGCAATAAAGTGAATGTCTCAATAACCTGAGTCATACAAATTTTTGGTTCCCCCATGCATATAAAAGTTATGCTCACACTATACAGTAGTCTATTAAATGTGTTACAGCGTTATGTCTAATAAAGACACATACATGATTTAAAGATCCTTTATTGCAGAACTTCCCTGGTGGCTCAGTGGTAAAGAACCCTGCCAGTGCAAGAGACCCAGTTTCAATCCTTGGTCCAAGAAGATCCCACGTGCCAAGGAACAGCTAAGCCCGCGTATGACAACTATTGAGTCTGTGCTCTAGAGTCAGGACCCGCAACTACAGAAGCCCGTGTGCCCTGGAAACCATGCTTGGCAACAAGAGAATCCCCTGCAGTGAGAAGCCTGCACACCGCGACTAGACAGCTGCCCCTGTGCGCCACAACCAGGGACAAGTCTGCATAGCAGCGAAGACTCAGCATAACCAAAAAAAAACAAAGTTCAAAAGCATGACTTATTGCTAGAAGACCCTGAGAAATGCAGGGTTACCACAGGTGCTTTTTCACTTTGTAAAAAACAGTATCTGCAGAGCACAATAATCTAAAGGGCAATAATATGAAGTTTGCCTGTACGTGTGATGGTTAATTTTCTGTGTCAGCTGGGCCAGGTACTTGGTCAAGTGTTATTTTATATATTGTAAAGTAATTTTTACAGGAGATTGACATTGAAATCAGTAGGTTTTGATTATCCTCTACAATATGAGTAGACGTTAAAAACCATAAAAACTAACCTCCACTAATGAAGAAAGAAAAATATTTGTAAATATGTGTATATATGTATGTACATATATGTCACAGATAATACACAGATTTGTGTATTTATTTACATGTATATGTGTGTGTGTGTGTGTATGTGTATTTGTACATAGATAGATTGATAACTTCCCAAATGGTGCTAGTGGTAAAGGGCTCATCTGACATTGCAGGAGACAGAAGAGACACAAGTTCGATTCCTGGCTTGGGAAGATCCCCTGAAGGAGGGCGTGGCAACCCACTCCAGTATTCTGACTTGTTGAATCCCACGGACAGAGGAGCCTGGTGGGCTACGGTCCATAGGGTTGCAAACAGTTGGACACAAGTGAAGCAACTTAGCACACCATACATATAATTGGTTCTTTCTGCCTCTTTGGAGAACCCTGAATGATATACTATGTTACATGAGCTGACAAAGCAAAAGGAGCTTGGTGATTAAGTTAGGAATCTTGTGATGGAAAGATTACCCTGGATCATCCAGAATATCCAGCATAGTCATAAGGGAGGCGGGAGCAGCAGAGTTAAAGAGAAGGTGAAGGTGCCACCTGACTGACTTTAGAAATGGAGGAAGGGTAACAACCCAAGGAACTCACGAGGCCCCTAGAAGCTGTCAAAGAAAAAGACAGATTCTCCCTTAGAGCCTCCAGGGGAATTCAGCCCACTGACACCATGGTTTTAATAAAATTAAATCTATTTTAGATTTATGACGTTCAAAACTATAAGATAAATTTGAGTTAAGCCACTGTTTGAGGCATTTTGTTATAGAAGCAATAAGATGCTAATACGTAGTTTGGTACCTGGAAGTGTGGCACTGCTGGGTAAACGCCTAGAATATGGAACTAGCTTTAGAACTGGGCAGTAGGCAGAGGATGAAAGAATTCTTAGGCACACAATAAAAGAAGACTGGATTGCCTTGAACAGACTGTTAGCTTAAAAGTGGGCATTAACCACGCTTCTAGTGAGGATTCACAAGAAAATGAAAATCATGGTAAAGAAAGCCTGTATTGTCTTAGTGGACACATAAATCATTACAAACAGACTGTAGGTGGAAACATGAGCATTAAAGATATTGCTGATGAAGGATCAAAACAAAATGAGAATCATGTTATTGGAAACTGGAGGAAAGGAGAGCCTTGCTATACAGCAGCAGAAACCGAGCTGCACTGTACCTACAGCTCTGTGGAAAGCAGAGCCTGTGAGCAGTGAAGCTGCATATTTACCCAGATACCTTTCTAAGTTGACGATTGATGGCATAACTTGGTCCCTTCCTGCTGCTTAGTAAAATAAAAAGTAGATTGAGGGAAGAACTTTGAAGCAAAAAGGAGCCGTGACTTCATGATTTTGGAATGTTCTCAACCTATCCAGATTGCAAAGGATGCAATAATTGGAAGATTCGCTGTTAGGAATCTGTGCCCTGGACAGAAAGCTAAGAATACAGTTCAAGAGCTTTTTGTGAGTGGCTTATAAATATTTTTTTTAGAAAGTCAGTGTACTGAGTCATACAGAAGGCTCTTTGAAGACATTGGTCACATGATTCCCTTCAGCTATCTAAATAGAAGCTGGAAATAGAGACGAGGTTACAGGTGAAAGACCTGTGGAAGCACTTCTTGTTTAATGGAGTGAATTCTTGAAACATACATGGTCTCCCCCCAAACTCTTGAAAATGTTATATCATCAGAAACACAGCATGGAATGAAAAAAGAAAGTATAAAGACAAAATAAAGGAAGACTTTTAGATTCACAAAATTCCATAAGAGAAAACAGGTAAATAAATTGGAATTTGCTAAGAGTGAAAATTTAAAGGTTTGCACCTCCCCCCCCAAAAAAAATACAGCTAATTGTGTGAAGTGAAAAAATACACATAATTTTCAAATTTTAAAATGTGTCCAAAGAGGAATTAAAAGAGAATGTAGACACCTTTGAAACAGTTATTGGTGTTTTGGATGAAAAAGGAGAAATGACCAAACATAAAATATAAGGAAATGGTGGCAATGGGAAAAAGGACTTAGAAAAAAAACCCAGAGGATTTAACTTGCCCACAATGGGACTTTTAGAAGGTAAAGTGAAAGTCACTCAGTCGTGTCCAACTTTCTGCGACCCCATGGACTGCCTGCCAGTCTTCTCTGTCCACGGAATCTTCAGGCGAGAATATTGGAGTGGGTAACCTTTCCTTTCTCCAGGGGATCTTCCCAACCCGGTGATTGAACCCAGGTCTCCCACACTGCAAGTGAATTCTTTACCAGCTGAGCCAGCAGGGAAGCCCAAGAATACTGGAGTGGGTAGCCTGTTCCTTCTCCAGGGGATCTTCCTGACCCAGGGATCGAACTGGGGCCCCCTGTACTGCAGGTGGATTCTTTACCAGCTGAGCCACCAGGGAAGCCCTTTAGAAGGTAAAGGAGCTGAAATAAGAGAGGAAATGGTAAAATGATAGAAGAAAATCTCTTTGAATTTAAGAACATTTAAATCATCTTATTTAAAGTCCTCATCATATTCCAGGCAAGATTGGTAGGACAAAGGTATGCACACACAAATATCCTGGTAAAACACCTACATTCTAAAGGTAAAGATTTTTTTAAATATTAAAAGAAAGATTAAAGTGTTAATTTTTTGAGGGGGGTGGGGAAGATTTTTTAAATTATTTTTTTAAATTATTTTAATTGGAAGCAAATTACAATATTGTGGTGGTTTTTGCAATACATTGATGTGAATCAGCCATGGACATATGTGTGTCCCCTGTCCTGAAACCCCCTTCCACCTCCCCCCTTATCCCATCCCTCTGGGTTGTCCCAGTGCACTGGCTTTGAAAGTCCTGTCTCATGCATCGAACCTGGACTGGTGATCTATTTCATATACGGTAATATACATGTTTCAGTGCTATTCTCTCAAATCATCCCCCCTTGCCTTCTCCCACAGAGTCCAAAAGTCTGTTCTTTACTTCTGTGTTTCTTTTGCTGTCTTGCATATAGGGTCATCGTTACCATCTTTCTAAATTCCATATATATGCGTCAATATACTGTATTGGTGTTTTATAGGTTATAGTCCACGGGGTCGCAAAGAGTCAGACACGACTGAGCGACTTCACCTTCACCTTCACCTTCACCTTGTTGTGCAGAAGCTTTTAAGTTAATTAGATCCCATTTGTTTATTTTTGCTTTTTTTCCCCATTACTCTAAGAAGTGGGTCATAGAGGATCTTTCTGTAATTTATGTCAGAGAGTGTTTTGCCTGTATTTTCCTCTAGGAAACTATAGTTTCCTATAGTTTCTGGTCTTACACAAAATGTTAAATTTTTCTGCAGAAGAACAAGTTACTTATAAAAAAATTAGAGTGTTATTAGATATTTTATATGAAACAGATCTAGAAGATGAAGGATATTATCTACAGAAGATAGAGAAAAGAACTACTACACTAGATTGTTATAACCAATCAGTAGATCATTTATCTGTCAGGAAAAATGAAAATAATTTTATAGATATTGAAATATTTAGAGAATATAGCTATTTTATAAAAATACTCCTGCAAGGATTCTAACAAGCCAAGAAATAAAACAAATCAGAGCATCAATCTTTATTTTATTTTAGGGTTTTTGTTGTTGTTTTTTTTGCCACACTCTGTGGCGTGTGGGATCTTAGTTCCTCCACTAGGGATTGAACGCATGCCTTCTGCACTGGGAGCACTGAGCCTTACCCAGTGGATCTCCAGGGAACTCCCAAACCAGAAAATCAAGATGGGAAAGTTAGAAATGACTCAATCTCTCTGTTATTCTTAACCTCTATGCATGTGTCTGTAAATGGATAGTGATAGTCTATAAATGTAGAATAAAAATTCTAAACAGGGACTATTTATTATAGTTATACTGCAAGCAAGGGAAAATTTGATAACTGTCTTTGTTAAAAATCTCTAATTTATCTGAAGGTGTTCAGGAAGTAGGTGACNTGCTGCTGGGAAAAATTGAGGGCAGAAGGAGATGTGTATAAGAGACAGTAGTTATACTGCAAGCAAGGGAAAATTTGATAACTGTCTTTGTTAAAAATCTCTAATTTATCTGAAGGTGTTCAGGAAGTAGGTGACAGGAGAGAAATCTTGTAACTTTCTAAATTTCTTATTCTGGAGTAACCCATTAGCTAGGGAAGCAAAATACACTAAAATATTTATCTTAACACAGTGTGAAATAAAGCAAGTAACACAGGGAATTATAGATATGGAAAACAGTTGATATCATATAATATTAAGTGTATAGACTTATAGATAGATACATAGATTTGAGGTTGAGGAAATGGAAGGTAGACACAGTGGTTTGGAGAAGCACAAATCTTTCATAATAAAAAGGAGAAATATTGAGTAAATATTTAACAAAGCCAAAATAAACTTTTTAATGACTAAAAAGGAAAACTTATGTAGTCAATACAAAGTAAAATGTGGAGAATAAAACCAGGCATACCGTTTGCTACAGCAAATGTGAGATGCCTCTTCCCTCTTTGAAATGCAGAGCAATAGGGAAAAGACATCTTTTTCAATAAATGTTTTAGACAACTGAGTATTTGTAGGTAAATAAATAAAAGTGAATGCTTCCCACACATGAAACAAAAGCATTTACCTCAGAGAGTTTGTAGACCTAAATAAAAATGGAAAAAACTATAATGCTTTCAGAAGATTACATGAGAAGATATCACCACCTAGTATTACGGAAAACTTGTTTGAGTAAAACAAAAAGGAAAAAAAGCTATATGATGAAAGATTGTCTTCGTAAGGAAAGTGAAATGAGACAAAAGGTATGTGCAATATATATACCTGGCAAAAGGCTTGTCTGAGAGTACTTTAGAATATCTATAAAAACAATAAGACAGGAAACTCAACAGAATATTAAGCCGAAGACTTGAGCTATTATTTCCTTCTATAAGTAGGAAATGTGAATGGTCACTAAACATTAAAAAAAAAACACACATACACACAATGGTATTAGTACTCAGAAAGAAAAATTTAACAATACCACTACAGCAGAATGGTAACCAAAAATAGAAGAGTTTAAGAATATTAAATGTTATCAAGGATATCAACCAAAAGTTACTCTTAGCCACCATTGGTGGTTTTGCAAATTGACTCAGTTACTCAAGAAAATGGGCATGTGTGCCCCAGCCTTGTTCACAATGGCCAACACTAGAAAAAAACACAGGCCATCAACAGGAGATTGGATAAGTTGCAGTATATTCCTAAAAGAGAGTTCTATACAGTTATGAAAATAGATGACTGATGTTCAAGAAAATGAATGAATCTTACAAATATATTGCTGGGGAAGAAAAGGAGCAACTTGTGAAATAATGCATATAGTATAATTCAAAGCTAGGTTTGCTGTTTCCAACTTAAGAGTACCCAACTTAACAGTGCCCTGCCTGGGATACTACATTATCCCTCGCAATTTTAGTACACCTTAATTCCACATTTGCAAATAGTCTCCTATAAATGCTTCTCAAATTTTATAATTTGGCTTGTCTGAGAGTACTTTAGAATATCTATAAAAACAATAAGACAGGAAACTCAACAGAATATTAAGCAGAAGACTTGAGCTATTATTTCCTTCTATAAGTAGGAAATGTGAATGGTCACTAAACATTAGAAAGAAAAAAAAACACCACAATGGTATCAGTACTCAGAAAGAAAAATTTAACAATACCACAGCAGAATGGTAAACAAAAATAGAAGAGTTTAAGAATACTAAATGTTATCAAGTATATAAACCAAAAGTTACTCTTAGCCACCCTCGGTGGTTTTGCAAATTGACTCAGTTACTCAAGAAAATGTGTATGTGTGCCCCAGCCTTGTTCACAATGGCCAACACTAGAAAAAAACACAGGCCATCAACAGGAGAGTGGATAAGTTGCACTATATTCATAAAAGAGAGTTCTATACAGTTATGAAAATAGATGACCGATGTTCAAGAAAATGAATGAATCTTACAAATATACTGCTGGGGAAGAAAAGGAGCAACTTGTGAAATAATGCATATAGCATAATTCAAAGCTAGGTTTGCTGTTTCCAGCTTAAGAGTACCCAACTTAACAGTGCCCTGCCTGGGATACTACATTATCCCTCACAATTTTAGTACACCTTAATTCCACATTTGCAAATAGTCTCCTATAAATGCTTCTCAAATTTTATAATTTATGTATACCATCTCTGCTATATTCCTCTCTGATTCAACTCATAAAATTAAGGTGTATTTAGTTTTGAAATGCTATTGTTGCTGACTGTATTTTCCAAAATCAGCCACAAAAGTCTTCCCATCATACATCCTCTTCCTACAATGATGTTCCTTCCATTGACAGGTGAGGTTTATGGTCTCTCCTTTTAAACTGCCTGGGCTTGAGACAGCTGAGTGGTGCTATGCAACCTCTGAAGTTAGATCAGAAAACGTGACATATGAGTGCATGTTAAGTCACTTTCAGTTCAGTTTAGTCACTGAGTCATGAACGACTCTTTGCGACTCCATGAATCGCAGCACCCCAGGCCTCGCTGTCCATCACCAACCCCCAGAGTTCACTCAGACTCACGTCCATCGAGTCAGTGATGCCATCCAGCCATCTCATCCTTGGTCATCCCCTTCTCCTCCTGCCCCCAATCCCGCCCAGCATCAGAGTCTTTTCCAATGAGTCAACTCTTTGCATGAGGTGGCCAAAGTACTGGAGTTTCAGCTTTAGCATCATTCCTTCCAAAGAAATCCCAGGGCTGATCTCCTTCAGAATGGACGGGTTGGATCTCCCTGCAGTCCCAGGAACTCTTAAAAGTCTTCTCCAACACCACAGTTCTAAAGCATCAGTTCTTCAGCGCTCAGCCTTCTTCACAGTCCAACTCTCACATCCATACATGACGAGAGGAAAAACCATAGCCTTGACTAGACGGACCTTAGTCGGCAAAGTAATGTCTCTGCTTTTGAATATACTATCCAGGTTGGTCATAACTTTTCTTCCAAGGAGTACGTGTCTTTTAATTTCTTGGCTGCAATCACCATCTGCAGTGATTTTGGAGCCCCCCAAAATAAAGTCTGACACTGTTTCCACTGTTTCCCCATCTATTTCCCATGAAGTGATGGGACCGGATGCCATG
>SJYX01000067.1:257338-271455 GCA_006410675.1 Oreotragus oreotragus
GGCAAGCATCATATAATATTTCTTATAGATACATGTTCACTTTTCACGAAACCAAAAATTATGCTAAGTGAAAGAGGTGAAACTCAAAAGAATAAATAGTGTCTGACTGCATTTATATGAAATCTTATAATTGGAAAAACTAGTGATAGAAAACAGATCAGTGACTGCCTGTACTGCAAGTTGCCTAACACTTTCAATTATTAATGATAAAGTTTTTGAATGGGCATGTGCATCCAGTCTGTACGTTACTAGCATCAAGAAGTCACTCATACTCTTGGTTAAAATAATAAATTAGTTTTTCTTACCCAACATACCAATTAATTTGTTTTTACTTTTTTTAAAACTAACTTTCACATCATCAGAAACTATTCCAGACTTTTCTAAATTTTGCACAATATCAGAAAAATGTCTAGACCACAGTTCATTGTTAATGTAATTTTTTTCACCTATACCTTCAGAGAATTTATCTAAATTCCGAAGTATTAGTCATAGCATAACTCAAGGATAATGATGAATTGGTACTTCACTTAAAGCACAAAGCGTTTCATAAACGATCTTTGGAGGAGCCTTGCAACTAATCATGATTTTGGCCTACTGGAAGGCAGTGTGAGTATTTCACACACGCCACCATGATGGGAGTCCAATCCCCAAGCATCCTAAGACAATCCGCATAAACCAGTGAAATCACAGTGTTTATCATTGATTAAGCTTGCTGTGTACCACAAGTATTATTACATTAGTTACCAAGTGGTATGAAGAAATTTCAATTAAAAAAACAAGAATGGCTGAGAGAATACATTTGAATCAGTTCTAATAAGATGGATGAAACTGGAACCAATTATACAGAGTGAAGTAAGCCAGAAAGAAAAACACCAATACAGTATACTAACACATATATATGGAATTTAGAAAGATGGTAATGAGGACCCTGTATGCAAGACAGCAAATGAGACACAGATGTGTAGAGAGGACTTATGGACTCTGAGGGAAAAGGAGAGGGAGAGGGAGAGGGAGGGATGATTTGGGAGAATAGCATTGAAATATGTATACTATCATGTAAGAAATGAATTGCCAGTCTATGTTCAATGCAGGATGCAGGATGCTTGGGGCTGGTGTATGGGGATGATCTGGAGGGAAGATGTGGGGTGGGAGGTGGGAGAGGGGTTCATGTTTGGGAGTTCGTGTAAAAAAATAAATACAACAAAAAAACACAACAAGAATGGCCATTTCAATACTGAAATGGTAAAATAAAGTTTTGAGAACTTAAAAACCAAGATCATATAAAGGTGGAAGCAAGTAGACTTAGGTGGCTATTTAAAGAGTCCAAGCAAATAAGATGGAATTTATTCTATATGAGATGACAATAAGTGTTACAGTGAAAAACTGGAAGTGGGACTGATGGGAGACATTGAGTTTGGAGTTTCCGTTTCATATGGGAAGGGAGAGTCAGTAGCGGTCATTCTTTTGTAATAATTCGTGTATGTGTGTGTGCGTGTGTGTGTGTGAGCACGTGCCCACACTTGGTCATGTCCGACTGTGGCACCACGGGCTGTAGCCCACCAGGCTCCCCTGTCCATGGAGCTGTGATAGTTTAGAGAGCTGTAAACTCACAACGTTCACACTTTCCTACTTCTGTTCATTATTCTTCAAAAGTTTCATCTGTTTCACTTGTTTTAGAAATGTACTTAAAATATAGAAGTCATCACGTTGAAGTTATTTTTATGGTTTATGTTGATCATGTGAACTGGAAAGGACATTATCTGAAATGATATGTCTAGCTTTATTATTTGTGACAGAAGAATGGGGTTATTAAAAACTTTTAAAACCTTTCTGCAGATGGTACAAGTATAACACTAGAGAGAGATGGGAGTTTCAGCCAAGATTCTGAAAGTTTCCAGATGTTTTAGTTGGCACTGTCTCCAGATAAAAGTATCTCTTGATCTTGCAATAATTAAGAAAATCATTTCAATCATCTTTTTCAATAAATGTTATCCTTACTCCTACTCAACATGTAAACATCAAGGAGGACTTAATAATATGAGGAGCTAGAAACTGGAAATTGGAAGATAAGCCAAATTGGCCAGTTCTCCTGTTCTAGCTAGTGAAGTGGTTTGGAAATGTTATCAGCCCTCGGATATTCAATTTGCTGAAAATTATGAAATGGAAGTCATTAAAAATTCGAAGAATAGATTTTAGGCTAAATTTGGCCTTTCTAAATGGTATTTTAACAAATATGTTATTTTTTTCTTTTCACCAAGATCATTTGACAAAAAGAGACATATCAGTAATAAGGCTCATAGATTAATTCAATAAACAATTAAAGTGACTGAATGTATAAATCAAAGCAAAGAATCCATGAAACAGAAGTGAAACTCTAGAAATGAACAAAGATCACATACCATTTGAAACAAAACAAAGTAACAATTCCTAGGGGATTCGATTGCATAACAAGTTATAGGAAAATATGCTTAGAATATGACAAATTACAAGTTTTATATTTCTTATAATTTATTGAGTTCTGAAAGTTGGCTCAATGATATCTGTAAAACTCTGAGTAGTAAAATTTAATTTAATTAAATTAGGGCAACAAATTAAATATGATATTCTAATAAATAATCTTCATCACAACATAATTTAACAAGTAATTTTATTTACTTAGTCAAAAGTAGAGAGATTGAACATATTAAAATATAAAGTAGTATTAAAGGTAGTAAGAAAATTTTTGAAAAAGAGGAAACCATATATAAAAATAATACGTGGAACTCTTTGGCCAAAAACTTCCAAACTTTCAAGTCTAGAAGAAATAGATAATTAATCAACAAAATATGTTACAAAAATGACCACACCCTCCATATGTCATTTAAATCAGCTTCCAAGAAAAGATGTAACTAAGATATACCATTTTAACAGACAATAGAACTAGATGGTTTATAGCTAAGATTTAATTTTAAAATATACATAATTCTAATGGTCAATAGTTGTGGATCATTGAAAAAGAAGGGTGATACCCCAATTCATTTTAAGCCAGGCATATTAGTTCAGTTCAATTCAGTCGCTCAGTTATGTCCGACTCTTTGTGACCCCATGGACTGCAGCATGCCAGGCCTCCCTGTCCATCACCAGCTCCTGGAGCTTGCTCAAACTCATATCCATTGAGTTGGTGATGCCATCCAATCATCTCATCCTCTGTCATCCTTTTCTCCTCCTGCCTTCAATCTTTCCCAGCATCAGGGTCTTTTCCAATGAATCAGTTCTTCGCATCAAGTGGCCAAAGTATTGGAGTTTCAGCTTCAGCATTAGTCCTTCCAATGAATATTCAGGACTACTTTCCTTTAGGATGGACTGGTTGGATCTCCTTGCAGTCCAAGGGCCTCTCAAGAGTCTTCTCCAACACCATAGTTCAAAAGCATCAATTCTTAGATGTTCAGCTTTCTTTATTGTCCAACTCTCACATCTATACATGACTATTGGAAAAACCATAGCTCTGACTAGATGGACCTTTGTTGGCAAAGTAATGTCTCTGCTTTTTAATATGCTGTCTAGGTTGGCCATATCAGTTAGGGATCCTTTTAACTGCACATATTAGAAAACCCTACTACAGTGGATAAAAATAAATGCAATGTCAGCCTTGAAACAAGCATATACATGGCAGGAGGGTTGCTGGCCTTAGTTCCATAGGTTAGAAAGTTCAAACCAACAATTCTCCTATTCCACGGCTTTTCCCTCAACATGGTTCCTGCACTTCCAGCCCCCAAGGGTTAAAGTGTGATGATGGTTTAAAGGGGCAAGAGTGCATCTCAACTAGACTTCTGCTTGTCCTGGACCAGTGTGATACCACTACTCCTCACAAGGAGTGGGGAACTGAGGTAGGTAGTTTTATAGCTTCCAGAGTAGAAATAGGTGGCAAATTAAAATTAGACGAGTCGGTCTATTGTCATTGCTATTATAAGCATAAATAGAGAAACCGCTCTAGACTTTACAATGTAGTGCAAAGTGGCTTTTGACAGAAGAGAATTCTGTTGGGGAAAATTGTACACTTTTAAAGGGAACAAAGCCAAATTATGTAAAATAATCTAATGTCAAAATCGAGAGATCTTCGGAAAAATTTGGTTCCTAACTGTAGTATGTTCGTTAAGATCTGCCACAAGTTCAGTTCAGTTTAGCCGCTCAGTCGTGCCCGACTCTTTGCGACCCCATGGACTGTAGCACACCAGGCCTCCCTGTCCATCACCAACTCTAGGGATTTACCTATACTCATGTCCATTGAGTCAATGACGCCATCCAACCATCTCAGCCTCTGTCGTCCCCTTTTCCTCCCACCCGCAATCTTACCCAGAATCAGGGTCTTTTCAAATGACTCAGCTCTGCATCAGGTGGCCAAAGCATTGGAGTTTCAGCTGCAGCATCAGTCCTTCCAATGACTATTCAGGACTGATCTCCTTTAGGATGTTCAGCTATCTTAATTAAAACTGAGAATTGGGCTGGGAGTTACTGTGGGCTGAAGTGCACGGATGTGTGGAAGCTACCAAGCCTGACACCCCTCCAGAGCTCGCTGTGCCCTGCCGCCAGCTCTCTCTCCATTCATATGTGGTTCCTGCCAAGTCTCTCTGCTCTAGAACACACCCAGTCTCTTCATTTTGATGATGGCTTCAAACCAGACAGGATGTGAGTGGTTGAAGCCCCCAAGTGCTGCTTCTTCTAGAGCTCTAATTTAGATCCCGATGGAAGAAGAGCTGATGATGAAACTGAAGTAGAGTTTACTGGTTATGTACATCGTTACCAGATTCAAATGGATATGGATTGGAACCCCTCCCCAGTGAACTGTTAACAGTGTGGTCTTGGTAAAAAATTTAACCTCCCTTAATCTTAGATACCACCCCTGCAAAATATCTCCTACACAGAGCAATACAAGTATTCAATATATTGGTTCGCACATAGTAACTGGTCAATACATTTTAGCTATAAATATTATGACTAGATGATGCTTATGAACAAGCAAGTATCTTGTTAGGGATTTTCTCACAGCATAGTTTAAAACCATTCAGTCATTTATTCAGCATCTTCTATTGTTCTAGAAATTCTGGGACTCACCAAATGTGGACCTAACAGTTTATCACAAGTATTGATTTAAATAATACACACAGTAACCCTAAGATAATTTTCTTTCTACATAAAAAGAAGCTGAAAATCAGATTGGCTAAGTTCCTCACCCCAAACTAAAAGATCAAAGGTAGGATTACGCTTCTCTACTCTATGTACACTACTTTTTCTCGAGAAGTTCCCAAAGGTGTTTGTACATCAGAATTCCCTGGGAAACTTTTTCTTTAAATATATATATTCAAAAAATCAGGTTGTTTAATTTTGGCTGTACTGGGTCGTCATTGCTGTGGTTAGGCTTTCTCTCATTGTGTTCAGGGGGGCTGCTCATTGCAGGGGCACCTCTCGTTGCAGAGCACAAGCTCTCAGTGCAGGCCCCAGGCTCAGTAATTGTGGTGTCCAGGCTTAGTTGCCCCGTGGCATATGGGATCTTCCAGGACCAGGGATCGAACCCATGTCCCCTGTATTGTCTGTCCCAGGTATCTGACCCCAGGCCGATTCTTAACCAATAAACCACCAGGAAAGTTCCAGGAAGCCTTCAGAACACAAAGTAGAGATGCCCGAGGCCCACTTACAAAGTTTTCTGGTTCAGTGACTTTAGGAGCTACCGCAATACCTTTACTGTCCAGGAGCCTGCTCACTAGTCACATGCAGCCACTTACATTTGAATTAAAATCAAATAAGCTTGAAATTCAGTTCCTTGGTCACACTGGCTCCATTTGAAGTGCCTGATGGCTACATACAACTAGTAGTTCCTGTGTTGTGCCACCCAGATTGTAGACTAGCCCCGTCACCACCAGAAGTTCCGCTGGGCACAGCACTGCTTTTCTGTCTCATCCTTCTCTCGGGAATAGTTTGCCTAACTACATACCAAGGAAGAATTTTTGCTACCAAAAATTTATGCAGGGTGTGGCCAAACTCTATGAGTTAGTCCTCGAGAACTTGGAGGTAAGATGTTCCTCTGAGAAGAAACTTGTAGAAACAAGGTCATTTCACAGAAATGAAAGGTCTAGCAGCAGCAACTCCCCAGCCATTGGGCTTAAAATAAACTGCTTGATTATAATAACATACAAATAATGGGCTTTTAGAATGGCATTAGATCACTCACTCAGGATTGCTGCTGCTGCTGCTGCTAAGTTGCTTCAGTCGTGTCGACTCTATGCGACCCCATAGACGGCAGCCCACCAGGCTCCCCCGTCCCTGGGATTCTCCAGGCAAGAACACTGGAGTGGCTTTCCATTTCCTTCTCCAATGCATGAGAGTGAAAAGTGAAAGTGAAGTTCCTCAGTCGTGTCTGACTCTTAGCGGCTCCATGGACTGCAGCCTACCAGGCTCCTTCGTCCATGGGATTTTCCAGGCAAGAATACTGGAGTGGGGTGCCCTTGCCTTCTCCACACTCGAGATTAGAAAAGGAGAATCACAGAGTTATGCTTTGGACCGTGACCATCTAAGTACCACCCATGGAACTTTACCGAGACCTTCTTTGTTGTGGTACTCCTACAGTAGCTTAGAGTATAATGTCATACAGTTATAGTTTTATACTTCACATTCTATGTAATTCCTCATATTTTAATTCCATATGTTAAAATGATCAATATCTGACATCATTCATCAGTCTTCTTGTGAAAGTCTGCCAAAAGAGAAAATATGATGGAAGTTCTACTTCAAGTATTTAATTCTCATTGATCATCATGTCTTATTATAAATTAGAACATTGGAACTCTGTTCTTTTTCCCATTTTATTCACTTCTGCACATGAGTCTGCCCCTGGGAAATGGATCTGTTTTCCCTCTGCTGAGCCTGCAATGCTGAGGTCAGACCTTGAGGCACAGTAAGTGAAACACACCAAAGTGATGGTGAAACTCTAAGGAGGTTTCCTGGCACTCAGGCCCACCCTCTTTGCCGAAAAACCAATGACCTGCCCAACCTGGTCCCTCGTGTGTTAGCAAAACTGATCGGCAGACTATGAAATAATTTCTCCTGCAATAGCTCACTGATTTCCATCACAGAATCACAAAGATATTTTAGTGCAATTTGATATAAGGAAATTTGAAGTTTGGAGAAATATAAAGATTTTACCCAAGTCGTGAAATTATTTGGATAATTTCATAAGCATAAGGAAGCACCCAATTTTTCTAATCCTGACTAAGTTCTTTTTCCATTATTTCCTTCTCATTCTGTCAGGACTGAACAGCAACCTGCAGCCCTGTCAAACCAC
This sequence comes from Oreotragus oreotragus, assembly GCA_006410675.1. Lineage (NCBI taxonomy): Eukaryota > Metazoa > Chordata > Mammalia > Artiodactyla > Bovidae > Oreotragus > Oreotragus oreotragus. The sequence goes on from SJYX01000067.1 coordinate 264,654, forward strand.
ACTTCTGTAGCCTTCGAAATCTGTTCTGAAAATTAACTTTTAATTGATTTATCAAGCTCATTCAATCATCACAGTGCAGTGTGGTTTATTATTTCTCTGATGTCAGTGCAGTAGAATTCTCTGATGTGTCTGTGGTTTGAGTGTGTTGGAGCTCATTAAGTAGAGTATTTGTCATTGTCTTATGGCATCCAGTCGGAAAATCATCATTCGGAAATTACAGTACAGGCTAGTCAAACGTCATAAACACAGGATCGTTCATGTTTTCTTAGAATAACAGATCATTTTAAGTCGTGGGTTAAATGGATCCTTGTTATCCAGGACCAGTGTTAAAATTACATTTCTGCCACACACATATTAGATATTTCTAATATATATTTACTGATGGATGCATGCGCTCTATCTCCTTATGCATAGAATTTTCTACCGATCATATCCCAAGCTGAAAATCACGCCCAATGATATATGAGACTCATGACTCCAAAATCTACACCTCTCCTTGGATTCCTGAGTCCCATATTCTGTTTCAAGTTTCCAGCTGCATATTTCATGCGAATATCCTTTCTATATCTTAAAATCCAGGTAGCCTGAATCAGACATGCTTCATGGTGTTCCTCTGCAAATCTGCTTTCCTTGCTCGTAGCTCTCATTGTAGCATCTTTTCCATAACCCGAGTAGAAATGTCAGAGTCATCTTTACTTTCCTATTCTAATGGCATCAAAGCTGTCCCCTAAATGCCCCACCAACTTTATCTCTGAAATGTCTCTTTCATTCATCACACCTTTATACTGCTTTTCCAAACACATATAGTGCTTGCTATACACAAATATTAACACATTTAACCCTCAAGAGACCCCAAGGAAGAGAGTTTATAGTCTTATCCTTGTTTTGCAAATGAAGAAATTGAAGCTGGGCTTAAGTAACTCCCTGGGGTCACACAGCTATCAGACACAGGACTGTGTGTGTGTGTATCCTCAGTCATTTCTGACTCTTTGAGGCCCAGGAGAAGATTCAAATCCCCAATAGCTGATTTATGTTGATGTATTACAGAAACCAACACAATATTGTGAAGCAATTATCCTTCAATTGAAAATAAATAATTAAAAAAAAAAAAATCCAAATCCAGGCGGCCTGGTCCTAGAAGCCTTGCTCCCAAGGACTGGCTGCCCTGTGGGGCAGCTCTGTTGCCTGCCCGTCTCATTGCTGCTAATCCCACCAGGTCTGCAGTCTCCAAACCGGTCTTTCTGCATCTAGCAACTCCCCTGTTCTGAACCACTCAGGAAAGGTGAGAGGATGAGGACAAGAGAAATTCTTCTGACATTATTTTTTCTTCCTCTCACTTAAAATCTTTAAACACTTTTGTCACCTACGCCTCTCCACCCACTCTCACAATTCCCCCAACTTACAAATTTCTTCCATAGGATGAGCCCAACCTCCTTCTTGCCACTTTCTCCTAGTTTTGCCAGTTTTGCCAGTGTGCTCTGTCCTGCCTCCATGCCCACATTAGTTCTGGTGCCTGCTTTCTGGATGCCTTGATCCACATCCTGCCAGCTTGCTTGATCCTATGAGGTCTCCAAAGTCATGGTATCTTTGAAAGCTTTCCTTGGGAATCTCTTGATTCCCAAATGAAGTTACCTCCCCACCTTCTCTCTTTGTCTTTCTGTCTCTGTGTCTCTACCTCATTCTGGGAAGTGAACAAAGATAGGGAACATAAATCTAGGAAGAAAAATTTGAGGCATGATGTCCAGAAGTTTGGAATATCAGCCTTAGGGATGTCAGCTACTTTAAATTCCTTATTTTATGGGTACAAACTTTTAAAAGATATGAGAGAAAGGGACTTATTATGAGTTGATAGAAAATAATGACTCCGATTCTAGCATATTTAGTCACTACTGTTAATAAGCCTCATCTATTCATATAATGAAATGCTCAGTGGACATTTCATTATTGCAAAATTCAGACTTAAAGAAAGTAGGGAAAAGTACTAGATCATTCAGGTATGCCCTAAATCAAATCCCTTACAATTATACAGTGGAAGTGACAAATAGATTCAAGGGATTAGTTCTGATAGACAGAGTACCTGAAGAACTATGGACAGAGGTTCGTGACATTGTACAGGAGGGAGGGATCAAGACCATCCCCAGAAAAAGAAATGCAAAAAGGCAAAATGGCTGTCTGGGGAGGCCTTACAAATAGCTGTGAAAAGAAGAGAGGCGAAAAGAAAAGGAGAAAAGGAACAATATAGGCATCTGAATGCAGGGTTCCAAAGAACAGCAAGAAGAGATAAGAAAGCCTTCTTCAGTGATCAGTGCAAACAAATAGAGGAAAACAATAGACTGGGAAAGACTAGAGATCTCGTCAAGAAAATTAGAGGTATTAAGGGAACATTTCATGCAAAGATGAGCACAATAAAGGACAGAAATGGTATGGACCTAAGAGAAGAAGAAGATACTAAGAAGAGGTGGCAAGAACACACAGAACTATACAAAAAAAGGCCTGCACAAGCCAGATAACCATGACAGTATGATCACTCACCTGGAGCCAGACATCTTGGAATGCAAGGTCAAGTGGGCCTTAGGAAGCATCACCATGAACAGAGCTAGTGGAGATGATGGAATTCAAGTTGAGTTATTTCAAATCTAAAAAAAATGATGCTATTAAAGTGCTGCATTCAATATGCAAGCAAACTTTAAAAACTCAACAGTGGCCACAGGACTAGAAAAGGTTAGTTTTCATTTCAATCCCCCCAAAAGGCAATCCCAAAGAATGTTCAGACTATCACATAATTGCACTCATCTCACACGTTAGCAAAGTAATGTCCCAAATTCTCCAAGCCAGGCTTCAACAGTAAGTGAACTGTGAACTTCCAGATGTTCAAGCTGGATTTAGAAAACGCAGAGGAACCAGAGGTCAAATTGCCAACATCCGCTGGATCATCAAAAAAGCAAGATAATTCCTGAAAAACATCTACTTCTGCTTTATTGATTACACCAAAGCCTTTGATGGTGTAGATCATAACAAACTGGAAAATTCTTCAAGATATGGGAATACCAGACCACCTGACCTGCCTCCTGAGAAATCTGTATGCAGGTCAAGAAGGAACAATTAGAACTGGACATGGAACAACAGACTGGTTCCAAATCAGGAAAAAGCTGTATATTGTCATCCTGCTTATTTAACTTATATGCAGAGTACATCATGCGAAATGCCGGGTTGGATGAAGCAGAAGCTGGAATCAAGATTGCTGGGAGAAATATCAATAACTACAGATATGCAGATGACACCACCCTTATGGCAGAAAGCGAAGAAGAACTAAAGAGCCTCTTGATGAAAGTGAAAGAGGAGAGTGAAAATGTTGGCTTAGAACTCAACATTCAGAAAACCAAGATCGTGTTATCTGGTCCTATCACTTCATGGCAAATAAATGGGGAAACAATGGAAACAGGGAGAGACTTTATTTGGGGGGGCTCCCAAATCACTGCAGATGGTGATTGCAGCCATGAAATTAAAAGATGCTTGCTCCTTGGAAGAAAAATTATGACCAAATTAGGCATCATATTAAAAAGCAGAGACATTACTTTGCCAACAAAGGTCCATCTAGTCAAAGCTATGGTTTTCAAGTAGTCATGTATGGATGTGAGAGTTGGATTACAAAGAAAGTTGAGCATCAAAGAATTGATGCTTTTGAACTGTGGTGTTAGAGAAGACTCTTGAGAGTCCCTTGGACAGCAAGGAGATCCAACCAGTCAATCATAAAAGAAATCAGTACTGAATATTCACTGGAAGGACTCATGCTGAAGTTGAAGCTCCAATACTTTGGCCACCTGCTGCAAAGACCTGACTCACTGGAAAAGACCTTGATGCTGGGAAAGACTGAAGGCAGGAGGTGAATGGGATGACAGAGGATGAGATGGTTGGATGGCATCACCAACGTGATGGACATGAGTTTGAGCAAGCTCCGGGAGTTGGTGATGGACAGGGAGGCCTGTTGGGCTGTAGTCCATGGGCTCACAAAGAGTCACACACGACTGAATGCCTAACTGTACTACACTGAAGCAGACCTTTAGCATGATAATAAAAACTTGAAAAGATATCCATGGAAACTTGCAAAGAAGATTAATAAAATGTACGTTACATGTGTATGATTCCATTTATGTAGGATTATGTATATATATGTACGTGTGTGTGTGTTCATGTGTGTAACCACATGCATAAGAGAGACAGAGAAAGTACATATGTACAGAGGACTGGTCATCAAAATTGCTAATGACGTTTTATGTTTAGATAATTTTTTAATATAATCTTGATATCCCTTAAAATAATTTTGTCAAGAATGCATTATTGCTTGGGATCAGTAAAACCACAAAAAGGCTGAATTGATATTTACAGTGTAAAAGGAAATTGCTTCCTGTAAAGTTTGCTTGGAGATAAAACAAAGGTTTTTACTAGAGAATCCCTATCGTTTCATTTCCTTCTTAAAGTTTCCACGTGATGGTATTTTTAAGAGGAACTGTATAGCCAGGTAGTATAGGTGGAACTGAGTAGTTTCTCTGCTCTTTTAAATTTAACTTAAGATAATGAAGCTGTTTTAGTGGCTTTCTGTCATAATTGTTTAGTCACTAAGTTGTGCAATAGAGTCTTTTGCAACCCCATCCAGGCTCCTCTGTCCATGGAATTTCCCAGGCAAGGATACAGGAGTGAATTGCCATTCCCTTCTCCAGGGGGTCTTCCCAATCCAGAGACTGAACCCACTTCTCTTGCATTGGTAGGCAGGTTCTTTACTAAGAGAATCCGGTTAGTCACTTTATTCACAGTTAAAAAAGAAAGAGTGCTATTTCTAAATAAAACATCTTTTATTAGCAAAGCTATGGTTTTTCCAGTGGTCATGTATGGATGTGAGAGTTGAACTATAAAGAAAGCTGAGCACTGAAGAATTGAGGCTTTTCAACTATGGTGCTGGAGAAGACTGTGAGAGTTCCTTGGACTGCAAGGAGATCCAACCAGTCCATCCTAAAGGAAATCATTCCTGGGTGTTCACTGGAAGGACTGATGCTAAAGCTGAACTCCAGTACTTTGGCCACCTCATGCGAAGAGCTAACTCAATTGAAAAGACCCTGATGCTGGGAGGGATTGAGGGCAGGAGGAGAAGGGGACGACAGGATGAGATGGTTGGATGGCATACCGACTCAGTGGACTTCAGTTTGGGTAAACTCTGGGAGTTGGTGATGGACAGGGGAAGCCTGGTGTGCTGCAGTCCATGGAGTCGCAAAGAGTCAGACATGACTAAATGATTGAACTGAACTGAACTAAGACCATATCAGCCAAGAGGGTTGAAAATTTCCTCCATGTTTCATTTAAATAGCTATGTGATGTTTTTACAAGTAATTTTAAAATGCTCACAAAGTAGATACTAATGGGCTGAAGGGTCACATTTAAATTAGGCCCTTTTAAAGGCTACTCTCTACTAAGGGCGATCTTCCTGAGACCTTGCAGAGCACACTATAACTTTGAACAGCATTCTCAGTTGCCTTGCTAACCATATTTCACTGCTTATCATCACAGGGAAATGAAGATTCTACCCAAACAAAATGTTTTAACATTTTAAGAGCAACAGATATTTTTTTTTTCCCCGTAAGCCCATCCTTTGATGGTTTGTCCTGGACACACTTCTGCCTAGCCCCAACATTTCTCCCACCCACTTTGCACAGCTCACATCAGTCACAACTCCATGCAATTTTAATTTGGGAAACATCTGTTATTTCACACTGCTGTAGCAGTGCCAGGCGGTGCAGAGAGCATGGGCCTTGGAGCCAAGGAGACCTGGAACTGTGCTTTGGTCCTACCCACTGCCAAGTAGCCTTGGCTAAGATGTTTAACTTCTTCTGAGCCTCAATGTCTTCATGTGAAAGTGGGAGGGATGCTAAATCCTGCTTGTTGTGAGAATTTGGTGAATCAGTGAATGTGTATATAAAGTTCTTAGCAGTGACTGGCATACTGTAGATACTCTATAATGTGTATCTATAAAAAATTGAACTAAAATCACTCTGGAACTTCCCTTGATGGTTCAATGGTTGAAAATCTGCCTGCCAATTCTGGGGAATGGGTTCGATCTCTGGTCCGGAAGGATTCTGCATGTTGCAGGACAACTGATAGTACGGTGAACAGTGTGGGATTCATGGTCTCCAAAGAAGAAGATTTAGCTTCGGGACCAGGGACTGGGCTTGATCACTCAATAGCTTTTGTGTACCAGAGTTTTGTTAAAGTAAGAAAAGGGACTGAGAAAGCTTCTGACATAGACATCAGAGGGGGACGGAGAGCACCCCCCTTGCTGGTGTTAGCAAGGGAGTATACACTTTCTTAATTAGTCATTCAGTTCAGTTCAGTTCAATTCAGTTGCTCAGTCATGTCCGACTATTTGCAACCTCATGAATTGCAGCACACCAGGTCTCCCTGTCCATCACCAACTCCCGGAGTTCACTCAGACTCACACCCATCGAGTCAGTGATGCCGTCCAGCCATCTCATCCTCTGTCGTCCCCTTCTCCTCCTGCCCCCAATCCCTCCCAGCATCAGAGTCTTTTCCAGTGAGTCAACTCTTCACATGAGGTGGCCAAAGTACTGGAGTTTCAGCTTCAGCATCATTCCTTCCAAAGAAATCCCAGGGCTGATCTCCTTCAGAATGGACTGGTTGGATCTCCTTGCAGTCCAAGGGACTCTCAAGACTCTCTTCCAACACCACAGTTCAAAAGCATCAATTCTTCGGTGCTCAGCTTTCTTCACAGACCAACTCTCACATCCATACATGG
>SJYX01000069.1:0-14389 GCA_006410675.1 Oreotragus oreotragus
TGGTGTGTGGTGACTGCCCCAGTCAATGAGCAAGAGAAAGAATCATTCCAGCTCATTGACCATCATGCCTAAAACGCGCCAATCCTTTATGCAGAAAATAGGTGATTAAAGAGTAGCAGAAGAGACCAGAAAAAGTGAAACTCAAGCTTCCATTATTGACTGTTTCTAGTGTCAGTTTACATGGATTAGCTCATTTAATTTGATCAATAACATGAGAGGTTGGTGTTATCATTATCCTTGTTTTACAGCAGAGGAAATAAGACCCAGAGTCAGTAGTGACAGGACTAAGGCTCAAACCCACATCTTTTCTCGTGTTCTCTCCTCTCCTGATTCTTAAGCAGGACTGACTCCCAAGTCCAAAAGCATAGGGTAAAGGAAGCTCGCTGGCCCGTGAGGGAAGCTGGCATCTGACTGTGTCTGTGGGGTCAGGGTGGCAGTCAGGGAGCAGGTGGGGTGGCTGGGGAAACCAACACTGATGGAGTCCAGGGTCCCAGCCACGACATGGACATGGTGGGCCATGTGAGCACTCATGAGGGCACCTTCCCCAACTTCAGTGAAGGAGAGGGAAGACTCTGGAAACCAACCAGAGAGGGCAAGTCACCCCAAATGGAAGCAGCAGCTGTGCCAGGTTCAGGGGTTGCAGAGTCCTGGGAGCTGCCGGGTGGTTATTCTGGGGGTGGGATGTGAGTGCTGGGCAGGCCAGTTGCGCTTGGTGGGCCCTGCTAGACCTGGTCCCAACGGTGATGGGCCACTGAAGAGTGTGAAGCAGTTAAAAACAAAGCCAAGCTGTAAGTGTTTCAAGCAAGTTGAGCCCTGGGATTTTGCTGGGGCATGGCAGATCTTGGTGTCACTCACCCAGAGAGAAAACCAAGGGAAGCGTTCAGGACGTGTAGGGAAAAGCCAAGGCTGGGAACCAGGAGGAGTAGACCCTCAGATGCCCAAGTCACTACCGTGTGTCATTCTTTATATTTTTAAACCTTTTTCAAGCCTATGATCTCACTTTGCATGTCACAGCCACTCTGTGTAGTAAAAGGCATCATCTCATTGATGAGAAAAGTGAGGCAGGAAAAGCTCTAGTGATTGGCTCAAGGTCACAACATTCTGAGTCCCCATTCAGAACAGGCTCTTTAGACCCTGCAGCAAAATTCAGTCACTGCTTTCCTGAGCAATGACTTATGGGTGACTTGTGAGTGCCTTTTAAAATTCCGTCATTGTTGTCCTGGTCTTTCTGCTTTTAAGTCAACATCCTGTGTGGTCTATTAGGGAGCAAATATATTTCCCTTTATTTTACACTTGAACCCTTGAAATGACTATTTAAATATTTTAACTACAATTTCTCTCAATTTCATTGTCCGTGTCAAAGCATTTGACTAAAATGTAACACAACTATGGTTCCTTTCAAGGGGGTCAAAATGTTTTCTGTGGGTGGAAACGTTCCCTGTGAATGAAGATGAAAGAAGCTTTGTTGTACTCTTCCTTGGGGAATCTTTCTAGGGTTATTACCAAAGTCAAGAATAGATCAGAAATGGAGAAAAGGTAGGAATATCAAGAAGAGCTTTCATGGAAAATTGAAATCATTCCTTTTAAAGTTCACAAATCCCACCCTGATGATAGACCCCCCAGCCTCGCAGGACAGCTCTTCCCAGGTAGAAAAGTAGTGATCGTGAGATGATTTTGAGGCAACTGTGATTGATGTCAGCAGGTCCAAATGGTGATATTTTATGAAAAATCTAATAGACATTTGTTAAGCTGATTCAATAGCTGCAGCCCTGGGCTCAATGGGGTCAGGGGATACAAGTGGAATGCATCATCTGTGAGGGTGTTTGGGGCCAGTTAGGGATGGAAATGCTAGTGATTTGAGTTTTGCACACAAGGCTTCCCAGCCTCTGGAACACAGACCAGTACCTCCTGTCAGATCAGCAGCAGCATTAGATTAGAAATAAAGTGCACAGTAAATGTCATGCACTTCAATCATCTGGAAACCATCCCTCCACCAGGTCCATGGAAAAATTGTCTTCTGCGAAACTGGTCCCTGGTGCCAAAAAGGTTGGGGACTGTACATGCTTGGTGCTCATAACAAACACCACTTCCTGTCTGTCTCCCACAAACCCTGCTGTAAACACAGGACTATTGGGAAGATGTGGTGATTCCCAGTGACCAGGTGGCTGCCCCAGTTTTGCATCCCGGTTCTTTGTCTCTGCATGAAGGGCTCTCATCACTAACCCAGACAGGAAATAGCTCTGCAATGACCTAGTCCCAGGGCAGATTCCTGCTGTCATCCAAGACATAGGAATTTAGAGTTAGGACAATGATTCTCTGGGGCTCGAGTTATGATGGGTTAGTGGTAATGAATCCACCTGCCAATGATGGATACTCAGTAGGTGCTGGCTCGGTCCCTGGGTCAGGAAGATCCCCTGGAGAAGGAAATGACAACCCACTCCAGTATTCTTATCTGGGAAGTCCCACGGACAGAGGAACCTGATGGAGTTGCACAGGGTTGCAAAGAGTCAGACACGACTAAGCATGCAGGCACCGTTCAGCGCTTCATAGAGGAGATGAAATATGGACATTTTAGTGCTTCTTTAACCAGTGAAGATGTTGTAGAATGTTTTCAAGGAGGAAGCGCCTTTTTCATAGAGCCTTGGCTGGTGGACTGAAGTTTTCTTTCTTGGGTTAAACATAGCCACTTGTCTTACATCCTGAGGCGTCGGCTCTCCTGGTGGAGACATGTGAGCACGGCCAGGGGCCTGGAATGTCCCAAGAGGGTAAGAATAGCCAGATGAGCGACGGCTGCTGCTGGCCTCTGGTCACTGCAGTTGTCAGGAAGGCTTTGCCTCAAACAGCTCGGGGCCGCCTCCACTGGAGACAGAAGAAGAACCTTGTGTTCCTGGGCTTGAATTGTCCCTTTAGTATCTCCAGCTCTCACCTGGGAGTATTTTGTAGCAAAGATACACATATTCTTGCAAAGATTTCCCACCTCCTTGGAGAACACAAGCTCCCGACGGCTTCAGTCACCTTAAGTCTGTGACCCCCTGGAAGCATGGACCAGTCGGACCTGCTGGGGTTCCTTGTCATCACCCTAAATTGCAACGTGACCATGGTGGGTGAGTAGTACAAACCCCTGCAGAACACAGATTCTGCCTTGGATCACTTTTCCTGGTCCTTCTCCATGAGGAAGGCTTGCCTATCCCTGGCTCAAGGGAGCCATGGCTCAAGTTTTCCTCCAATTCTCCATCATTTTATGAGGCTCCCCATCATTTAAGCATGTCTTGAGGGTGAGCAATATTTCTCTCAAGAGGCCTCTTCTTGCTAACATTTGGGAGCTGAGTAAGTGGCAGGGGTATTTTTATGTAACTCTTCTCTGGCTACTAGGAAAAGTAACAATACAAAATTAAGAAATTCATGCCTTGAGTCAGCTCGCTTGTTCATTTTTTTTTTAGGGATTATCCTTGAAGCTCCATTTGTAAAGATTAGTAAATTCTCTTGTGTACTTTAAACCAAATCCCAATTTTAGTTTTAGCCTTTTCCCCCTAACAATGAAAGTAATAAAGTTTTGATTTATTTGAGTTTGATGTAGCCAAGTTAAATTTTTGGAGAGGTGTGGCTACCCTGATAAAGGGGATTGAGAAAATGATTAAAATATATCCATGAAGTGGCTGATATTTTTCTTGGTCATTACTTTTTAAACTAAGCCAATTTAGTTTTAAAAGTTTGAGTTAATGACTTTATCACGTAATTATCATGCAATTCTCTTGAGTTGAAGTGACTTCATTGATAAAAGAATTTAATTCTTCTGATGTCAGGTGATGATTTCTGCATCTCATCACAAAACAAAATATTTACAAATTATTTTGACTGGTCTTTCAACATATTCCAAAATTGCTGATTCATGACATGAAAATAGGACTTGGAAGTGATTTTGATTTCTAGGTTAGCCTCACACATTCACAATAAGTTGAAGAAAGACAAAACCTCAATTCGTAATAGTTGGAATAGGGGATATTTACAAATTATTTTGACTGGTCTTTCAACATATTCCAAAATTGCTGATTCATGACATGAAAATAGGATTTGGAAGTGATTTTGATTTCTAGGTTAGCCTCACACATTCACAATAAGTTGAAGAAAGACAAAACCTCAATTCGTAATAGGTGGAATAGGGGGAAAGGAGTTCTGAATAATTGAAGAGTCTAAAAAACTGAATGTTCTTCAAAAAATCTGATTTCAAGGGCCATAAAGCGACATTAAACACAAGTCCTGCAATTACATAAGGATCATGTGGACTATTACCATAGAGAAAACCCATTGAAAATAGTAGCTTTTATTTGCTATACACAATTACAGGAAAGCACTAACATCGTTGAACAAGTTCACTCTTTAAGAGGAAGACTTTATTTACATCAGCCCAACTTTCTAGAATTTTCAGCCCAGAGTCTGAACTAGCTGAGCCAGATTAAATATTTTAGTTATCTATGCTTCTTTAAATCTGTCAATTTCAAAGCATTTTACAAACAAGTATAGACATACCTCATTTTATTGTGCTTCCCAATATTACTTAAAAAAAGAAACAAACAATTGAATGTGGCAACCCTTCCTTAAGCAAGTCTTTGGTGCCGTTTTTCTGACGGCATTTGCTCACTTCCTGTCTCTGTGCCCCGTTTTGGCAATTCTCGAATTATTTCCAAGTTGTTAATTGTTACTAAATTTATTCTGATGAATCGTGTGATCGGTGATCTTCAGTGTTAATACCGTCACTAGCTGAAGGCTCAAAGGATGGTCAGCAATTTTTAACAATGAAGTATTTTTTAGTTAAAATGTGTACATTGTCCTTATAAAGCTACTGCACACTTAATAGACCAAGGTAGAGTGAAAACATAGCTTTTATCTGCACTGGGAAATCAAAAAATCCTTATGACTCGCTTTATTGGGGCGGTCTGGATGAAAAGCGGCAGTGTCACCAGGGTGAGCTTAGTTTGAGCCCAGGGTCCACACGTTGTAAGTGCTGGTTAGATATTCACCCAGTGAGCCAACTGGCTGATAGTCTTGTGACTTCAACATGCGTATCCATTTAGTTCTCCAGTCTCGGTTCCCCATTCCCCTCAGTAAGGACTTAGAACTACTAGGAGGAGATGTATTTGCATGGCTGCAATGGTGCCCTTCCTGCTGCTTCTTCCCAGGGAAGATCTGGCTTATCTTCATGGTGCTGCTGAGGATGGTGGTGCTCATCCTAGCCGGGTCACCCGTCTACCAGGACGAGCAGGAGAGGTTCGTCTGCAATACTCTGCAGCCGGGATGCGCCAACGTCTGCTACGACATCTTCGCCCCCGTATCCCACCTGCGGTTCTGGGTGATTCAGAGCGTGTCTGTTCTCCTTCCGTCCGCGGTCTTCGGCGTCTACGTGCTGCACAAAGGAGCTGAGCTGGCCGCACGCAGATCCCGTGGGCCGGAGGATGCCTCGGAGGACCACGACGCCCCAGGGCTGACCCCCGGGGCCAGGCGCTGCCTGACGGTGCCGGACTTCTCCTCGGGCTACGTGGTCCACCTCTGCCTCCGGACCTTGACCGAGGCAGCTTTCGGCGCCCTGCATTACCTCCTCTTCGGATTCTTGGTCCCCAAGAGGTTCTCTTGCACGCACCCTCCTTGCACCAGCGTGGTGGACTGTTACGTGTCCCGACCCACGGAGAAGTCCATCCTGATGCTTTTCGTCTGGGCGATGTGCGCGCTGTCCTTTCTGCTTACTGTCGCCGACCTGGTCTGCAGCGTGTGCTGGAAGACGCGAGGACGACCCGGTGGGGCCCGGAGGAGACCGTGTCCAGGGGCGAGGGATGCGGCGCCTGAGGGACGCCGGGCGCGGGAGGGGCTGGGGGTGCGCGAGGGATGCGGGGAGCGCGCTCGCACGGGACTGGGGACCCGAGGGCCGGGCGCGCACAGCCCCGCTGCGGAGCTTGCGGTGCCCGGGAGGCTGGAGCTGCCGGGAGAGGACGAGAGCGACGCGTTGTCCTCAGCCAGCGACCAGCCGCGCTTGGCTCGGCCCGGAGCGGCGGCCCCGGGGTGGGAAGAGCGGCCCTGTGCGCCGCGTGCCCGGCTCTCCGGCCCCGGCAAGTCCGAGTGGGTGTGAGTCCCGGCATCCCACCCCAGGAACCCGAACGCGGCGACCATCCGCACCGCAGAAAGGCAAGCCGGCGGAACAGACGGACTTCGCAGGAGGCTCTGATGCAGCTCACCAAAGATTTAATTTAGATAAAGCCTTTCGGGGGAGGGGGGACCGTCCTAGGTGTTCAAATGCGGATGGGTTAACCCAAGAGCATCAGGCGCCTGAACTTGCTGCTCTTTGATTCTATTGTCTTATTTTATTCTGTAGGTGCTTCGTGAGCACATCCTCTTGCATTTACAGAGCTTTGATTAATATGTTAATGTTTTCGAAGGGGTTATTTTGTTTTGTTTTGTTTCGATTTTTCTGCTTAGCTAAAAACGGCATCTGTTAGGATCTTCATGCATAGAGGGATATTCGTTTAACTTCTCCAAACTCCTTTAATAAAATTAATGCTGATTGCACTGAGAGCTCGCACTTCTTACTTCACTGTGTCATAGGAGAAGCCACAAATGCGGGAGATCTGGCTAAAAATCACTGGGGTCTTTTGTGGGGGCATCTTGGGTGGTTATCGCATGTGGGTGTGGGGTGCACAAGTTGAGGAGGTGGCCACTGGCTTGCTTAGTGTTGCTGGGCATGCCGGCTGGGTGGCTGTCCTCCCTGAGCAGAGGGGAGCGCTTTGGCTGCTGATGGCAAAACTGGAGTTGTCACAGGGCTTCCAGTCCTGGCTCCGACTCTCCCCTGGCCCTGGGGACAGTCCTACCGTTAGGGCTGCCCTAAGGGTCTTCATTCATGTCCCAAATGTGAAAGGCTGGGGGTGTTCCAGCCTTGTACTGTGGGCTGATGAACGGGGGAGGGGGTACCCTACAGACACAGCAGCGTCATCTTCCGGGGGAGCTCCCCGCCGTCGACTCTGCTCTCCTCCCTTTGCCCTGATTTTGGTCCAGGTGCTGCCAAGCTGGAGTGGAGTCTGTTAGAGCCTCCATGCTCCCTTCAACTGCCATGTGGAGGACACAGCGCAGCAGAAGGTTGGGGCAAGGCTGTTCCTCTTCACCAGGAGGCAAGGAACAGCCACTAGGTTGTCTCCCCAGAATGGATGAAGTGCCTTAGGTCCACAGACGCCCAGCACTGAAGAAGCCAGCAGACAGTGAAACAAGGGAACCAAGGCACCCAGGGAAACAGTGGGCACTTTAAAAAACTGTTCTAAAGATAACCTTGGCAGTGAAATATCTGTTGGAATGGGGAGTGACCTCCTTGATCTGTCTACAGAGTATCAAAGCCATTGATTAAAACTTAAAGAAACAAAATCTTCCAAAATAGGTCTTAGCATAAAGCTCATTGAATGAATGAACCTGTTTTAACTTTGCAGTAAATCTCTCTCCTACTCTCTGACTCTCTCTCTCTCTCGATTGCTCATCAACCTATTCAAAACCATGAACCGTGACTCAGACCCCTTTGTTCGAAACTTAGATCAATGTCACACATAGCAAGTGCTCAATAAATGTGATTTTTGAGCCTGATATCCCTGAAGTATTCGGGGAAAGATCTGTTTCTTGTCCCTTGCAGTATGCAGTTCTGGTGTACTTTTGAGTTTGGGCACAGTCTTACAGACATAAGAATTCTCTAGGGGCATCATTGCTATTTTAAAAAGAAGTTCCTCAGGACCGCTCAAAGCCCCAGTGTGAGCCTTGATAATGCTGAGTGAAGAAAGGAAGTCAAATTAACAAATATTGGTGGGGTGCCCGGCTGAGTGAGTGATAGCCGCTCAGTTGTGTCTGACTCTTTGGGACCCCATAGACTGTAGCCTGCCAAGCTTCTTTGTCCATGGGATTCTCCACGCAAGAATACTGGCTGCTGCTGCTGCTAAGTCACTTCAGTCGTGTCCGACTCTGTGTGACCCCATAGACGGCAGCCCACCAGGCTCCCCCATCCCTGGGATTCTCCAGGAAAGAATACTGGAGTGGGTTGCCATTTCCTTCTCCAATGCGTGAAAGAGAAAAGTGAAAGTGAAGTCGCTCAGTCTGTCCGACTGTTAGAGACCCCATGGACTGCAGCCCACCAGGCTACTCCGTCCATTGGATTTTCCAGGCAAGAGTACTGGGGTGAGGTGCCATTGCCTTCCCCGAGAATACTGGAGTGGGTTACTATCTGGGTAACTCCTGGGAAAGGGAACTAGTGAGGGCTAAGCGGGGACTCCCTCCTGGCCATGGCCCCAGAGAGAACTGGGTGGGCCCTGTTCTCCTGAGTTCTATGAGTGCATGCTCAGGTTTGGCTTTGTAAATGGCACCGGTATTTGGGTTTATTGGGAAGGGCTGCTTGGGCCTCTCAGTTGATGTCCCAAATCGCACTATTAGAGGAAGAGCCTGGAGATTTATTCTATGGAAAACTGTAAATGGCATTCAGAGTAATGGAGACCAAGAGAGGCGGAGAGATGTTGAGGGTGGGACCCCACGTCCATCATTTCTTGGCCAGGTCAATCCCTTCCTCTGGGCCTCAGTTTCTTTCTGTGAGGAGAGAGGCCCTGCAATGATGGGTGCAGCTGTCAGCCCTTTTAACATCAATAGGGGCTGGCTTACCAGGCCTGGTCTACCTGCCTGAGCACAGGTTTCCATAAATGAAAATGGTCAGAACAGGAGAGACTTGCCTGTCCCAGGGAGAGCTGCCACAGAAGAGAGATGGGCACTTCATGAAAGTGGGGAGGGGGCTCTGAGGATGACTCACCGACTCCCCACCCTGCTGAGCGATGGCGGAGGCTGCAGGGACAGACGTGGGGTCATCTGCTGTGACGCACACTGTGAGAGCAAGATTGCAGAAGAGGCTTGGTGTGTTCTGGAGCACGGCTGGTTGCGTCAGCTTCATGGTAACTGCCTCATCAGAACAACACAGAGGGTGGCGAGCCTCCTCTTCTCTTTCACACAGGCTGCTGTACATCACCTCTGGTTTGTGACAAGTTCTGAAGCCTTCGAAGATCTTTTCTAGTTATCCCTTAGAAAGAGGGGGGAAAATTTTTCAGATTCTATCCAAAAAAGTAGAAAACCGTGTGGCTATCATCCTCCTTGCCAAGATTTCAGTCCACCTCTCTGTATCCTGGGGCTTCTTCGGTGGCTCAGTGGGAAAGAAACTGTCTGCCAATGCAGGAGGTATGGGTTTGGTCCCTGGGTCAGGAAGATCCCCTGGAGGAGGAAATGGCAACTCCTAGGAAATCCCATGGACAGAGGAGTCTGGCGGGCTACAGTTCACGGGGTTTCCAAAGACCTGGACATACTTTGGCAACTAAACAGCAACAGCAAACCTGCATCTTGGGCACGCTGGGTGAATACAGGATGGTTCAGGGGCTTGGGTTCCTCCCACGGAGCATTACAGAGTCATCCGCTGCCCAAGGCAGAGGCAGCAGGAATTAAGGTAATTGTACCTGCTCTAACAGGTCACCCCAGTTTGAGATTCTTAGCACAGCAGTTTCATAAAGAGCTGCATTTTCTGACAGACGGACAGCTTTCCTCTGGGTGGTGATTTGGGGTTCTTCCCATCCTAGGCTCTACTATCTTCTGCCCATGATGCCAAGATTGCTGTGGCAGAGACCAGAACTGTTTCGAGGCCAGGTCAGGAAGGGCCCTGGCATACCCAGCTAGAGCTCAGTCCTAACGGCTCAGAAGGCTGCAAATGGTGGTTGAGTTATACAGCTAGCCCTTTGCACCTGTGGGTGAACTGGTTTCAGCCAACCATGGATCTAAAATTTTAAAAAAGATCCTGGAAAGTTCCAAAATGCCAAATTGGATTTGCTGCATGCAGGCAACTATCTACACAGCATTTACATTGTATTTACAACTATTTACATAGCACTTACTTTGTATTAGAGATTGTGTCATCTAGAGATGATTTAATATATAAGGGAGGGTGCACTTGGGTTGTAAGCAAACACTAGGCCATTTTCAATAAGAGACAGGACCATCTGTGGATTTTGGAACCAATTCCTAGCAGTTACTGAGGGATGACCATTTGTCCAGGAAGAAGGAGGAAAAGTTAGGGCCAACAGTTGGCCAGTGTTCACCTCAGGCAGCAACTGAACCTTGGATACCTGCCCCTTGGGAGGGATTTAATACCTTTTCAGTGGCAATGAACCGGTCTCAGGAGAGAAGATAAGCAAGGATGTTGGCTCAGGTCCTTGGACAGGATGCGCTGGGGTTGCAGAGTAGAGAAAGGAGGTGATGCAGATGCAGAGAACCCACAGAAAAGGGTCTAGAACCCGAATCTCTTGTACTCAGGACTGTGCTCTTAGACATTAGCGTTTCAGGTGGGAAAGACTCTTAGTGGGTATTAAGTGCACAGCGACGGCCTTTGCTCAGTATGGATGGCTTGTCAGATGCTGTGTAAGTCTAGCTTTCCAGGCTAGATTTCCAGAAATCTTCCTGAGTTAGTGTTCTGGCTGCAGTGAGGACCAGCTGGTGGAACTCAGCACTGAACCACCATATCTGGGCCTGGCTCCCTCTGAGACAGATGTGCAAGACTGCGTGTGAGGGTCAGTGAGATGATGCTCCTGCTCAGCCCCGAGAGGGATTATTTACGGAATGAATACATGTGGCTCTTTTTTGGTAGGATGCTAGAATCCACTTTGAGAATCTACTTCAAATTTTCCGTGTGGATCTGGTTTCCAGCAGGAGGTGAGGAGGAGGCTGGGGTTCTGCAGTGAAGACTTGCCCAGGGTCCCTTCCTGCAGCGGATCTTTCTCCACCCCTAGTGCACCACCCAAATGGCAGGGAACCGGCTGGCAGCCGAGCCTGTGAGTCCTGCCAGCTGTGCTATGGTTGTTCTGTGGGAGAACTATTTCCTAGAAAGGGAGCAGCTGTCTCCCCACCTTCCCCACTTGAGACAGAGGAATGTACGCTTTTCTTCCCTCCTGTCCAGCACAGAGGGACTCTCTCACTTGAGCAACTCTCTCCTCCATGCTGTGACCCAAGAGAGAGATGTGAGTGGCAGAAAAGAGAGTTGAAAGAAGTGACTGATTTTTCTCAGAAGCTCCACTCAGTGAAATGAGTTTCATGGAGAATTTAGGAAATTAAAAATCAAATGCAAAAACTAGACTATATTTTTTATTTTATTATTATTTTCACTATTGATGAAATGTATGTATTTATTGATTTAGCTCTGTCAGGCCTCCGTGTCAGCACACGGGATCTTTCACTGA
Source organism: Oreotragus oreotragus (assembly GCA_006410675.1). NCBI lineage: Eukaryota > Metazoa > Chordata > Mammalia > Artiodactyla > Bovidae > Oreotragus > Oreotragus oreotragus. The sequence goes on from SJYX01000069.1 coordinate 11,274, forward strand.
GGCTCACAGACTCTCTAGCTGTGGCACGAGGGCTTCGTTTCTCTGAGGCATGTGGGACCTTTGTTCCCTAACCAGGGATCGAACCAGAGTCCCCTGCATTGCAAGGTAAATTCTTAACCACTGGACCACGTGGAAGGCCCCAAAGCTGGATTTCAGTGATAAGTTTCTTCCATCCCCAGACAGGCAGAGTACAGAAGTATGTGACCCATTTAAAGGTTGGAATGATTGTGTAGCATGTGCCTCTGGCCAATGGGAGTCCACATTCTAGTTGTTCAGTTGCTCGATTGTGTCCAACTCTTTGTTACCCCATGGACTGCAGCATGCCAGGCTTCCCTGTCCTTCACCATCTCCCAGAGTTTGTTCAAACTCATGTCCATTGAGTTGGTGATGCCATCTAACAATCTCATCCTCTGTTGATCCCTTCTCCTCCTGCCTTCAATCTTTCCCAGCATCAGGGTCTTTTCTACTGAATTGGCTGTTTGCATCAGGTGGCCAATGTATTGATGTTTCAGCTTCAACATCAATCCTTCCAATGAATATTCAGGGTTGATTTCCTTTAGGATTGACTGATTTGATCTGCTTGCTGTCCAAGGGACTCTCAAGAGTCTTCTCCAGCACCAGAGTTCAAAAGCATCAATTCTTCTCTGCTCAGCTTTCTTCACAGTCCAACTCTCACATCCATACATGACTACTGGAAAAACCATAGCCTTGACTAGATGGACTTTTGTTGGCAAAGTAATGTCTCTGCTTTTTAATATGCTATCTAGGTTGGTCATAGCTTTTCTTCCAAGAAGCAAGTGTCTTTTAATTTTATGGCTGCAGTTACCATCTGCAGTGATTTGGAGCCCAGTCTATCACTGTTTCCACTGTTTCCCATCTATTTGCTATGAAGTGATGGGACCAGATGCCATGATCTCAGTTTTTGAATGTTGAGTTTTAAGCCAGGTTTATCACTCTCCTCTTTCATCTCTTTCACCTTCATCAAGAGGCTCTTTAGTTCCTCTTCACTTTTTGCCATAAGGGTGGTGTCATCTGCAGATCTGAAGTTATTGAGATTTCTCCTGGCAATCTTGATTCCAGCTTGTACTTCATCCAGCCCAGCATGTCGTATGATGTACCTTGCATGTAAGTTAAATAAATAGAGGGACAATATATGGCCTTGACGTACTCCCAATTTGGAACCAGCCCACTGTTCCATGTTCAGTTCTAACTGTTGGTTCTTGACCTGCATACAGGTTTCACAGGAGGCAGGTAAGGTGGTCTGGCATTCCCATCTCTTTAAGAATTTTCCACAGTTTATTGTGATCTGTACAGTCAAAGGCTTTATTGTAGTCAATGAAGCAGAAGTTTTTTTTTCTGTTTTCTCTTGCTTTTTTCTCATTCAGCAGACGTTGGCAATTTAATCTCTGGTTCTTCTGCCTTTTCTAAATTCTAGGCTCCCAGTCAGTTGCCCTCCTGGGTTAACTGGATGGGTTTCTCTCCCCGCAGTCCGCTTTCTCTCTGCTGGTGGGTGCTTCTTGCTCTCCACGCAGTCCCTGTCTGCATTTTATCAATAGGCTGAGAAATGAGATTTCAAATTAACAGAGATACATTGATTAACCAGCTCCAGGTTTGCACCTAGCATGTAATATCTTGCCTTTGTCTCTTTCCGTGAGTCTAAAAGAAAAACAAAACATCAGCTTATCACCAGCTGATTGAGAGGCCAGCAAACCAGTAGAAATCTAACTAAAGGCCATTGTTCCAGTTTAAACAACTCACCCAGTTTCTGTGAACTTTGATTTTCTCTGCGCTGAAAGGTGGATGTAAGGACTGCCTTACTGCATGAACTTGTTTGGAAGGTGAGAGGAGATCGTGGAGGTGGACGTCCCCTAAGAGAACAGACCTGTGTGCAGAGTGTCCTGGGCTGTGTCCTTAACAGATCATTCCTAACAGGTGTCTCCAGGAATTAGTGATGATATGATATTTGCATGAGAAGGAAGATGTCAACAAACTCAGGGATGCTCCCAATCTCCTTCCCAAGTCCTTTCTGACCAGCAGAGGCCTCCCCTGGACGATATTTAGGATGCAGTGCTTCTAAGCACCAAAATGTTAATTTATTCCTGAAGGCGGCCCTAGAGCATTTTCACTCTGCTCCATTCTTACTTATTTCCACTGAGAAAAAGAGGATTTAAGAAATCCCAGCAGCAGATCTGGGAACTGTTTTAGGTTAACTTTGGAAAACAGAAGGGGTGAGAAATTCGGGCTGAAGGAGCAATTGTAGGCACTCAGGTCTCCTGGGAAGGAGTTCATTTAACAAGACAATGGTTTATCCTCTTGGGGTTGAGATGCGGCCCCTTATATCGACTTTACTTGGTTTTTGCATATAGTGTCTGATTGTCCATTTCTCTGGCTTTTGCACGTGTTCAGGCTGCAAACCGCAAATGTTTGGCCTGAGGGGCAGGTTTGTAACATAAGATGGACAATGGTGGCTGAGACTGGCAGAGATGGAGTTCAGGGAGGATTGTGCACAACCCTATGGGGTGAGTACCCAGGAAACTCGTGGTGGACGTGCCAACAAACGCGAAGGACAGGGGCTGTGTGGAGAGCATGCGCGATTCATGTATGAGTCCTCCTTCCAACCTGTTTCCTAAACAGCCACAACAATTCCTCTGTGTAACTTGTCACAGAAGGTATCTGCAAAGGTGCATGAGGTTTCCCCCGCTGGGTGTATGAAACGATGTGTTACTTTGTCTTTCTGAGTTCTCCTTTTCTTGTGCTTTAAAAGGTTAAAGTACTTTTGATCTCAGAAAGAGCATTTGAGAGGCAATTAAATGTTTATAATTGGTCTTCCTCACCTGGGATATTTGATCCGAAGAAAGCCTCAGGCATTGTTAAAGTTGACACCGAGCATATCTAGTGCCATTTCCTTCAAAAATTAAAAATTCAGTCATTTTATACACGTGGCTGTGAGGAGGAAGTAAAGTCTTATGCTAAAGCAGGTCCATCAGCTTTTGCTCTGTGCCCAGAATGTTTCTTCAGAGAGAAGCTGAGAAGCTGTTCTCTGGGGATGATGAAATGTTTCCATTCCCTGGCCAGCTGAGGGCTCTGGGAACATTAGCTTTTTGTTTATTTGTTTG
>SJYX01000070.1:0-28416 GCA_006410675.1 Oreotragus oreotragus
ACTCTATTGGTTTTGGCATACATTGACATGCATCTGCCACGGGTGTACACGAACTCCCAAACATGAACCATTTGCCATTTGAGAGTCTTTCTAGTTTTTAGAGATGGGATGAATAATATATGAGCAGATTTATAGTATATGCTATTAATTTCAGCTATGAATTCAAACATTAAGAAACCTGCACATGTGCATATATCTGTAGAAAGACAGATAAAACCAAGATACCACAATGTCTAATTTTTAACAAAGTTTTAAAAATTAGCAAATTTATATTTTAAGTGTTAGAATTTGTCATATAATGCAGTATTTTGATATTGTTATTCTCCTGTGTGTTTCTAAAAGAATCATTAGCACACATTGTGCTAGAGTGGAATCATCTATTTTGTCTTCTCCATTTCTTTCTGGCCAAAGTAATCTCAAAAATCTTATCTCAAGTAAATCATCTAACCTACACTGATTACTTCTTTCTGATTTCAAGAGAATTTTCAGGTTTAATGTTATTTACTCTCAGGAAAGAATTAGAAGAAAGCTACTGAAAATCAAGAAGAACTAATAAACCATCAAAATATTGCTATTGCAATGTGGTGTTGTTGTTCAGTCCCTCACCCGAGTCCAACTCTTTGCAACCCCAGTGAACTGCAGCATACCAGGCTTCCCTGTCTTTAACTGTCTCCTGGAGTTTGCTCAAACTTATGTCCATTGAGTCATTATTGCAATGACCCCACCACTAACATGTTCATCAGATATGCATAAGTTATTTCGGAGGAGTCATTTCCATAAATATTTGGTAAGGAAAATATTATATTTTCTTAGCAATACTTGTTAAGTGTTACATTTGCTAAATGCAAATATTTTGTTGATGATATATAATTATTAATGGTCTGGGTAGATGTAGATGATAGAGTCACTGGACAAATAGATTTTTTTTACAAGATCTTCATTTTCTTTCAGAAAAATTGACACAATGAAATTTTTATTTAAGATGAATTAGTTGGTTTCCTAAGGAGTAATACAACTAGTATAAAAAATACTAGTAAAAACACTGAAGTAGAAAATGCTTTGTGCTCTAAAGGGAGGCTAAGCATTACAAGGAAAAAGTGTTAGGGCCACACGCAAGAAGTAGAGTCTTAAAATCTTTTCTAATAAGCAGGAAGGATTTTTGCCAGAGGGCAAACTACCTCTCTCCAGTAATAAATTAGGTTGTCTTAACTGTGACAGCATTACAGAATTGAAAGCAAGCAAGCAAATGTGTATGTCAACTTATCTAATTGCTTGGTTTTGTAGATAAGATATAGCCATAGAGAGGTTAACTAATTTGCTCAGTTGGGCATCAGAAACTTTGCACTGCCATATCACACAAAATAATAACACTTCTAGTTATAGTGATGGTTTATAATCGTCCTTTTCAAACATTTTCAGTGTGCCCTCATCCACACTTCCTCAGTGGGTATTTAGTCTGTATGGCTTTGGTCAGATCTCATTTTATATATNAGGTTAACTAATTTGCTCAGTTGGGCATCAGAAACTTTGCACTGCCATATCACACAAAATAATAACACTTCTAGTTATAGTGATGGTTTATAATCGTCCTTTTCAAACATTTTCAGTGTGCCCTCATCCACACTTCCTCAGTGGGTATTTAGTCTGTATGGCTTTGGTCAGATCTCATTTTATATATTTTAAATAACTGGCATAAAAGTGAAGTTTAAAGCTAGAGGTAGCAAATGTTAAGTATGCTACTTTTGATTTATGAAAATGAAAAAAGCCTTAAGGCTGAGAGAAGTAAAATCTTTTTATTTATAAAGAGCAATGAGGTTAACTCTCAGCTTTGACCTTCTTAATACTCTTGTATTTAAAGCATTCTGTGCTATTAGAGGAAATGCATTTGTAAAATTCCAAGTGTTGGTGTCTGCTTCAACTGCTTGAAACCTTCTATTCTGTCAATGGATATCAAGACAAACTTTGAAGCATCTATTGTGCCCAGAATTGTGCTAATTGCTCAAGTTATAAAAGGAAGAAAATTAAACAGTATCTCTGCTCTCCTTAAGTGTACAATGTAATAGGGGATCTTAAGATAACAAAAAGTCATTACCACAAAGCTTTATTTGTGATCTGCTATGTGAAGTACATTGTATCATTGTGTATAGGAAGGGTGCTGGATTTAGTTGACTCTTGCTAAAATAATGATGTATAACAAGCCACTATAAAATTCTATGCCTTCTATTTATGATGGAACAATTGATTTTGGAGTAGTCCTCTCATCATAGGTACCTACAAATCTGTACGTACAAGATAAAGCAATGTATTTTAAGGAATTGGACAATAAAACAAAACCCTAATAAGACACAAGGGGAAACATAATTTGAAAATTGAATTCTTTGAACATAGAGGGACTTGTGTAACATTCTAGGCTTTCAGAAATGTTTCCTAACATGATAAAACCAAGAATACACAGTTAGAAGTGATCACCCAATAAAGAAACTGTACATTATGACAAAATCAACCCTTTTCTGAGTAAAGACACAGATTTCAAAGTCTTTTACAGTATAAATTCATAATGCCAAATGTACAACGCTTAAAAAACCAATTATAAAAAATAACAAATATAGGGCATTTACTCCCACCGTAAGCAGTTAAAATAATTAGACAAAATATATGAAATGTCCATTTTTATATTCGCCAACAGGCAGTTGATGAAATCTCCGAACTGAGCAAATATTACCTCTATGATAGCTCTTTCTATATGGAGGCACTTTATGCTTCAAGGGGAGTTTGTTGAAAATGAAGTTGAACATGGCGATCTTAATGAAATAAGGAAAGCATATGTCAGAGTTCAAGGGAGCCAGGAATTATTCAGGAAAAATACCTGTGAAGAGAAAGCTACAGGGAGAAACAGTTCCAAAATTCTTCTTGGATATCTCCTTAAGTTTAGGCTGTAACAAGTGATGGTGGTTCAGAAGACTGAGTGACTAACACTTTCCCTTTTGGCTTGAGGATTGTTTTTTCTGAAGGTCTTTGAAAATAAGCAGATACAAGAAAAACTCCCTGCCTTCTACTATTTATGTAAAAGAAGAATATAAATTCACAAAAGGAAAGTGTCCCTTCTCTATTTTCTACCAAGAATGATAAAGGCTAATCCATGGAGACAAGTGCCTTACGAGTGGAGAAGGTACAGACTTACTGTCTAGCAAACTTTGCTCTTTCTTACCATGCTTTTTCTGACTACCTTCCTTCCTATAACTGACCTGCCCCAAATCTTTCTTTTTTCTGTCTTTAACTGAGGGATAGTATTTTCATCTGAGGTCTAAGCCAACTCTGAAAGTCACTCATTGTTTTCCCCAAGGAATCTCTCATGCATACATGAGGTATACTGTTAACAAACTTTCGTTAGTTTTACTTTTGCTAATCGATCCATTGTTAAAAGGGCTCCAGTCAAGAATTCATAAGGGTAGAGGGAGAGTATTTTTCCTCCCTTGCAACTAAATAATAAGTTATACATTTGTAGAAAAAGACAAGGCCAGTAAATTAACAACTGTTGGGATGACCAATTCTTTGAATTCATATAAGATCGGGAAATGTTAAACTCTCACCGGTTGAAGTGGTGATTCAAACTCCAGAATCAGTTCAGTTCAGTTCAGTCAGTCAAAGGCTTTGACATAGTCAATAAAGCAGAAATAGATGTTTTTCTGGAACTCTCTTGCTTTTTCCATAGTGTTCAACTATTCTATCTACTTTAACCCACACAGTATAAAGATGCTCAAGAACATAAAGAAATTAAGGAACATACAAAGAGGAGAAATAAAAGGTATAAAAAAGTAAATAGAAGTGTTGGAAAAAAAAACAAAAAAATTTTTTATCATAGGATGGGACCAATGGATAGGACCCTGCAGACCAAAAAATAATTTTGAAGTTTGAGAGTTGAAAACAAAAAATAAAAAACCTGTGAGATCATATAGCTAATACATGTGTACAGAGTCACAGTAGAAAATGAGGGAAGATGCAGCAAATATACTTGAAGAAATAATGTTCTTACAGTTTTTAAACTTTCGTGGAAACTGTAAATCCACAAATCCAAAACTGTTTAATAAAAGTGAATCAGGGTAAGCACAAAGAAAAAATTACCAGGGCATTCAAGTTCAAAATGAGAAAGTCCAGTCATGAAAGGAAAATCATAAAATCAGCCAGAGAAGAGACAAATCATTTGCAGAGGAAAAAAATGTAAGAATTACTACTTAATTTTCAGAAACAATGCAAAGGCAAAGAAAATGAAATGCTTTTAACTTGTTAACAGGAAAACAAAATATGTCAACGTTGAATTTTTTATCCATGAAAACAGCATTCAGAAATTAAGCTGAAAGAAAGATCTCTTGCAGAGCAAAAACTACCTAGAAAATGTGTTTCAAGAAGACTTGCACTTTGAGAAATATTAAAGAAACTACCTTAGACGGAGGAAAATGAGACAGTTGTAAACTTTGTTATATGGAAAGAACTGAAGAGTACTAGGGATGGTAAAATATATTAAAAATATAAATATACAATTTCTTCATCTTTTTAAAAATAACTTGATACATTTTAGCTAAAGACAAATTAATATAAATGTATTTTGAGGGTTTATATCATGTAGAATTCAAATGTCTAATAAATACAGCTCAAAGGGTAGAAGGAACAAATGGAATTAATTTCATAACATACACAAAGTGGTATGATATTATTTGAAAGTAAACTGTGATATCATAAAAAAAGTACAACTGCTAAAAATACAGCATAATAAACAAGCAAGAGTGGAAACAAAATGGAAGCTAAACATCTTTATACAATTAATTCAAAATAAGGCAAAAATCGGAAAAATAGATGTGTTCACTTCTGGAGGAAACAAAATGCTGTAGCAACTTTGGAGAACAGTCTGGCAGTTCTTCAAATAAACACTGTCATAAGACACAACAATTCTGGTAGATAAACATCAGTCCTCTTCTGTCTGACTTTTAACACTTAACATAGTATTTGCAAAGTTCATCCATGTTGGAACACATCAGAATTTCTTCTCTTTTAAGATTGAATATTTCACTCCATGTATATACCACCGTCATTGGAAAAATCCCTGATGCTGGGAAAGGCTGAGGGCAGAAGGAGAAGAGGATGTCAGAGGATGAGATGGCTGGATGGCATCACACATGATTGATGTGCCCCATATGCAATGCAGTGGGCATGAACTTGGGCAAACTTCTGGAGATCGTGAGGGTCAGGGAGGCCTGGAGTGCTGCAGTCCACGGCTTCGCAGAGTAGGACATGATTCGACCACTAAACAACAACAATATATCACATGCTCATCCCTGTGGCTAAACACTTGGGTTGCTTCCACTTTATTAACTATTGTGAATATCGTCTCTGCACATATAGGTATACAAATATTCCTTTGAGATTCTACTTTCATATCTCAAGACATAGCTAAAAGTAAAACTGCTGAATCATATTAACTGTTTTTAACTTTGTGAGGAGCCATCAAACTGTCTCCAGTAGCAGCTTTACCATTTTACACTTCTATCAACATTGAAAAATATTCAAATATTTCCCTCCTTGTTAAAACTTATTAGTCCCAGTTTTTTCTTTCTTTTTTTTTTTTAAATAATAGCTATCCTAATGAGTGTGAGGTGAAATCTCATTTTGGTTTTGATTTGATCAGTGTTTTTTTTTTAAACACCCTCTCCCTTCATTTTTCTTTGTTTTTTTCAGTTTATGTTCCATGTATTTTTTCCCATATAGTTCTGATGTTAGGTGGGTGTATGTTTATAATTATTGTAGTTTTCCTAAATGACTGATCCTTTTATCCCATTCTAAAATATCCTACTTTATATGCAGTTACTTTTAAATTTTGTTTGTAAACTGATTTTGTCTGATATTAGTATAGTAATTCCAGATCTCTCATGTCTGCCTTCTGCATTTTATAACTTAAAAAATTATTTGTTTGCTTTCAACCAATTTTAAAGTGCATCTCTAATACAAACAGCATAGTGTTGGATCATTATTTATTTTATTCAGTCTTCTAATCTCTGCCTTTGGACTGTTTAATCCATATATGTTTAGGGTATTTAGTTACAAAGTAGGATTTATTTGTAAATTTGCTAGTTGTTTTCCATATGTCTCATGCCCTTGGTTTGTTTCTCTACCCTCCATTGGACTTCGCTGGTGGCTCAGATGGTAAAGAATCCACCTGCAATGCAGGAGATCCAGGTTTGCTGCCTTGGCCTGGAAGATCCCCTGAGGAAGGGAATGGCAACCCACTCCAGTATGCTTGCCTGGATAGAGGAGCCTGGTGTGCTACAATCCAGCAAAGAGTTGTACATAACTGAGCTACTAACACATATAAACATACATCCCTCCATTAGTACCTTCTTTTATGTTAAATATTTTCTAGTATACCATTTTTAATCCAGGTGTCATTCCTTTTACTATTTTTTACAGTTCATTTTCTTAGTGGAGTACCTGGGGATTTGCAGTTGACTATTTTATTACAATCTAGATTAGATTGATACCATTTTAATTTCAATTGGTATACAAAAACCTGCTTCTGTAATATTTCCTTTGCTTCCTACTTCCTTTGTGCTATGTTTCTCATGAAAATTACATCTTCATTCATTACTTTTGCATCAACACAGATTTCTAATTATTTCTCTGTGCACCTGTCTTTTAAATAAGGTAGGATAAAATAGAGTAATAAACAAAAAATATATTTATGCTGACTTTTGTATACTATGTGATTTCTGTTGCTGATGATTTTTATTTCTTCATGTAGTTTTGATTTATTGTCTACTGCCCTTTCAGTTCTGTCTAAAGATTTCCTGTGGCATTTCTTGTAGGGCAGTTCTGCTAGCAACAAATCTCTCAATTTTACTTATATGTTAATGTTTTGATTTTTCCATTACTATACCCACTTTGTTGCATATAAAATTCTTGGTTAACAGGCTTTTTCTCTCAGTGCATTGAATATTTCATCCATGGCCTTCTGACTTCCATAGTTTTGATGAAAAATAAGTTGTTAATGCTACTGAAATCCCTTGAAAATGTTGAGTCACTTCTCTCTAGTTCTTTTCAAGAGTTTCCTTTTATCTTTGGCTTTACATAGTTTGGTTATGTAATACTATGTCTGAATTTCTTTGGATTTAAACAAAACAGAGTCCACTGAACTTCTTAGGTGTTTAATATTTGTCATCAAATTTTATGCCATTATTTCTTCAAATATTTTTCTTCCCCTTTATCACTCTCTTTTCTTCCTGCAAATGTCTATATTGGCACACTTGATGATGTCCCACATGTCTTCAAGACGGTAGGTAAGGAGACATTTTAGTAAAGAGATCTGCAAATGTAGAGGCCACAGGCAGAAGCAGCAGGAGCACAATGAATATAGTAGAAGATGATGGGAGTCCATAGGGCCAGTATCCTTAGGGCCAGTATCAAAGATGTACCACTTTGCTGTGATTGGTCCATCTCAGAAGGGCCCTCTACTTCGTTTGATGCTCTACGTCACTGTCATAAAATCATCAGTGATTTTTCAACAGTGACTCAGCGTTTTCATTCGGCATCTGGCCCTGCATATTATGTAACTAGTCTTATGGTAGAGGACAGGATTAATGGGACAGACAGGAACTAGAACTCAAAGAATTCCTACACTGAATCTTAAAGTGAGATAGCCAGACATTCAAGTGTACAAAGCAAGGGAAAGTTGTGGTCTGTTTGTAGAGTGGCAAAGTGGTTAAGAATATCAACCCTGAAGTCAAACGGCCTGGGTTCAAATCCAACTCTGCTACTTAGTAGGTATGTGAGTTTGGATGATTTACTTAAATACGTTGTACTTCAGTGTCCTTAGATATAANAGTGGCAAAGTGGTTAAGAATATCAACCCTGAAGTCAAACGGCCTGGGTTCAAATCCAACTCTGCTACTTAGTAGGTATGTGAGTTTGGATGATTTACTTAAATACTTTGTACTTCAGTGTCCTTAGATATAAAATGGAAAAAAAAAAGGATATAACTTATTTCACTGGTTGTGGTGAGGATGGGGTTAAAACATAAAGCAGTTAAAAGAATTATAGATACCTTATAAGAATTTATATAAATGTTTATACATATTTTCATATATACATATGCATATATGCTGCTGCTAAGTCACTTCAGTCATGTCCGACTCTGTGTGACCCCATAGACATCAGCCCACCAGGTTCCCCCGTCCCTGGGATTCTCCAGGCAAGAACACTGGAGTGGGTTGCCATATATACATACGCATATATACATGCATATAAATCATTTAAACATATGTATAGGAGCACTAGTAGGGTTTTGAAAAGTGTGTTGTAAGGGTGTTGCCAGTCATCTTGCTAGAAGGTAATGAAAACTGTAGGGAATGTGGGCAAATCTGAAATCTCCAGCGGTCAGATCTTATAGGTCTCTGTGGTTTATAGGGAGATGTTTAGATTTCAAGTAATGAAAAAGTTGCAAATGCTCTAATTTGCATTTTATTCTCATAGTTTCATCTCTTCATTAAAGATTTAGATGAGGATCTCCATGCAAAGGCCACTTAAAAAAAAAAAAGTAAATTTTCAAATTCTTGCTGCTTCTTGAGGGAGACAAAAGAGCTGAATTGAAAGCCAGCTCAGTTCAGTTCAGTCGCTCAGTCGTGTCAGACTCTTTGTGACCCCATGAATAATTGCAGCACGCCAGGCCTCCTTGTCCATCACCAACTCCAAGAGCTCACTCAAACTCAAATTCATCGAGTCAGTGATGCCATCCAGCCATCTCATCCTCTGTCGTCCCCTTCTCCTCCTGCCCTCAATCCCTCCCAGCATCAGAGTCTTTTCCAATGAGTCAACTCTTTGCATGAGATGGCCAGAGTACTGGAGTTTCAGCTTTAGCATCATTCCTTCCAAAGAAATCCCAGGGCTGATCTTCAGAATGGACTGGTTGGATCTCCTTGCAGTCCAAGGGACTCTCAAGAGTCTTCTCCAACACCGCAGTTCAAAAGCATCAATTCTTCAGCGCTCAGCCTTCTTCACAGTCCAACTCTCACATCCATACACGACTACTGGAAAAACCATAGCCTTGACTAGACAGACCTTTGTTGACAAAGTAATGTCTCTGATTTTGAATATGCTATCTAGGTTGGTCATAACTTTCCTTCCAAGGAGTAAGCATCTTTTAATTTCATGGCTGCAATCACCATCTGCAGTGACTTTGGAGCCCCCCAAAATAAAGTCTGACACTGTTTCCACTGTTACCCCATGTATTTGCCATGAAGTGATGGGACCAGATGCCATGATCTTCGTTTTCTGAATGTTGAGCTTTAAGCCAACTTTTTCACTCTCCTCTTTCACTTTCATCAAGAGGCTTTTTAGTTCCTCTTCACTTTCTGCCATAAGGGTGTTGTCTTCTGCATATCTGAGTTTATTGATATTTCTCCCAGCAATCTTGATTCCAGCTTGTGCTGCTTTCAGCCCAGCGTTTCTCATGAAGTACTCAGCATATAAGTTAAATAAGCAGGGTGATGATCTCTAATCTTCTTTGAAGACAGGGATGGGCCTGAGGACATCACTTTAATATATGCAAGAAGTGGTACAAATTCAGGTTCCATAATGACCTACTCACCTGTAAACTTGTTGAAAATATTCACATTGTAAGCCCTTTCACAATCATCACTAATGACCTATTTGTTACTCCACACTACTTCTCTGACACGGACTGAGGCAAACTTCTGGCTCCTACAATCCATGTCCCTCCTTAACCTGTTTTTTTTTTTTTTTTTCTTCAGGGAAAGGAAGGATTTATTACTTTAGCAAGTAAAGAGAACACAAGAGATATTTCCCAAAGCAGTGTCTCTCCCAACAGCAAAACTGGGGAAGTTTTAAGCTAAGGGAACAATATGTTCATGACAGGGCTTGGGTAGTAGACAGAGACCCAGGCTTAGTTGATTGAGGTCACAAGGGTCAGAAAAGGCCAACATTATCATCCCTTAGGTTCTAGTTGACCTGGTGGTTGAGCTAATCTTTACCACTGAAAGAGAACTGGAGGTCTTTACAACTGACATGATATCTTTGATTTTATTACTTTTCCTGCCTCCTAACAGTTGTTTGTTCCTGCCTTCTTTTGTTCCCTTGAGATTATTAATTATTGAGGCCTTTCCAAGGGCTTTCTACATTTTTTATTTCTCCACTAAAAGATATTTGCAGGTGCCAGTCAGTTCAGTTGCTTAGTCATGTTCGACTCTTTGTGACCCCATGGATTGCAACACACCAGGCTTCCCTGTCCATCACCAACTTCCAGAGCTTACTCAAATTCATGTCCATTGAGTCAGTGATATGACCCAACAATCTCATCCTCTGTTGTCCCCTTCTCCTTCCGCCTTCAATCCTTCCCAGCATCAGGGTCTTTTCTAGTGAGTCAGTTCTTTGCATCAAGTGGCCAAAGTATTAGAGTTTCAGCTTCAGCATCAGTCCTTCCAATGAATAATCAGGACTGATTTCCTTTAGGATTGACTGGTTGGAGCAAAGGACTCTCAAGAGTCTTTTCCAACAACACAGTTCAAAAGCATCAATTCTTTGGTGCCCAGCTTCCTTTATAGTCCAACTCTCACATCCATACACGACTACTGGAAAAACCATAGCTTTGACTAGACAGACCATTCTTGGCAAAGTAATGTCTCTGCTTTTTAATATGCTGTCTAGTTTGATCATAGTTTTTCTTCCAAGGAGCAAGTGTCTTTTAATTTCATGGCTGCAGTCACCATCTGCAGTGATTTTGAAGCCCATCCCCCACCCCCTCTGGAGGTGGGGGGAGTCTCTCTCACTGTTTCCATTATTTCCCCTTCTATTTGCCATGAAGTGATTGGACTGTATGTCATGATCTTAGTTTTGGGAATATTGAGTTTTAAGCCAACTTTTTCACTCTCCTCTTTTACTTTCATTAAGAGTCTCTTTAGTTCTTTGCTTTCTGCCATAAAGGTTGTGTCATATGCATGTCTGAGGTTATTGATATTTCTTCTGGCAGTCGTAATTCCAGCTTGTGCCTCATCCAGCCTGGCATTTTGCAAGATGTACTCTGCATTTAAGTTAAATAAACAGGGTGACAATATACAGCCTTGATGTACTCCTTTTCCACTTTGGAACTAGTCTGTTGTTCCATGTCCAGTTCTAACAATTGCTTCTTGAACTGCATACTGATTTCTCAGGAGGTGGGTCAGGTAGTCTGTAGTCCCATCTCCTGAAGAATTTTCTAGTTTGTTGTGATCCACACAGTGAAAAGCTTTGGCGTAGTCTATAAAACAGATGTTTTTTCTGGAACTCTCTTGCTTTTTTGATGATCCAACGGATGTTGACAATTTAATCTCTGGTTGCTCTGCCTTTTCTAAAACCAGTTTGAACATCTGGAAGTTCATGGTTCATGTACTATTGAAGCCTGATTTAGAGAATTTTGAGCATTACTTTGCTAGCATGTGAGATGAGTGCAATTGTGTGGTAGTTTGAGCATTCTTTGGCGTTGCCTTTCTTTGAGATTGAAATGAAAATGGACCTTTTCCAGTCATGTGGCCACTGCTGAGTTTTCTAAATTTGCTAGCATATTGAATGCAGCACTTTCACAGCATTATCTTTTGGGATCTGAAATAACTCCACTGGAATTCCATCACCTCCACTAGCTTTGTTTGTAGTGATGCTTTCTAAGGCCCACTTGACTTCACATTCCAGGATGTCTGATTCTAGGTGAAAGATCACACCATCGTGATTATCTGGGTCGTGAAGCTCTTTTTTGTACAGTTCTTCTGTATATTCTTGCCACCTCTTCTCAATATCTTCTGCTTCTGTCAGGTCCATACCATTTCTGTCCTTTATTGGGCCCATCTTTGCATGAAATATTCCCTTGGTATCTCTAATTTTCTTGAAGAGATCTCTAGTCTTTCCTATTCTATTGTTTCCCTCTATTTCTTTGCCTTGATCACTGAGGAAGGCTTTCTCATCTCTCCTTGCTATTCTTTGAAACTAGCACCTGAATTCTGTGGCTAAATACAAAACCCACTTATCCTCCTGTAGGGGAAAATAAAACCACAGTTCAAAATAATTTACAATAGCTTACTAGTAAAAATATTGAAACCAGTAGGTTCTGAAAGGGACTGTTGCTGTGGAGATCTCATTACAGTCATCCTCCATGGCAGTCAGTTGGTTAAGTGGCTGGAACAATCATTAGTGCTGTCAGTAACCACATTCAGTTTTAATACATCCACGTCAGAAGGTCTAGCAAAACCAGTACCTTGCCAGTTTATTGACTTTGTCTGGCTTGTTTATTTCTGTGTAACAAGTAGAACTGGGGAGATTAGCATTGTTTCATTACTGGCTGAAAGCTGCAGTATTTGGAAGATAGTTTGGACACATATTCTGCTATGAAGACCTTGTAAGTGTACTGCAAGGAAAAACCTTAGAACAGGGAAGTTTGTTTAACTTGGTAGATGTCATATAACATGAAACTGGGACAGTTCTAGGACCTAAGGAATAGTAATTATATAGGTAGCATGTCATATATACTATAAAAACTTTAGCTTTATAGGTTCATCTTGAGTAAAAATAAAATGACAGAATCCTCAGCTCAAGGAAAAAAAAAATCTGCTGTAATGTTTCTAGAATATGGCTGAGGAATCCTTTGTAATACTAATGTAAGATTGCAAGAAGGATGCATTTTAAAAGTGGGGTAGGCATGACAACAGTGACTTTCCCTCTGATTCTGGTTTCATGTACCTTGGACAAATCAACAAAATTTTTCAATCACATTCATCATAATCTGATAAACTAATTTACTAATATATGTGTGTGTATATATATATATATATATATATTTGCCTTGTTTCAGATTATTTCATCATTTAGGAAAAACAATGCTATTTTAAAAATTATTTACTTAGGTATTTTTGGCTGTACTGAGTCTTCATTGTTGCATTCAGATCTTTCTCTAGTTGCTGTGAGCAGGGACTGCTCTCTAGCTGAGGTGCATGGGCTTCTCACTGAGACGGTCTGTTTTGGAGCCTGCGCTTTAGGGCACGCAGGCTTCAGCAGTTGCGGTGCATGGGCTCCGTAGTTGCTGGCTCACAGGCTCAGCAGTTGTGGCACGTGGGCTTGGTTACCCTCTGGCATGTGGAATCTCCCCGGACCAGGGGTCAAACTGGTGTCCCCTGCATTACGGGGTAGACCCATAAGCACTGCACCACCAGGGAAGCCCCTATGGCTGTTGTGTCTAGAGTCATTTTTTTTTTTTAATCTGTGCTCATATTTTAGTAAGTAGCTCTATCAGAGATTTTAGGGAGATTTGGATGCAAGAGAATAAGTGCCAGTGCTTGGAGCTCCATAAACCCTAACTGCCTGAACACCCTTTTCTTGTTTTAAGTGACTTACCCAAAGCTAGTAGGCCAGTTTTCCTCCAAGAGACAGAGCCGTGCTCTGCACTGAGGTTTTTTGTTTTGTTTTCTTCCAACTTTCAGATGAGTCTTATTTCACTTTGATGACAGGAAAGGATTAAAGATATCTGGAACAGTGCATTTTACATTTATTTACTCAGCTTGTCTTCGTAACACCTAATTGTGTCAGACTTTGGAGAAATGACAGTGAAGGAAACAAAGAAAGCCCTGCTTTCCAGGACATTACATTTTAGAAGTAGAGAGGAAGAAAACAAATATACAAACACACGTGTAAGATAACGTCATTTGTTGAGACATTTTATGCAGAGAAGAGGTGAGAGAATGGAAGGTGATGGCAGCAGAGTGGTAGGGACAGGGGTACCGTTTTAGACAGGAGAATCAAGGGTAATCCTTCTCATGTGGTGACATTTAAAAAAAGAGTAGAGCCAAGTGAGCAGAATCAATATTCAGAGGACAAACATCGCGGTCGGAGGCACCAGCAGGTACTAAGACGCGACAGGAGCATCTCAGCAGGTTCAAGGCACAGCAAAGAGGCCAGTGTAAAGGGACTCGAATGAGCTGTGGGGCAGTGGTCAGAAAGAAGACCAAGAAGGGGAGGCCCAGCACTTAAGGGTCCAGTAGACCATGATGAAGTTAATGGTTTTTAAAAATAGAATTCTCAGTGATCTTAGAAACTCTTGGATTGCTTTAAAGAGAGGAATGCCATGTTGTAACATTAAATCGTTTTATTGAGGTAAAAGTCACATCATATAAAATGTACTATTTTAACCATTTTTAATTGTACAGTTCAGTTGCACTAAGTATGTTCATTTTACTGTGCAGCTCTCACCATCATCTGTCTTCCCAAATTTTCACCTTCCTAAACTGAATCTGTCCTCATTAGATACCAACTTTTCTTCCCTCCCCTCATTCCCCAACCCCTGGCCCCTGGTATCTATAAATGTACTTTGACTCTATGAATTTGACTATTCTAATTATAAATGGAATCAAACAGTATGTATCTGCACCCAGTGTATATTGGAATGCCTTTTTAAGATTAATGTAGGTCCTATGAAGACTGTGCCTTCTGTTTTTCCCAGTGCTATGCACTAGGTTCTTACTAGTTATCTATTTTATGTACAGAAGCCTCTATTTTATACATTGTGTGTGTGTTCATCTCAATCTCCTAATTTATCCCACCCCTCTTTGCCCTCCTTGATGTCCATATGTTTGTTCTCTACATCTGTGTCTCTATTTCTGCTTTGCAAATCAGCATAGACACAATGTAGTGAATAGATTGTAAAGTATAAAAACTTTGTATTTAATGAGTGTGTTCATTATAAGAATTCCAAACTTTTCAAGGGGCATTTAGGTCCACAGAGACCTTATCTCATTTACTCCCTCAAAAGATATTTGAGGGCACATCAGGAAGTAGTCTGTTCACATACTTTCCTTTAATAAAGGGAAAATAGGAAAAAGGGAGGGTATAAAGAAGTCCACTAGCCTTTTAAGCTTTGAAGTGGGGATGAGGGAGGATTGGAAAGGAAATTTGATGCTTCTAGTTCCCCGAAGAGAATAAAAATCTAATTTCAAAAAAGTAATGAACGTGTGTAAAATCTTTTCTGCCATAAAATTTAAAATGAGGCTTGGTTTTGATTAATGTTTTATTGGTGTTTTAAAGGCCCAAGAAAGACTACAGCTGGGCCTATGTAAGTTTAAAACTGGCAAAGCCAAAGAACCATCTGGAGGACATACATTTTTCTTTTTCTATAAAAATATCATTGAAGCATGTAAATATTTTTATCCCTATAACTACTCACCTGATTTTTTGACAACCACTGTCCAACGTCTACTGGATTATAGCCTCCCATACATCTTACTGAAATCATTACGGTTACAAATTGGGTAGGGTAAATAAACTTCTCATCCAACCCCCCCCCCCAAAATTATTCATTACCTCTGAAGATAAAAACAATCTGGAAAATAACTTATGCAAGAAGGATAAAGGATATAATTACATTCTTATAAAATTCTTAGGAAACAAACAGAATCCTTTAATTAGTATTTTTTGACTCTCAACAAGACAGAAATTAGATGTTTATAGGAGAAAAATTGTTTGAGGTTATTGTGTAAAACGGAGAGACAATTTGTGCCACTATCCGGGGATTTTTAAAAGGATGATAATATTTTGGCTCATATTACTATGAGTGCAAGATAGTGTTATCTTGAAAAATATAGTCTTTTTCTTCCAATAACCAAAATGAAGAGTTTCTTTTAAACAAATCATTCCTCCTGCTAAGTCTCTCTCTCTCTCTCTCTCTCTCTCACACACACACACACACATGCAGAAATATACTGTATATATACCCAATTTCAAATGCATAGTAATTTTCCTATTGGGCATTTGTGAATATATTCATATGTGTATGGATACCTTTAAGATAGATATAGGCAGTGCTTACTAAGGGGTTACTGTTTGTCCTATTTGTATGACCTCATTTAACAGTTAAAGGGAATAGCTATCGTTATCATGAGGTATGCCAACTTATTATTTCCAGTTTACTGGCGGATGTACTGAAACACACAGAGGTTAGCTAATTGTCTGAGGTAACACAGTTAAGAAGGTGAACGAAGAATTTAATGGGAAAGCCTGACTGCAAGTCCTTGCTCATAGTCATATTGTCACGCTTCTAGTGTAGTTATGTGCACACTCTTTAAGGGTTATAGATATGCATATGGTGAAGTGATTTGGGGCATCTCACCTGGAAGTGTAGTATATTTTGAGTCACAGAATTGAGACCCAAGCTCAGAAAGGCTTCTGAGGATTTCCTATAAAAGATTCTACCACCACCACCATGCTTGCCCTAACCCTTGGCCTAAGCAAAACATACAGGGCAACCTTCAGAGAGCAGTGGGTTTTCCTTGTTTATTAATTTTGAAGAGAAGAACAGGCAACATTTGTATCTATGGTATGTTAAAAGAACAACAGTTACCTGTCAGGTCACCTGGTGAAGTAGGAGTTTCTAGAAACCGCACAGAATGAATTAATCAGACAAATCTATCTTTAGATTATCTGAGGAAAAGAATGTGCAAAGCTCCCCAGATCTTAAGTATAAGGCAATTAACCGTGGCAGTTATTAGTGTTTCATTCTGCAAATTGCACCCACATTTAATTAAATTTTACTCAAATTTAAAATTAAACACATAGATAACAAAGGAACAATTCATTACTTTATTTAAAGAAAGTGAGAACAAGACAAACCTAAGCAAAATATTTCCTCATAAACAGATACTGATTTTTTAAAAGTGTAGTGATTTCAAAGTAATCTATACCTGGAAGCTTCTGTACCAAATTCCTGTCATAAGAACATTCTCTGATTAACATTTGAGGTAGTTGAAATACCTCTCTCTCCTTGATCTTATGTTCTCGTCTTATTTCTCTGACAGTGTAGTGCACCTCGCTTTAGTACAGTCAGAGCAGGCAGTATAACTAAGAGTGTAATTACTCACCTCGTTTTCCCCAAATAAAGAATACTTTGGTCACTATAAGGACAGTTGGTAGATTTTTTAGAGGCTCCATACATAGGAAACCATGCCGAAAGAAATTCCTTTTCGGACATCCATTGAATAACTCCAGTTCCCTACTCTAGGTCTAACTGTAGACAAATGAAAAGACATAACAAGGTACGTGAAGCAAGCATCTGTATTTGAGGGATGGGGATAATTTTCCATGTCAAATGACTGATATGCTAATTTGGTGTGTCCATTTGCACAACCTAGATCAGCACAGTGTATTCACTGCAACTGCACTGAGTGGTCATTAAACTGTATACACTTTCATCAAGGCATGTATTTACATGTATAGAAATGTAAACATATGAGAGTATTCATAAACTGAATTTATGCATCCATGAATTAGAGTGTTCACAAGTACCGGAAATCATGAACATATAGAGAAACTACTATATTAATGCCTACAATAAGCAAGTGCAGACAGGAGTGTGCGCAAATGCATACAGTGCACATACACGTGTATGAAAAATACATGAACAACTACTAGGGTTCAGTTAATGATGATAGAAATACCTAAATGTTACTAGTGAATTCCAGTATCCTGAACTTGAAATGCATAAGCCTCAAATAAGAAGATCATGAAAGGAGAAACAGAAAGTGAGCTTAACATAGCAGAGGAGAAAAATCTGCCCTAAATCTTGATTCCAAAAACTAGTCTCTATCTCTATTATGAGATGAATAAGGATATGTCTTCAAGGGTTCATATTTTTCCACCATTTTAATCTCTTTAAGTATGACCAGGAGTATAATATGTGAAAAGCCGTTTTCTTTTCCAATGATCATAGTGTTCATTTCACCAATTTGATACTAATTTACTTTTTTGAACATACTTCCCTGATTTCTGTCCTCCTGATTCAGAGAAAGCTTGTTCTCTACCTCAAACCCTTCCAAACATTACCTGGGCTAATATGCAATTAAATACTGACAGCTACATATTCACCCTGTAACAGATGACTGGAAATGCATCTAGTAAATACATTCAGTTTTATTTATGCCTCATTTATGCTTCTACCTCAGAGGGATTTGTCACAGAGTAAATGAATGGATTTTAAATGTGCTCTTAGTTACCTGTACCTTTTATCCATAATGTCCGTATCTCTTACCCACATTGCACTGCTCCTCTCTCACTATGTTAGAATCACCTGGTGAAGGCATTCTCAGAGGGTTTCATAAGCAAAATGTCAGCAGGCTGTTTTACTCCTGTTGGAAATGTGACCATTTCAAAATGTACACTCTCTGTCAAGTGTACACTAAGATTTACATACTTACTGTGTTATTCTAATGAAAGGCGAGGAGGTTTGGGGATTTCCAGCCCAAATGAGCTTTAAGCTTTGGGATCAAGATTAAAGATACTGGAAGCGGTCAAACGGAAATTTGCAGGAGAAAAACAACCATGTCACCTTGAATATGCTGTCACTTTAACAGGAGCCTAGCAAAGATGTTCGTCCTCTGCTCCATTCTGTTGCATCCATTAACCTTGAGCCAGAACCTTCTGCTTAGTACCTATCTCTTGATTTACTGGGTACTTCATCATGAAAAAAGCGGCAGAGATGAGGCAGAGTTAGAAAGAGGACATGACCCACTACAGGATGCTGTCTCTTTCTCTCACCCCTGGGAGACACACTGCCCAAGGAAGTATGCCCATTTGGTAGTTAATGAGGTGCAGTAGTCACCTGCTTCTTCCAGGACCCTCAAGTAAAGTGCCTGATTTTTTGGGGAAAATATATTACATTATATGACCTTCCCAAGATGCTGTTGTGTCTACATGCTATTAAGTGAAACAGTGTTCTCAAAGGAAATAAGGAACTTAGGAGTGAGGAGGGAAGGGGGTACACACATACACAGCACATTTGCTTTATTTCTGATGCAAATGCTGTAATGGTACAAGATAATCCTGGTCAATCATCATGATTTTGAATGTATGGCCTTTCTGACAGAGAGAGAATATAAGTGAAATAAAATTTCTATTTTTCTGCAAGAAACCTACATTTCATTGTCATCTATACCTAATAGACTCATGTATATTAGCTTTGAGGGAACAGAAAACAATGCTAATTTTTCCACATGATGCTTTCGTTTTTTGAACAGCAGTAATTCACAGCTGTTTTGAATACAAGCATTCACTCTCAAATATTGCTAGCTAATATCTGTGAAAGTGAAAGTGAAGTTGCTTAGTCATGTCTGACTCTTTGCCACCCATGGACTGTAGCCTACCAGGCTCCCCAGTCCACGGAATTTTCCAGGCAAGACTACTAGAGTGGGTTGCCATTTCCTTCTCCAGGGGATCTTCCCAACCTAGGGACCGAACCCGAGTCTCCCACACTGCAGGCAGACACTTTACCATCTGAGCCACCAGGGAAGCTAATATCTGAGAATCCTATAAAATTTAATTTTGAGGTTTAGGACATCCATGAAAAAAATTATATATATATTAAAATTAGTTTAATATTTTCTTAAACTGCAGACAGCTATGATACACTCATACCCACCATCCCACCCCATCTTGCGCTGTAAGGAGAACCTTGTGTAGCAGTCATACAGTTTTCTGTGTCCTTCCTTCATTAACATTGTCTCTTTCTCTAAAGCATAAGCTCCGTGAAAGCATTTGCTAGAGAGACAGTGTAGTGAAATAGTTAAGCACATGGATTCCAGAAACTCAAGTCAGATCCACAGCCATCTCCTACCTCTTACTAGCTGTGTAATCTTGGGCAATTCAGTTAACATTTTTCTATATTAGTTTCCTCATCTGTGAAATAATGATTACTATGATATCTGTTCTAAATAATCCTGAGAATCAGTTCAGTCACTCAGTCATGCCTGACTCTTTGTAACCCCATGGACTGTAGTACGCTAGGCTTCCCTGTCCATTACCACTTCCCCGAGCTTGCTCAAATTCATGTCCAACAAATTGGTGATGCCATCCAACCATCTCATCCTCTGTCATCCCCTTCTCCTCCTACCTTCAATATTTCCCAGCACCACGGTCTTTTCCAATGAGTCAGTTCTTCTCATTAGAGTATTGGAGCTTCAGCATCAGTCCTCCCAGTGAATTTTCAGGACTGCTTTCCTTTAGGATGGACTGGTTGGATCTCCTTGCAGTCCAAGGGACTCTCAAGAGTCTTCTCCAACACCACAGTTCAAAAGCATCAATTCTTCAGCGCCCAGCTTTCTTTATGGTCCAACTCTCACAACCATATATGACTACCGGAAAAACCATAGCTTTGAGTCAGACAGACCTTTGTCGGCAAAGTAATGTCTCTGCTTTTTAATATGCTTTCTAGGTTGGTCAGAGCTTTTCTTCCAAGGAGCAAGTGTCTTTTAATTTCATGTCTGCAGTCACCATCTGCAGTGATTCTGGAGCCCAAGAAAATAAAGTTTCTCACTGTTTCCATTGTTTCCACATCTATTTACCATGAAGTAATGGGACTGGATGCCATGAACTCAGTTTTTGAATGCTGTTTTGTTTTTTTTTTTAGAGCTTCCATTTTACTTTATTTTACTTTACAGTACTCTATTGGTTTTGGCATACATTGACATGAATCTGCCACGGGTGTACACGAACTCCCAAACATGAACCCCTCTCCCACCTCCCACCCCACATCATCCCTCTGGATCATCCCCATACACCAGCCCCAAGCATCCTGCATCCTGCATTGAACATAGACCGGCAATTTTCTTACATGATAGTATACATATTTCAATGCTATTCTCCCAAATCATCCCACCTTCTCCCTCTCCCTCTCCCTCAGAGTCCAAAAGTCCGCTCTACACATCTGTGTCTCTTTTGCTGTCTTGCATACAGGGTCCTCATTACCATCTTTCTAAATTCCATATATATGTGTTAGTATACTGTATTGGTGTTTTTCTTTCTGGCTTACTTCACTCTGTATAATCGGTTTCAGTTTCATCCATCTTATTAGAACTGATTCAAATGTATTCTTTTTAATGGCTGAGTAATACTCCATTGTGTATATGTACCACAGCTTTCTTATCCATTCATCTGCTGATGGACATCTAGGTTGTTTCCATGTCCTGGCTATTATAAACAGTGCTGCGATAGTTCCCCCCCCTACCCCGACTCTTTTCCACTTTCATAAAGAGGCTCTTCAGTTCCTCTTCTCTTTCTGCCATAAGGGTGGTGTTATCTGCATATCTGATGTTATTGATATTTCTCCCAGCAACCTTAATTCCAGCTTATGTTTCATCCAGCCCAGCATTTTCCATGATGTACTCTGCATATAAGTTAAATAGGTTGACAATATACAGCCTTGACATACTCCTTTCCCGATTTGGAACCAGTCTGTTGTTCCATGTTCTGTTTTAACTGTTGCTTCTTGACCTGCATACAGATTTCTCAGGAGGCAGGTCAGGTGGTCTGGTATTCCCGTCTCTTGAAGAATTTTCTACAGTTTGTTGTGATCCATACAAAGGCTTTAGCATAGTCAACAAAGTAGATGTTTTTCTGAAATTCTCTTGCTTTTTGATGATCCAGTGGATGTTGACAATTTGATCTCTGGTTCCTCTGCCTTTTCTAAATCCAGCTTGAACATCTGGAAGTTCTTCGTTCATGTACTGTTGAATCCTCACTTGGAGAATTTTGAGCACTACTTTGCTAGCATGTGAGATGAGTGCAATTGTGTGGTAGTTTGAACAATCATTGGCATTGCCTTTCTTTGGGATTGGAATGAAAACTGACGCTTTCCAGTCCTGTGGCCACTGCTAAGTCTTTGAAATTTGCTGCCATATTGAGTGAAGAATCTTGAGACTACTAATGATGAAAAATCAAAATCATGGCTGGTATATATTATGTGCAATATTAATATTCATAATTTCTACTTTTGTTTACTATTTTACTATTGAGCCCTCAAAATAAGTGGATGGTAGGCACATTTTAGAATCTCAAAGAATAGGTAGTGAATGAATGACTGACTGACTAGCTGAATGAATGGAGAGGGAATCACTGAGATCATGTTATTCAGTGATTTTCACAACACCGCAGATATTGACTACTTTTCTTTACTAAAAGTATATGCAGAATGTTAGCCCAGTAAATAAATTGTATGAAAAAATAGCTATCCTTCTTTAGAAATGTTGTTGTTCAGTTGCCAGATCATGTCTAACTATTCGTGAACCCCCATGGACTACAGCATACCTGTTTTCTCTGTACCTCACCATCTTCCAGAGTTTGCCCAAGTTCATGTCTAATGAATCGATGATGCCATCCAACCATCTCATCCTCTGTTGCCTTCTTCTCCTTCTGCCTTCAGTCTTTCCCAGCATCAGGGTCTTTTCCAGTATATCAGCTGTTTGCATCATGTGGCCAAAGAAAAGGAGCTTCAGCATCAGACCTTCCAAAGAGTATACAAGGTTTATTTCTTTAAAATTGACTGGTTTGATCTTCTTGCTTTCCAAGGGACTTTCAAGTGTCTTTTCCAGCATTACATTTCAAAAACATCAATTCTTCAGTGCTCTGCCTTCTTTATTGTCCAGGTCTCACATCCGTACATGACTACTGGAAAGATCATAGCCTTGAGTGCATGGCTTGAGTGCACTTTGTCAGCAAAGTGGTGTCTACTTTTTAACACGCTGTCTAGGTTTTTAATAGCTTTCCTGCCAAGAAGCAATCGTCTTCTAATTTCATGGCTTCAGTCACAGTCCACAGTGATTTTAGAGCCCAAGAAGAGGAAATCTGTCACAGCTCCCAATTTTTCCCCTTCTGTTTGCCATGAAGTGATGGACTGAATGCCAATATCTGGATTTTTTTTTTTTTAATATTGAGTTTTAAGCCAATATTTTCACTCTCCTCCTTCACCCTGATCAAGAGGCTCTTTAGTTCCCCTATTAGAGTGGTATCATCTGCATAGCTGAGGTTGTTGATATTTTTCCCAGCAATCTTGATTACAGCTTGTAGCTCATCCAGCCCAGCATTTTGTATGATGTAATCCGTGTATAAGTTAAATAAACAGGGTGACAATCAGCAGCCTTGTCATATCTTCTTTTTCAACCCTGAACCAGTCAGTTGTTCTATACAGGGTTCTAATTGTTGCTTTATGACCTGCATACAGGTTTCTTAGGAGACAGGTAAGATTGTCTGGTATTCCCATCTATTTAAGAGTTTTCCACAGTTTGTTATGATCCATACAGTGACAGGCTTCAGTGTAGTCAATGAAACAGAGGTAGATGTTTTTCTGGAATTCCGTTGCTTTCTCTGTGATTCAGCACGTGTTGGCAACTTGATCTTTGGTTCCTCTGCCTTTTCTAAACCCAGTTGGAATATCCAGAAGTTCTCGGTTCACCTAATGCTAAAGCCTAGTGTGGAGGATTTTGACCATAACCTTACTAGCATGGGAAATGAATGCAATTGTCTGGTGATTTGAACATTCTTTAGTACTTTAGTACTACTTAAGGCCTAAGAGCTTAGTAACTTATACTAGAAATCAAGTGACTTGTGCTAGTTCAGGTAAATGTCCCAGCTGGGTTCCAATTAAAGAAACATACATGGCATGTGAGTGATGTCTATTACATTAAGCTGTATTGCAAAATTCATCCTGGAGTGCCATATCTACAAGCTTTCCCATAGATATGGTTCAGCAGTAAAGAATTTACCTGCCATGCAGAAGACACAGGAGAGACAGGTTTGACCCCTGTGTCAGGAAGATCCCCTGGAGAAAGAAATGGCAACCTGCCCCAGTATTCTTGCTGGGAGAATCCCATGTACAGAGGAGCCTGGTGGGCTACAGCCCACAGGGTCACAAAGAGTTGGATGTGACTACACAGAAGCATGCACCTATCTACTTTGCTTAAAGTCACATCTATAGGCCCAAAGAAAAACCTTTCAGATAAAAAGGCAAAGGAAAAATAGCCCCAAATCAAAATAAACAGAAACACATCTATTGTCTTTTCCTAAAAGATGGTGTCATGATTTCCTGTTATATACTAGAGCATGCTGCCTTATTTCCATCTTCCCTGGATGCTTCAGGTTCTGAGTTCATTCACTCAACAGATATTTGAGCAGCTTTTATGGAGCAAATAGTTCTAAGCACTTGAGACTCATTTGCAAACAAATAGACAAAAATGTCTGCCAACGTGGAACTCTATTATAAAAATGAGGGGGGAAAAAACCACTAAAAAAGGGTTTTCTTGGACAGAGGCAAAGAGAGATTGAAGAAATTTCCCGGATGAGATTTCAAAAAATTTCTTAGATCATGAAACACAGAAGCAAGTACTATTTTAAAAGTTAATATGTGTTTTTCAATTAGTTTATGTAGATATATAAATAATGGTCTTGGAAACAAACATTTATTGAGCAAAAATAGGCCATTTTCTGGTACCTTTTATTCTTTGCCACTTGTTAGTATTATGTAATGTAACCCAGATGAACAAATAGTTTGGGGAAATTTAAGAATGTATACATGACTAAGAAAATGTCCCCTAAGTAGCCATTCTCATTAGTCTCTCAGTCTGACCAGTTAACCGTACTCACTGGTGTCACTAGTAAGTTCAACCTGTACTTCAAGTAGTGCTGATTATCGTATCTGAGCTACAAAAATAAAAGATCCCATTTTAGCAAAGTTCACAAATACTGTTTTAATCCAGCTATCCACACTGTCCATCTAAAACAGTAAATGTCCCAGTCTTAGCTTTTTAAGCCAGTGTACTTTATGAAACAAATGCTGCTCAAATAGCACTTCAATGCTAAATATAGGATTAAAGAATGAAAAAAAATTAGTCATGGACATTCAGTATTCAGCAATTTGAGATCACACAGAAAACCACATCCAGGTGAGTTAATTTTTCACTTTTCATCTTGAGCATGTTGGCACAGGATAGACATTGGCAGCTTTCATTTATGTCTTACACATTTTAGGCACTAGTTTACACAGTTAATGCATATAAAAGGAAACAAAAAATCCAAAACCAATTTCCAACTTAGAATGAGTATATAGCATTGCTTAGTTTTTGAAATAACTAGAGATAATAGTTATGGTAGTACCTATATTAAGTTATTCCATTGGAAAATGTGTTTGTTTCTCAACAGGAACCAATTTACATTCTGCAAAGCATATGTAATTTTTCACTGCTTACCATTACAGTACATAGTAGAACTGTACTGTTACATTCTACATTTGGTTATTTTTTTTTCCATATGCAGATAGCTAGGCTACAAATGTTAGCCCCTCAAAAATAACATCTATTTATATAGAAGTTACTTTTAAAAATAAGAAATGGTACCTCTCTTATGTACAAAAGCCACACATTTGTAATGCATTTTAAACCTCTCTGATGCTATTTTAAACCAATTAATGGACTGAGATAAATAAAATGCATTCATAAAGTCAAGTAATAGTACACACTAAAAAGAATTCTATGATTAACTGTTAAAAGGAATTTCTAGAATATTTCTTAAAAATGTTTATGAAATTCTTCTATCACAAAAGTATTTTTTTAACAAATAATGCAGTGAATATACCACAGTAAACTCTGTAGGATGAATAATGCTACCTCTTGTTAAAGAAGAATGTGTACATTATAATCAGTCAAAGCCCACTTGATCATGTCAATAATTAAGAGAAACAAATTGATTATATTATTATGAACTGGAATAGGAATTCAGAGCATAGAAAAAATAATTTACAGATGAAGCTGTTGATTAATATTAAGCCAGATTCTCTTTCATTATGTTACCCTCTAAAATTTTCAGAAAAATACCAGAGTGACTCTTTTTTTATTATTTCAAAGATTCCTCAAGACATACACAGTGAAATGGTGATTAACTTTCCATAGGATCCATATGAACTAGGATTGAAGTTGGAGCCATGGGGGGAGAAGTAGGAAAGTACACTTAAACTAAATTATCTACTTCCCTTTCATAACCCTTTAGAGATGGTTAAGAGTTTCTAGGTACAGTATGAAAATTACAAGAAATAAGACTTGGGAAACTAGCAATATTCCATCTCATTGAATCAAATGACTTTTAGAGCTGAGGAGTCGGCAAGAACTTCAGGCTTGATCACTTCTTCCATCCTGATCACTTCACCTCAAGACTCTACAAACCATCTATAAAGCTAGTTATCTTTCTTAGGCACCTTAGACACATCTTAATGTCACAGTATTACTTAGACATATCTTAGTATGTCATAGTATTACTTTTACTGTTAATGATAGCTTGGCATTTCTCCAGATCACTACATTTCTCTGAATATGTCATTGTGATCAAAGTTGGGCCATTACATCCCACAATTTAAATTCATCTATTGATTACAGATTTCATTATATATATATGTAGCTTGCCAGCATATTGTGCTCCAAATTAATTGTGACTTGGCAGATCTATTCTAAAAAAAACAATGGTTTTATGTGTTTTCTACAGAATGGGTCTAACCAACAGAAGTGAATATATTTGGTGCAGACAACCTAACCACATCATTTAACCCATTAATTTTAGCCTATAAGTTTGATCAGTATCAATTCCTCTTGCTTGAGAGGAAGCAGACTATTCAAGAGTGAATTTATTTGATCAGTGGTACTCTATGATCTTGAACAAATTCTGGGAGATAGTGAAGGACAGGAAAGGCTAGTGTGCTCCAGTCTGTAGGTTTGCATGGCCAAACACAACTTAGCACCTGAACAACAATTCCTGTGTAGAGTCCCAACGTCAGAGATTCCCACAACCATTGATTTAATAATTTTTTTCAAAATATACAAATTGGGGTTCATTAGTTTTATAAGGCTATTTACTTTCAAGTCTCCATTTTAATATGTATACTATCTGCTTGCATGTTTGTATCACAGACCCCTCTTCCCATCCCACATTCTGTTACCCAATTTCATATCTAAATTCACACTGAGCTTGATTTGTAACTTGGAGTAATTCTAGCAGAAAACCATAAGGGTGTGTCTATAGAATGCCAAAAGTCTAATTAATTGTGTCAGTAACTTAGACACTCATTCTTGATATTTTGTCTACATCATACTAAATGGATTTAATGAATTTTCTTAACTGACTAAATCCCTGACATTATTAGACATGGGTCTAAATAATAATGAGAATAGCAATGAATGCCATCAAACAAATGATACATTCGTATCAGTACAGATTCCAACCTTAAGGAAAGTGGTTCCAGTTAACCAGCATGGACTAAAATATGGTTTCAAATTGTATTCTAAGGATGTTAAGGATTTACATCATTTAGTTATTCTCCAGTTGATTAAAAAAAACGAAAACAAAAACAGATCAGGGAAGTACTGGCTACCCAAATTAACCAGAAATATTAAATGTTATTTTGCATTTGGGTTATAAAAAAGACCAATTTATACTGGGCAACTTACTAATGACAATGACGACTTGTGACTGCGGATATCCATTTTAATTGCGTTATTGCTTAAGGATCATAATTGGCCTGGAATCTTTTGGAAAATTTGTAGACTACTTTATAAAGTTACATAAAATTGTGAAAAAGTTGCATGCTTTAAAAACTTAGTATTTCCATCAAGCTTGTGGTCTAAAAAGAGTATGAATACAGGAGCAAATGGATGTTTTTTAACACAGTTTCTTGGTATTTACAGTAATTTTTTTTCTCTATTTGCTGTCCCTTCAGTGTCAGTCATTTGGTTTTCTGGTTTTTTTTCCTCATCACATTCAGTACAAGGAGGCACTGGTTCATCCTGTCAAACAATATGGAAAAGGTAATTAGACTCAAAAATGTTTAATGTAAAAATTAAACAACTCAAGTATCTCAACAAACATCTTACAGAAAACCAATGCCAGGCAGAAAATAAGTGTTAACACTTATTTATGTTAACACTGTTACTTTGTGAAAGCACATAGAATATGTTTTATAAATATAAAAAATTTCAAAAACTTACTTGAGAAAACTTTGGCCAAACCATTCAAACTTTGATTAATCTAACCCGCAAACTGAAAAATGCTGTGTTAAGTAAAATGAAAAGACCGTAATGCTGGGAAAGATTGAGGGCAGGAGGAGAAGGGGACGACAGAGGATGAGATGGTTGGATGGCATCACCGACTCAATGGACATGAGTTTGGGTAATCTCCGGGAGTTGGTGATGGACAGGGAGGCCTGGCGTGCTGCAGTTCATGGGGTCTCAAAGAGTCAGACATGACTGGGCGACTGAACTAAAGTAAAATGACTCTTAATAATTGCTATGATACAATATATTTGGTCAAATATAGAACTTCTAGATAGAGTTCAGAATTAAGCTCCTGAGTTATGTTTGTTTTGTGGGGGATACGTATGTCTTTCTACCTTCTGTTTCTCAAGTCTTCATTTATCTTCTTTGCCGTCTAAGGATTTTTTTTTTAAATTGTATTTTACAGTACTCTACTGGTTTTGGCATACATTGACATGAATCCGCCACGGGTGTACACGAACTCCCAAACATGAACCCCCCCTCCCTCCTACCA
>SJYX01000070.1:30072-41163 GCA_006410675.1 Oreotragus oreotragus
CCTCCCACCCCCCATCATCCCTCCGGATCATCCCCATACACCAGCCCCAAGCATCCTGCATCCTGCATTGAACACAGACTGGCGATTCATTTCCTACATGATAGTACACATATTTCAATGCTATTCTCCCAAATCATCCCACCCTCTCCCTCTCCCTCTCCCTCAGAGTCCAAAAGTCCACTCTACACATCTGCGGCTCTCTTGCTGTCCTGCATACAGGGTCCTCATTACCATCTTTCTAAATTCCATATATATGTGTTATTATACTGTATTGGTGTTTTTCTTTCTGGCTTACTTCACTCTGTATATTTTAAATGTACTTTTTGTTTTCTGTTTACTTTTTTTTTTTTTTTTTCTTGCTTGCTGGTGAAGGGTAAGACACCGCCCTTGCGCTTGTTCTTCTAGGACTTTAGCTAATCAGATCAAAGCTTACTGGCAGGCACAGTGGCCATGGAAAGGTCCAGAGGCAATAGGTGAAAAATGTCTCTTGTATTAGGTAATACAACATCCTGGCTTAAGCTAGAGCAAGAGAGAAAATCATAGAACCCAGGAGCTTCAAAAAAGTGTTTTCTGACAATCAACCAACCAAACAAACAGAATACCTGTGGCACAGGTGATGATTCTGCGGTGTCATTGTTTGGAAGATTTTCATCATGCTTCGTAGAACAGGCCTTGCTCTCCTGAAAAAGCTGCAATTGAAAGAAGGTCAATGAAGTTAAATGAAGGAAAGGAACAGAAAATCTCGCTTGAAATCTTCCCATTGGTAAATTTCCTTCAGTTTGATACAAGCTGAAAGGTCAAGCAAGGGACAAAATGATCACAACATGACTGAGATCCCAGGGGAAGGGCAGTTATTCACAGTCATTTGGGGGTCTCAGTCATGCTTATGACAGACAGCTACTAAAAGAAAAGCTCAATTCCAATGAAAAATTCTTTTTTTTGCAAAAAGTTTTAAAAAGTAAAGAGTTGCACAACTACTATATTCTATTATCCCTGATGTATCTAGACTCTTAAGATTTAAATATGTTCATGGTCTATATGACTGCAGGAAAATCAAGATTGCAAGCCAGAAAACAATGTAAACATTATGATCATTGTAAAAAAAATAAACTGAAATCACAGTTAAATGGAATCAGGGAGCTCTCATACGCCACAACAGTAGTAAGAGCCCAGCAAGATGAAGACAGACTCTTCTTTCCTGGCAACAATTCAGCCCATGAAAAGCCAAGAACTCTGTTTATTGTAGCCCTCTTTTCCCCTCCATAAAAAGTTTTTTCCTTTGCTTTGTGGGGACGTGGACCTTGCTCATCATGATTGCAGACACCCAAATTGTAATTCTCTACCAATTCCAAGTAAACACATATTTGCTGAAGACATGTCTATCAGTCTGTCTGTTTGGTCAATGTCAATCTGTCTAGCAAAAAATCTTCAATACCTTAAAAAATATTATATTTCTGCAAATAAGATCATATATTTTTTAAGGTCAGACCCCGGGGGCCATGATGGGCCGCCCTTTCTCTCCCCCGCCGTGGGGGGCCGTCTCTAACAAAAGGAGCCTCTCAGATCCTGGGGACCAATGACAGCACATTTTGCCAGTTAAAGCCGCCCCACCCTAGCCACACGGACCTATCAGCCTGTGATGCCTTGGCCTGGTGACCTATCTAAACCCCCGTCCATTAACCTGACCATCCCTCGCAAGGAACACATATAAGCCACCTCCAACACGGTCCCGGCGCGTACTTCCTCAACCTGCCTCATTCTGGTCCGGGAACCTCGCCCGGGTGCTTCCCCATTAAAGCCTGTTAGACACTCTTTTGGTGTCCTGGTCTTTTCCTAACATATTTCACTAACCAGGATATCCCTTCTTACTTACTAGCTTCCATAGTCTTAAAGAAAATGACTTACTGGCAGCATGTTCTAGTTGGCTTTCATTTTCATATTAACCAAGGGTTAAAATATTGAATTTATCTTCCCTCCATCCCTCTCTTTCTTCCTTCCTCCTCAGTCAGCCTCTTTCCCCTCCTGTTTTCCTCACTGCCTCTCAATTCTCCCTTTATCTCTTCCTTTTCATCATTTTTTAAAAACACAATTGTGTAATAAATGTCAAAACTGTTTAATGTAAGACTATGTACTTTTTAGTGATATTTCTATAATCCTTTCCCTGTAGAAAATGTGTAAAACAGAGACTGGGAGTCTAATACTTCATGGCCCCTGTGTAACTCTAACCTTGAACAAGTTACTTTCTTTGAAGTCAAACAGGGAGAATACCTAAGTTGGCTTTGAAATCTAACTTTCCATAAATTCTAGGAGTGGATGATAACTAAAGAAATTGTGTAGGATATTTAACCTACTCCAATTCAGATTAGAAAGCAAAGTAATTCTTACTTGTTCCCTATTATTACTCTACATGGCTCCTAACTGAACGTTCAGCATATTACTTTACCCTTCTGTGCTGTGTAGCATGCTCTCCCCTCTACACCTTTGTAACAGCCCCTCTTCACTGTGCAATCCTGAAGACCAGCTAGTTTCTCCCTTCCTAGCACATTATTTTCTCCACTAGACAGGCTCATCACACTTTCACTAAAGGTACAGTGCATTAGAAACATTGACAATAAATGATTTTATATGTATGTCCGATTCCTCAATATATTGTAAGTTCCTTGAAGATAGGGCCTGCATTTTTCAGCCCTAGATCCCACCTAGGTGCCAATTAGATAGCAAATGGTGATATGTAGTCACTGAGTAAATAATAAATGAATAAAAGGAACATTGGCTATGAAAATATTTTAGTCCTTTTGAATTTTCATAAGTGCCTGAGTTTGTCAAATGATGAGATTTAGTTATATTTGATAACAGTTCCAAAATGGTTATACTTAGCCCCTTCTTCAAAATAAGTCTATAGTGTGTAGAAGAGTTTCAGTCAAAACTTTGACTGCCTTAGTCCAAATATTTTAGGCAGCTACAAGAGGAATCTTCTATACTAATTTTTTTTCTTTTTATGTTATATAGGTTTGAGTTAGACCCAGATACTAAAATTTCCTCAGAATATTAATGTATTTTGTTTTTATTGTAATAATACAACTGACCTTTGTTTTTATTATACTTGCCTTTGGCCTTGGAGGGGGGAAAAACTAAAACAAATGTACAAAATCAAGCTCAAAATGCAGAAAATAACCAGAAGAGTGTAAGGCTTCCCAAAATATATTTTTGAATAGTGGAGTATATAAGTTACAGAAGTTTGAGGGAAACTTTACTTCAACATTAAACAATGGTATTTAATGTAGTTTTTCTGAGAGTCTTTAACACAAAATTTCTTAAATCTTTGGTCTTGAATGATCTTCTCAAATAATCATACAGGGTGCTTGTTAAATATATTTCTGGGTGATAATTCAGTCTTATGAATATAGGGCTTGCATTTTTAATCAGCAATGCAGCAATTCAAATGAACAGTGGAATTTGAAATCCACTTCTTTGAAATGTTTAAATGCACTATAAATCTCTTATGAGATATAACCATTTCCAAAATCCATTTGACTTCAAATCATTTTTTGTGTGTGAGGTATTACTTGAGGTCATTGTCTTGAGAAAGATACCATAGGATTTATGGTTGAGGATGGTAAGCACAGCTGACTATTTGAGACAAGCCTTTGATCATCTGAACAATGAAAACTTTTAAAATTTCAACATTAAAGAAAATGTTATGTGGCTGGAAGACAATTCTAACCTTTTTGATACTTTCATTTTACAATGAACATAACCTTTAAGTATATTTTTGTGTATGTGCCTCTGAGGCATTGCAGAAACTTCATGAGATGGGATTCATAAAATCCCTAGTGTTATTCAGAAAAGCAACAGGTTTAAGCAATTCTGAAGGCGCAATTCCAGATGTTCAAGCTGGTTTTAGAAAAGGCAAAGAAACCAGAGAACAAATTGCCAACATGCCCTGGATCATGGAAAAAGCAAGAGAATTCCAGAGAAACGTCTATTTCTGCATTATTGACTGAATGGGAAAGACTAGAGATCTCTTCAAGAAAATTAGAGATACCAAGGGAACTTTTGATGCAAAGATAGGCTTGATAAAGGACAGAAATGGTATGGACCTAACAGAAGCAGAAGATATTAAGAAGAGGTGGTAAGAATACACGGAAAAACTGTACAAAAAGATCTTCACGACCCAGATAATCATGATGATGTGATCACTAATCTAGAGCCAGACATCTTGGAATGTGAAGTCAAGTGGGCCTTAGAAAGCATCACTACGAACAAAGCTAGTGGAGGTGATGGAATTCCCGTTGAGCTGTTTCAAATCCTGGAAGATGATGCTGTGAAAGTGCATCAGTGTTATAATCTCAGCCATACTTATACCTGTATCCATTCTCCCCCAAACTCCCCTTCTATCCAGGCTGTCCCATAACATCGAGCAGAGTTCCCTGAGCTGTACTGTAGGTCTTTGTTGGTTATCCATTTTAAATAAAGCAGTGTGTACAAGTCTATTCTAAACCCCGAACTATTCACTTCCCCCAAAGCTCCCCCATCCTCACCTCAACTGTGAGTTCATTCTCTAAGGCTGTGAGTCTCTTTCTGTTTTATAAGTAAGTTCTTTGTATCATTTCTTTTTGGATTCCACATGTAAGGAATGTCATATGAGTTTTCTCCTTCTCTGACTTACTTCACTCAGTATGACAATCTCTAGGTCCATCCAGGTTGCTGCAAATGGCATTACTTTATTATTTTTAAAGGCTGAGTAATATTCTAATATCTTTGATAATGAGCTTTGAGGTTCCTGATATTTTGAGGTTTCTTTGATATTTTACAGAAAAATAGGATTAAACACCAATAACAAATTTTGACATCAGAACAAATAAACCAACAAGCAAAATCCACTGCTAGTTTCAGCAATATTTCAGAGAAGGAATAACATTTTAATACTAATATATATAAAGGATCAACTATTGAAAGAAATTATTTTTGAGAACCAGAGAGAAAGAGAGAGAGACAGATTGGTTCATGGAAAATCCACTAACATTCTGTTATTTGATATTAAATGTCAGTTTTCTACATTCCTATACTGTTGAAAGACTTCGCTGGTGGCTCAGATGGTAAGGCGTCAGCCTGCAGTGTGGGAAACCTGGGTTCGATCCTTGATCTGGGAAGATCCCCTGGAGAAGGAAATAGAACCCACTCCAAATCCTATGGACGGAGGAACCTGGTAGGCTGCAGTCCATGAAGTTGCAAAGAATCAGACACGACTGAGTGACTTCACTTTTTTTCTTTCTATACTTTTGAAAACTTCATGACAGGCCAGTACTTGTTAGTGAAATGATGGATGGGAAATACCAATTTGACTTCACTTTTCCTTCATTTGTGAAATGGGGATAATGATGCATACATTCAAAGTTTCTGACATCAAGTGAAATGATTTAATGCAGGTAACTCAGCTAGGTGAATGGAACAGAGAGTCCATAGGGGTTAGAATTCCTTTAGCTCTTATTTGGTGAGTATACTTGGGAAAATGACTTTATCTTAAGGAGGTTCTGATTCCTTATCTGTAGGGTAGGCAAAATGATCCTTACCTGACAGTTTTGATGAAATAAAATTTATATGGTGGTTTCTAAAGGAGTATCTTGCATGTATTAGATGCTCAATTAGGCTTAGTTCCTACCGTTTCTTTCCCTTCCTAAGCTTTTTTCCTTCTGTCAAAATTTCTCCATTTTGTTGAAAAATATATGTTATCAGAATAGAAACACAGCTATTCAGTCATTTTAATTTTCAGTCGTGGTGTCATGACCCTGGTCATTGGATGATCTTGACATTGTCAAAGAATGTGTGGCTGTCCTTGATCCTGTCCTGTTCATGATTTAACAGAGCAGGAAAAATGTCATATTAACCAATCACCCATCTTCCTGGAGAAATCTTAACCCTGGAAAATGCCTTTATCCTTCCTGAATTTTCATTTGTTTTCCTCCTCAAGGCAGAATCAGCAGATCAGTCTAACCAACTTAAGGATTCAGGTGCTTCAGAAGGTTTTCATTAAGGAATGTTCATATCTTTGGCTTCAGTGCAAATATCCCATTTAGAAAATATGGAAATAAAATTGTATATTTAGAATGACCTTTGTTAACGGGCACCATGATTAAAATTACTCCATAATACTGTTGCATTGGCATCCATTGTGTGTAGTTAAGTGGCCTTCAAGGGCCTGAAGCTGACACTAGCCCCCAGCACCATCCTCCATTGCTTTTCCTAGATAACAGCCAGCAGAGGCACAAGGAAGTGTAAGGTCCTAAAGGAACTTCTCCAGTGCTGCTGGTAATACAGCTCCTCCTGTTTCTCAGCTCCTTTGCTTGTGCGACCCTTAGGTAAGAACCCTGTGGAGCTGATTGAAACTCTGCTACTGCTCCTTTCAGTTTGAAGTGACCGATCCAGCCTACCCTGGAACCTCAAGCCCTCCACACCAACCCTAACAGAGGCATATGCCCAAGGTCCTGCTGCTTCCTTTTGACCTGGACACTCCCATGTCGCTCAAGGAGGAATGCCTTGTGTGAGGACCTGTGATTAGCAAACCTCTGTATTTCAGTTTCCCTGAGCTTGGTCTTTCTCAAACCTTGGGGCACCATCTGATACCTAGGGCTTAACTTAACAAATGTTAACAAGAACCAAAACAGGCACTATAATAGAGTAAAAAAATTACTGGAAAGCCTATAAAAGAAAAGCCTCGTTTGCATTTTGTTTAAGTTACACCCCATTCTCCCTCTGAAATAAATAGTAATACTTTAAGAATTAAAGCAGATGAGATGATTTATCGGAGATTCATTTAAAGTCTTCTCTGGGTTTTAATCTCTGATTCTGTTGATTACAGTACCTTTGTTAATGGTATTGAGCACTTGGTTCTACTTTACAAGAGGCATTAGTTATGTCTCTGATGACTTTTCTGTATACATTAAAAGAACTCAAAATACTTAATACAAATGCATTCCGGGCAACCTGAAATTCTACCTAGAAAAAATACATCTGACAGTTAAAAGGTCCAATTCATTCTTCATATTTAATTAATATCTGGGACAAACTGGGGGCTAAAAACAAGCATGATTTTCAGGATATATAAAAGGAAAAATGAAATTAAGTATCAAGTTTTTAAGAAACATTGGCTAAATTTTTCTCTCATGTGACTTTTCAGAATGAAATGTTTTTTTAAAATTTACTATAGAATGATACTTTAGTACTGTTTTAATATTAAAAAGGCAGAAACCGAAAGAAGTTCAAAGATTAAAAATGGAATGTTGAGTCAAGATGATGGTAGGTAGTAGAGGAACAGTGGCCTGGGAGGGAGGCAGGGTCTGACACTGATGTCCTCTGTTACCAAGCTCCTCCAGGCAAGTTGCATTCCCTCTCTGAACCATAATTCATTCATTACATGAAATAGTTAAAATTTGGAAACAGGAAGCCCTAACATCATCATTTTAGATATTTTGGAAAACTATTTAAATGCATCTGTTAAGATTTGCATTTTGTTTGGTTCTGAAGGAAATATCAGTACTTTTATATCTGTCCTCAAATTGCCTATTATCTAATGCAAAATGAGAACCTTATACATATAATCACCTTGCAAGAGGGATTGTGATAATGGGATAAATCATGTTTAAGAACCAAGCACTATGGAGACCCAGAGGAGAAAACCATTTTGTCTCAGGGGAGGTAAGAGAAGTCAAAGAGTTATCAACAAGATTAAGCTTTGTATTTACACATCACTGTTTGACCTATTTCCTTATAATAATTATTAACATGCTTATTAGGCTATTTATATTTACCAAATTAAAAGTTAGCCATTATTCTTATGGCTTCTATATGACAACTGGTAAGAAAGCATACTTAAGTTTACATTTTGGATGATTTAAATTAAGATGTTATAGGAGGGTAAACATGGAAATCTATTATCTAATGTAAAAAGCAGAAATGTATTCTAAAGACCTTAGGTAACTATCTGTCCTTCCCATATAATCTGGAGGCATGCCTGTTCCTTCTTAAAAAAAACCACAGGAATACAATGAAGAATGCCTGTTATGAAGCCAACCTCTTCAGATGGTCTGATGGAACATAGCCCAGAACAACAATGGTGTATGATCACTCAGTCCAATTACAGCAGGGCATGACTCTCCTAGAAAATTGTTGCTAATGTAGTGTCTGCCAACAATTCATCAGGCCATCAAATGTCACACAATGAATACTGGATATAATTGTAAACTAGAACTTTAAAAATCTCTGCCAAAATTGTTTTAATATGAAAATGCTGGCATAAGTTTCTACTAGCAGCTCTAGATTTATTTCTTGCACACTTTATGCTCTCATTTTCCTAGACAATGCTTTCCTGTTGAATAAACTCCCTTTGGTCAGGAACTTGCAGGCAGGTGCAACGGCAAGATTCTGAGCAAGGAGTACTTACAATGCTAAATATAAGCCATTGTTGCCTTTCATTTCCTCAGCACATTAAGAAAAGTTAAGTGTGTGCTATCTAGAGGAGTCAGAAACATTATAAAACACATTTACACTGAGTAGTAGGTCTTATCCCTTTTGTGAAAATTAACATAAACTGCTCAGTATCTTTAATTCTTGATATGCTATTAAACAATATGAGGCACATTCGCAAACTGCAGGAAAATGGGATAAAGCAGGTACATCCTTTGCTTTCTCCCTGTGACTACAAAATTATCATTTGAGCAAAACTACTTTCAAGGGAAGTTAAACATTCTCCAAAACTTGTAGTCCAATATGTTGTTAAGCTTTTGTGGATCCATTTCAATTTCTCTACATCCACTAACAAAAGGGCCAACAAATCCAGAAGCCATTACCTAAGTGACCCTGCCTGGTTGGATAGGGCAGGAAGTAGAATATATCTAAGAATATGCATGGGCCCTAATTCCAAGATTAGGACCTTGCCATACAAGATATTAAGACCATGAATATGAAAACTGCAGAGTATATTCAGACTGAACTTATAAGGACATCCATAATAAAACCAAACACGGTATAGTTAATTTCCATGACTACAATCATCATGATAAGCCTATAAGAAACAAACGTTAAAGATTCTCAAGAATGTTTAACAGGAAATACTGATGGAAGAATATCTAGGAGGGTATTTTCAGACAACACACATTCCTGGTCTGTGCCCTAGATCTGTGGGAGTGGAGCCTTACCACAAGCAGTTTGATTTGAAAATAGTTGATCTGAATTTTATGGAAAAGGGATCTGAATAACAAAATTACTTTCCAATAAGTGACGTGTTAGGAAAACAGCACAGTGGTAATTTCCAGGTTCTTTCTAGTATGTTACTTGGTCTTGGGTATGACCAACAGAAATGCAAATGAATCACCTTTGCTGTTTATTTACTAAGAAATTGCATGTGCTCCCATCAGCACTCAGTGAGGCTGCTGATCACCATAGAGTCCTAGAATAGAAAGAGATGCTCTCATGATAGCTCTTTTCCTCTACTCTAAGGCTTCATTTCCTGACTATATCACAGAATGGTTGTTTCTCATTATTTAATTATATAATATACCATGTCTTCTATTTTATGCTAATTCTATTTTCAGAAAATTTTCATTGAGTTCACTTTAATATTTGACTGAATATTCACCTTTTTATAGCTGTTTCCATCAGTTGCATCTGGATCTGCCCTAAGAGTGAATTAGACTAGGTTTTTTAATGATGGCTATTCTGACTGATGTAAGGTGGTAATTCATTGTGATTTTTATTTTCATTTCTATAATAATAGTGATGCTGAGTATCTTTTCATGTGCTTATTGGGCATCTGTATGTCTTCTTTGGAGAAGTGTCTATTTAGGTCTTCTGCCCATTTTTCAATTAGGCTTTTTTTTTTTTAGGTTATTGTATTATATGAACTGTTCATACATTTTGGAAACTAAGCGTGGTTGGTGGCATTATTTGCAAGTAATTTCTCCTGGTCAGTAGATTGTACTTGTTTATGGCTTCCTTTCCTGCACAAAAATTTGCAAGTTTGATTAGGTCCTGTTTGTTAATTTTTGTTTTTATTTCTGTTTCCTTTTATTTTTATTTCTGAACTGACTTAGAAAACACTGGTACAATTTATGTCAGAGAATGTTTTGCCTATGTTCTTTTCTAAGAGTTTTATGGTGTCATGTCTTATAATTAAGTCTATGAGCCATTTTGT
Source organism: Oreotragus oreotragus (assembly GCA_006410675.1). Taxonomy (NCBI): domain Eukaryota; kingdom Metazoa; phylum Chordata; class Mammalia; order Artiodactyla; family Bovidae; genus Oreotragus; species Oreotragus oreotragus. The sequence goes on from SJYX01000070.1 coordinate 40,262, forward strand.
GTTTATTTTAGTGTATGGTGTGAGGGTATATTGTAACTTCATTGATTTACATTTGGCTGTCCAGCTTTATCAATACCTCTTGCTGAAGAGACTAACTCCATTGTATTATCTTGTGTTCTTTGTAGAAGATTGATTGACTATAGATGGCTTCCCAAGTGGCTCAGTGGTAAAGAATCTGCCTGTAATGCAGGAGATGTGAGTTCAATCTCTGGATCAGGAAGTTCTGCTAGAGAAGGAAATGGCAGCCCACTCCAGTATTCTTGCCTGGGAAATCCCATGGTCAGAGGAGCCTGGAGGGCCATGTTCATGAGGTTGCAAAAGAGTCAGACACTTTTGGGTTCTGTATTCTCTTCTGTTGATCCAAATTTTATGTCAATACCTTGATGTTTTGATTACTGTCCCTTTGTGGTGGGCTTCCTTGGTGGCTCAGTGGTAAAGAATCTGGTGAAGAGACGCAGGTAAAGAGCCAAGTGCACTATAGTCCATGGGGTTGAAAAGACTGAGACACAAATTAGTGATGAAACAACAACAACCTTTGTAGCACTGTCTGAAATCTGGGAGGGTTATGCAGCATTATGTATAATATCCAAGACACGAAGACAATCTAAGTTTCTAGATGAATAAACAAAGTGTTACGTAGAGAGGAACATCAGTTCAGTTCAGTCGCTCAGTCGTGTCCGACTCTTTGCAACCCCATGAATCGCAGCACGCCAGGCCTCCCTGTCCATCACCAACTCCTGGAGTTCACTCAGACTCGTGTCCATCGAGTCCTTGATGCCATCCAGCCATCTCATCCTCGGTCGTCCCCTTCTCCTCCTGCCCTCAATCCCTCCCAGCATCAAAGTCTTTTCCAATGAGTCAGCTCTTCTCATGAGGTGGCCAACGTACTGGAGTTTCAGCTT
>SJYX01000070.1:45312-97447 GCA_006410675.1 Oreotragus oreotragus
AAAAATCATGTCAAAGTATAAAAAAAAAAAGAAAAAACATAAAAAAAAAAAAAAAAAAAAAAAAAAAAAAAAAAAAAGAGAGAGATGAGACAAAGCTAATAGAACTTCAAGGAGAAACAGAAGTGAACCAGTACCACCGCTGAAAGTTTCAACACTCTCTGTCAATAGTGGACATATCAAGTGAGCAGAAATCTCCAAAAATAGAGTTGACATGAAGAGCACTACAAATCAAATGGATCTAACTGATATTTAAGGAATACGTCATCAAACAAGAATAAAATACAGATTCTTCTCAAGGTAACATGGAACATTAGACTGACTGCATTTGAAGAAGTGTAGAGTATGCCATCAGACTGTAATGGAACTAAACGACAAATTACAGAAAGATAGTTGGTTGCTTTATAGAACTCTGAATTATTGCTCAATTACTCTGCAAACCAAAACCAATACTGTAAAGTAAAATAAAGTAAAAAAGAAAGACACCATTAAGAAAATGTAAAGACAAGAAACATCCTGCGTAAGAGAAATATTTTCAAATCATATATCTGGTAAAGGATATATAGCCAGAATATGTAGGGAATCTTGCTACTTAATACCAAGAAGACAGACAACCCCAATAAACATGGGGAAAATATCTGAATAGACATTTCACCAAAGAACATATGTGCATTCCTAATAAGTATATAAAAATATGCTCAATTTTTTAACCATTTGGAAATTAACAGTTAAGCCTGGATGAAATTTGATTTCAGACTCCTTAAATTTTATTTTAAGCAAAAATTCAGACAATAGCAAGTGGTGATAGAGATGTAGAGAAAATGGAACTCTCATAATTGCTAATTAAGATGTAAAATGGTGCAGCCACTTTGGAAATGTCTGTTTCTTAAAAAGTTAAGAAAGTATTTACAGTATCCTATTCTACTTCTGGGTGTCTACTCAAGAAAAATAAAACATATGTCCACTTGAAGATGTTTATGTAAATGTTCATGGTATGATTAATTCATAATAGCCAAAATGTGGAAAAAATCCAAAAGTTATCAGCTGGTGAATGGATAAGGAAAATGTGATAAAACTATACAATGGATTCAGAATAAAAAAGAACTACTGAAATATAGACTAAACTCAAAGTCATTATGCGACATGAAAAAGGGAATGCAAAATGCCACATGCTGTATGATCAATCTATAAAATCTATGGAAAAGGCAAACCTGTAACCAGTGGAAATTAGGTTAGTGGTTGTCTTTATAGAGATTAACTGTAAAAACGGGCATGTGGACTCTTACTAGGAAGATAGAAATGTTCTAAAACTGGCCTGTGGTAATGGTTGCAAAACTTGTAAATTAAATAAATGCATAACTGAAATATACACTTAAAATGTGATTTTTACAGAATGCAAATTGTTTTAAAAAACTGTCATATTTTTCACAAGCAATTAGCTCCAGTGTGCTAATTTTTGTTCCTTTTAGTTATTAAGACAGCACAAATCTCTCCTGTTAAGGAGCAAATGGACAAAAATTACCTTAAATTTTCTCCTATAGTAGTTCATTTTATTTGAGAATAAAACTATAATTGTTCCAGTCAACCAAGATGAAAATAGAGACTCAGACTTCATCCTTATTCTTGTATCTTTGCTTGAACACACAATTCTGGGGATTTCTCATTCTGATATTCTGTTTATTTCATGCTTTTAATTATTTGTTATTGGCTTCATTCAGATCCCTATTTATCTCCCCTTTTATTATTAAAAAAAATTCCTTATTGGGTAGTTTCTAGATTTTTTAATTTCATAGAGCAGAAAAACACATTAAACAGAAAAGAAATGGAAATAAATTTTCCAACTATTAAGTTTGTCAAGTAAGACCACCAAAATTAAAATTTAACTCAACAACTACCATGTATTTTCTCTCTGTAGAAAACTAAGTAGCACTGATTAGTTTCTAGTTAAAGTCTTTTATTAAAAAAAGCAGTGAAAATACTTCAAAATACACAGGAAATATACAAAACATAAATGTGAAAAAAATATTCCCTGGGTTCTCCAGGGAAACAGAACTAACAGAATATATACATAGATGTATGAGAGGTTTTTTTTTTTTTTTTTTTAGTAGGAATTGGCTCATGCTATTATGGAAGATGAGACATGCCATGATATGCACTCTCTAAACTGGTGAATCAGGAAAGCTGGTGGCATAAAATTCAGTCCAAATCTGAAGGGCTAAGAATAAGGCTGTTGTAATTCCCAACCTGAATCTCAGGCCTGAAGCCAAAGGCCTGAGAACTGGGGTGAGTGGCCTGCTGGTGTTAAGCCCCTGAGTTGGAAGCCTCCATAAACAGGAGCTCCTTATTGAGTCCCTGAGTTGGAAGGTTCCACAAACAGGAGCTGAAGAAGATATATGGCTCAACTCAAAGGGAAAAGAAATTATGCTTCCTCCAACTTTTTGTTCAGTTTGGGCCTTCTAGGGATTAGATGTTGCCTGCCATGTTTATGAGGGAAGATCTCTTCATCTACTAATTCAAATGTTAATCTCTTCTGGAAATGCCCTGTCAGACATACCCAGAATGAATATTTTACCAATTCTCTGGTCATCCCTGAGCTCAGTCATTTTGATGCATAAAACTATCACGAGGCCACCTCTTGTCAACCTGGCACAGAGATGCACTTCTTTACTCATATTCAGTCTCCGAACAAAGACAACAAGAAGGTTATATTTTTGCCAAACACATTAAAACTATCCTTCCTACAACAGAAAAGGCAGCGATCCCTTTACCAGAAGAGGAGGTAAATTTCTCATTTTTCCTTTATAAAATTATGTTTTGATACCTTATTTGGATATTCAATTAAAGCAATTCAAATTGAAGCTTGAATCTCCAGCTTGTTAGAATCAAGTTGAAGCTATTTTCACGTTGCTGTATTGAAATGGAAGGAATGCATTTTATGATATTTAACACAAATCAGAATATTTTGGGTGAATTTGGACAAGCTGAGTAAGGGTAGTTCTCACAGATCCAAAGAGCCCTTCACTTTTTCCTGTAAAGTGGAGAAAGCCATCAGAATTATTCTCTTACTATCGGGAAAAGCTGGAAAGGAACTATAGAGTTTTCTATGATTAATTATACTCTGAGTACTATAGCTTGGGGAGATGATGGTATACTAGCTCCCTCAAGGAAAGCTTAGCTATGGACAAAATCACACATCAGTTTCCTGATCAATTTCACAGCCCTGCTGCTCTTAGATTTGGTTGCAAAATAAACAGAGGGTTCTGGGATGGATCCCTCTACCTACTATCAAAAGTGACATCATAGACTTTCATGGCTATCATTACAGAGCCTCATTTAGGCATTGCTGTCTCTCAAATGTGAAACTCTGTTACTAAACAACATACTAAAGGCATTATGTCTTATTTAAACCAGTCTTTTTCAAATTAAGGCTCACAGACCATCTCTTTCAGAATCACTTGGATTGGAGTGTTGTCAGGTCCATGTTTAAAAAAAAAAAAAGACAAGTTCCCTTTAGTCCCCTTTACTTAGAATTTATTGAATTTTTCAAAATCTTTATTTTTAAAAGCTCCTGAGATGATTTTAAGAATCATGTACATATGAGATACACTGTTAGTAAAACAAGCCTGCATATTAGAATTACCTGGTCATCAGTATTTTATAAAAAATACTCTATATGATACTATAGTGAGGATATGGCTAAGAACTACTGATCTAGAATTGGAAAAAAGATATTCACAATAGTCTCACTCACTCCTGCTGCTTACACCTGGCTTATTTCACTCCCTTTATGTTATTCACTTGGCCTTTAAATGTAACTGTGCCTGCAGACTATAAATATTGAACACTCTCTGCACTGGCAAGTGTGGGTTCTTGGAAGTAGAGACTTCAAAGACGAAAATCTAGGGAACTGGGATCAGGTTAGAGAGAGCATGTTCATGCTGGTACAGGTAGAGGAAGCTTTTTGAAGCAACCCAGTTGGGACCTCCACCAAGGTAGTAGCTGCTTATGCCACTTACTGAAGGGAGAGGAGCTACTGGTGACAAGGAAGGGCAACAAAAATAGAGTGGAACAAACCAACAACAACAAAGAATTTGTACCTCTCTCTCGATAAGAAAAGTACACCAAAATATTGCTTTGAGGAATCTTTGCAAAACACCTAGAACTTTTCAAGGTTTGCCTTAAATGGAAATATTTTGTTTCTTAAGTTCGATCAAGTCCTGGTTCTTCTGTTCTTTCTGATGTTTTGGCCACTTCAATACATGAACAATTTGCTCATGGCACAGGTATACCAATACAAGTGCAGGAAGAAAAGGAACCGAATCCCTCCTAATCCAAGGGCTCAGAGCAGGACATTTAAGGATCAAGCCTGAGCATTACCCTGAAGGGTGCAGGCCAGAAGCTTCCAATATTCTAATTTGTTTCAAAGGTTTTTTTTTTTCAATTGAGATATCATTGACATGTAACATTTTATTAGTTTTAGATATACAACATAATGATTTGATGGAGAAGGCAATGGCACCTCAATCCAGTACTCTTGCCTGGAAAATCCCATGGATGTTGGCTGCAGTCCATGGGGTTGCGAAGAGTTGGACACGACTGAGCGACTTCACTTTCCCTTCTCACTTTCATGCATTGGAGAAGAAATGGCAACCCACTCCAGTGTTCTTGCCTGGAGAATCCCAGGGATGGACGAGCCTGGTGGGCTGCTGTCTATGGGGTCACACAGAGTCGAACACGACTGAAGCAACTTAGCAGAATAATGATTTGATACATGTATATACTGCAAAATGATTTTTAGGTAATTTTAGGAAACTGTATCAAGAAAAAACGGCTTTAAAATTAACCCAGTGGTCTTATCTCTTAACTTGACATAACCATGTGAAAATCTTAACTATATCCCTGCGTGTTAAGTCGCTTCAGTTGTGTCTGACTCTTTGTGACGCTATGGACAGTAGCCTTTCAGGCTCCTCTGTCCATGGGATTCTTTAGGCAAGAATACTGGAGTGGGTTGCCATGCTCTCCTCCAGGGGATCTTCCCGACCCAGGGATCAAACCCGTGTTCTTTACCACTAGTGCCACCTGAGAAGCCCATATCCCTAATTCAAACCAAACTCCTTAGCTTGGGAACCCACTGCCCCTCCTCCCTAAGTCCCAAATTATCTTAGCCACACATCCCACCATTTTCTGTCTGATACTCTCTACTCATATTCTGATGTTTTCTTGTCTCTGATATTGACTCACACTGTCAAAAACCTGTCTGTTCTTCAAACTATAGCAAAAATTGTCCTTCCTTCCCTAAACCTTCTTGACTTCTTCTTCCCTTGGAAGTAAACTGCAGAATTTCTACTTCTCATTAACCTTATAGTCTAAATTTTTGGTTTTGAACATGTTTCAACACGCAAAGATGTGAAAGCCAAATTGCTGAGAAATTAGTATTTCTAAATTTACTTTGGCAGTTGACAGAGGAAAAAGAGATTGACTTGGTTAACTTCTTTCTATTCTGCCTTATTTCCTTTGCTATCACCTGATTTCTTTTTCCATCATGAATAGTTTCAGCAGACACTTTCCATTTTGTCAACTAGATTAAAGGCTATCTTTGAATATATTAACTACTACTGACATTTGCCATTTTTCAAGCCCAGATATGACAGATCTGTAATTGTGCCAAAGTTCCAGAGTTAAAATTTGATTATACTTTAGAGTAAAAGCACAGAGTACAAATTCCTCATTTCCTGTTATCATTTGAAGGGTAAAAATTTTCCTTCCTGTATTGTAATATCTCTATAATTCAAGGTTTATTTGCTTTATGGGGAGAATACTATTGAATCACATTCTTTGTTTGGAGTTGTGTTCACTTTTAATATTTTAACAGCTTCCTGTCATATGACTGTGGGAATGACCACCTTATCTCTCTGGCAGTTCAAGTTTATGAAAGTGAAAGTGAAAGTCACTCAGTCGTGTCCCACTTTTTGTGATCCTACGGACTGTCCTCAGAATTCTCCAGACCAGAATACTAGAGTGGGTAGCCATTTTCTTCTCCAGGTCATCTTCATATTCCTAATTGTCTGATTACACCTCTTAGTAGAATAACCACATAAATGATATCCAAAGAACATCTGCATTATCAAATGAAAAGTACAATGTTTAGATAGCAGAAGTGAAAGAAAAGTGTTAGCTGCTTAGTCATGTCCGACTCTTTGTGACCCCATGACTGTAGCCCACCCAGCTCCTCTGTCCATGGAATTCTACAGGCAAAAATACTGTGGTAGGTAACCATTCCCTTCTCCGGGGGATCTTCCCATCCCAGGAATCGAACCTGGGCCTCCTGCACTGAAGGCAGATTCTCTACCATCTGAGCTACCAGGGAAGCCCTTAGATAGTAGATGTTACAAATAAATAGGCAGCTTCATGGCGGCAAAAAGTAGGATTTTTAAAATGCTTATGTCCCATCCTTGTTGTCATGTTGAATGTTGTTAAAAACATGTAAAATTAATCTTACAATTTGAGTGTCGCACTCAGGGGTACTGAGTAGAACCTCTTCCTTTGTAGTCTCAATTTGTGGGGTTTCATTGACTTCAGTAGTGATTTCTTGAGGCTGGAGAGAAAGAACATTAGGAGGGAAATAGTTTCATCAAAGAGTTTACGTTTGTAAAACATGCTATAAGGCAATCTCACACTCAAGGAAAAGGAATAAAATGAAAATGTGTATATATCAGAGACCTTAACTGTACCTTAAATATTAACTATGAAATTGAATGAAATAATTTGTATTCAGTTTTGTATGAGTGCTGTCCAGTAGGACTACTTTCCTACTGCAAATGTTTATTTCTTGCATAATAAACTTTTAAGGATTCTGGTTCTTCAAAAAAACAAACAAACAAACCAGGAATCCTATCTTTCCTCTTTATTTTAACCTCATATCTATCTGGGAAATAATAAGTACACATCTTATTTTCTTAATAGTAAATATGATATTTTCTAACATCTCACTGTAAGTTACAAAAAGAATTATGTTGACTCCAATGCTTGATCTACCAATCAAATACCTCAAGAAGCCCTATATATTACTCTAAATTTCTTTGTGCCACTTTATACATAGAAATGCATATGATCTAAACTGGGTCATCAAAACTTTCATTTTGGGAACTAAATACTGACTAGATTAAAAATAGGCTATAAATAGTTATATTAATTTCAGTAAGTTTACTTGTCCAAGTTGTTTCTACAACGAGACACTTCTTATGGTTCACATTCCCAGTCTTCTGAAGCAGCCTGTTTCTGTCCGTCCCCAACTTTGTTACTTCTGCCTTCTCCCAGATAGTATGAGCTCCTGATGCTCTACCATTAAAATCTCCTTTGTTTAATTTGGTAAGGGTCAATATTTATTGCTTGTAAACACAGAGACGTGAATGATACTGGGAGTCAAATCAACAAAATAAAACTGTCAGAACAACATAAGGGTTGAGATAGAAACCATTTGCTATTGAAACCAACAAGAAGGAAAACTAACCCAGCTAGATAAGCTGTAAAAAAATAACACAGGTTCACCAATGATGGAGATTACATTTAAGAGTAGGTATTCAATATCTTCCTTAAAATATAAATATGCCCATATTGAAAAATGTTAATGTTTGTTAATATTTTCTTATGCAAATATTGTACATTTATGAAAATGCTTCCAGACATTGGTGGTGAGGTTTAGGTAAGAAATATCAGAATAAAAGCTTTTGCCTATCTACCTATCTATTTTTGTAGGCCTGGCTAACTTGGACAAGATATAAAAGGGGCTTCATTTACTATTAAGTTCACGAAGAGCAAGTGGGAAGAATGACAGTGCAATTTTCCTCCTCCATAAGTTTGCCAAAGTCTATCCTTGTGCTCATACATTTCACAGTTGGGTTGGCTGGTTTGTCAACTTCTGCATCTGTTTACAAAAGTTATTTTAACTTGCTTCAGGAAAGAAAATTACATAAATTAATTTCTTTTAATGACTAGAGGAAATTATACATCACCTTCATCAATGTGAGCAATAAAGCATGAAAAGTTAAATTACTTTAAATACCAAAACATAATATTTGTTTTTAGAACTAGTTGCATTAAACATAATACATGCAATCCTTAATGTAGGCATTTGCTATCGGTGAAATAGTTCTTTCTAAAAGAAAGAAGCCTTATTGAGTCTGATGAATTAAAGAATGGGAACTGGCTTTGGGGAATTATAGTGTATTTTGGCGTTTAAAAACATGAATTCTTGTTCTGGATTAGCACATAAATAAATTCGGGTCTTAGACACTACATATGACTTTGGAGGGCCTGTTTTCTACTGCTATACTAAATTAGGTCAAGAACACCTAAATTGCAGTATTTTTATTGTTGTTGTTATTTGTTGTTTAGGATAGTTTTAGCTTCACAAAAAATTGATTAGGTATAGGGACTGTCCACAAAGCCCCAGTTCTCACACATGCATAGACTCTCCCATTATCAACATCATTCACTAGAGTGGTACAAATGTTACCAAGGGTGAATGTACATTAACACATCATAATCACTGAATGTCCATGGTGTATATTAATATTAGGATTCACTATTAGATGAAATTCTATAAGTTTGGACAAATGTGTAGTAACATATATCCATCATTATGCTATCATACATAGTATTTTCACTGCTCTAAAAATCCTCTGTGTTCTTCCTATTCATCCCTACCCTCCTCGCCCTTGGCAACCTTTAGTCTTTCAATTTTTCCCATAGTTTTTCCTTTAATAAAATATCCATAGTTGGACTCATACAGTATATAGCCACTTCAGATAGGGTTTTTTCCTTTTGTAATACATATTTAAGGTCTCTCAGTGTCTTTCTATGGCTTGGTAGCTCATCTCTCTTTAGTGGTGATAAATATTTCATTTTCTCCATGTACTACCATCCAGTAATAGATGGATTCACTGGTGAATTCTATCCAACAATTAAAATAGTTAATTTATAGCAATTTTTTTTCAAGAAATTCCTCTCAATTTCTTCCAAGAAAGAGAAGAGGTGAGAACACTTCTAAACTCATTTTATGAGTCTAGCATTACCCTAATACTAAAACCAGATAAGGATGCCATGAGAAAGTAAAATTATAGGCCAATATTCTTGATGAGGGATTCCCCGTTGGCTCATTGGTAAAGAATCTGCCTGCCAATATGAGAGTCATGGGTTCAGCTTCTGGATTGGGAAGATCCCTGGAGAATGAAATGACAACCAGTTCCAGCATTCTTGTCTGAGAAATCCCATGGATGGAGGAGCCTGGCAGGCTACAGTCCATGGGGTTACAAAAGAGTCAGACATGACTTAGTGACTAAACAAGAAAAATAACTCTTAATGAATATGGGTTCAAAAATTCTCAACAAATCTTAGCAAATCATTCAACAATACACTAAGCAAAACAAAACAATCTAATTAAAAGATGGGCTGAAGATTTGAACAGGCTTTTTCCCAAAGAAGTCAAACAGGTGGCCAACAGGTTCATGAAAAGATGCTCAAAATCACTAATTATCAGGAAAACGCAAATCAAAACCACAATGAAATAGCACCTCACATCTGTTAGATGGATATTATCAAAAAGATAGGAAATAACAAGTGTTGGTGAAGACATAGGAAAAGGGAACCTGTGCACTCTTGGTGGGAATGTCAAGTGGTAGAGACACTATGGAAAACAATATGGTTATTTCTGACAAATTTAAAAATAGAACTGAAATATAATACAGCAGTCCCACTTAAATGCATTCCCATCAACCTAAGGGTATATATGTATATAGACTATGGAATATTATTCAGCCATTAAAATAATGAAAATTTGCCATTTGGGGTAATGTTAATGGAACTTGAGGGTATTATGTTGAGTGGAATAAGGACACAGAGAAAGACAAATTCTGCATGATTTCACTTAAAAAAAAGAAAAAATATAAGCCCATAAACAAGCACAAATGTTTACTGTACAGCACAAGGAACTATAGTCAATATATTATAATCTATAATGGAAAATAATTTCAAAAGTAATATATGTTTATATATATAACTTGTACTTGCCACGTACAAGTACCTTGCTGTGTACTTTAAACACTGTAAGTCAACTACACTTCAATAAATAAATATATATATATATACACATATATAATTTGAAAAAAAAAAAAAGAAGAATATAAGCTCACAGTTACAGAAAACAGATTGGTGTTTGCCAGAGTAGGGTTTGGGGAGTAGTGAGTGAATTGGATGGAGGAGGACATATCTCCATTATAAAGAGGACCATAATATGAATGAAGTGATTGAAATCATCTTTTTTGTTGACTTAATTTAATTCCCAGGAGTCCTGACCAATAAACAAGATCAGGAACATTTTAAAGGCAAGGACAATGCCTTTCTCAGCTCTACATCTCACATCAAGGCAATCTAAAGGAAGTTGTTTGATGAACAGAAACATCATTGAACTCTTCAGATGAGGTCACATCTGAACCCTTTGAGGCTCCATCTTTTAAATAAATAAACCAAGACTAATGTCCTCCAAGTCATCAAAGTAAAACAGGTAGAGCTAGTGATTTAACCCAACCTATCAGATGCCAATTTTATGTTCATTCAACTCCATCTTAATACTTCTCTACTAGGTGTGATAGTGGTTGACAGGATGTGTCAGCCACTTACTTAAATACTATATAAGCCCCCATTTCGCCCTCTAATCACATAATTTTCTACAGGGGTCTAGTTTCTGTATTATGAGACACTGGTAAAAAGAGGATATATTCTAAGGTCAATATTCTTGACCTTAGTTAAGGTCTAGTTTTCTAAACTATGCTTTAACTTCATTAAAGCTTGCTTTTTGAACAAGTAAGTATTAATAATTGCTTTAATAACTTAAAGAAAATAATGGATGTAAAAGTTATGCTCTACTTGAAGGATACAAATACCCATATGTGTTAATTAAAGAAACCTGCCAAACAGCATTTTATTTTTCTGCATCTTCATTAATTTTGTTCTAGTAAATATCTCTTATGGTTTTTTTTTTTTGTATTTATTTATTTTTTTACACGAACTCCCAAACATGAACCCCCCTCCCACCTCCCACCACACATCATCCCTGCAGATCATATTTACAGGTTATTGACAGAGCAAATCATCAGCAGTGGTGGCGCGCTTACCATCCAATCACAAACTTCCCAGAATCATTCCTTCTTGACGTTTAATTGATGGACTAAAATGAGACAAAGTGAGTGACCAGAAAAAATGTCTGTAATGATAACTGAAAGTATTTGGGAGGAGATGAACCAGCATGTTAAACAAACAAATTGAAAGGACAATGCTTTCTTCTTGCTCTGTCTCCCTCTTTGTCCTGAACATATGGTAATATGGTACAGTACACACACACACAGCTTAGAAATTATAAGCAGTAAAACTCTAGGGTAGGAATTGTGCATGAATGCACAGCTAAAATCAGCCATATTGATAAGGCTCCAAACATATTTTTATGTTGGTTGGTGGACCTATGTGTCTTTGTTTTACTGTTTTGTACACAACTTAGGTAAACACATAACATAATTAAATGTTATATCAGTTATGAAATGTATCTATTCACAAGTGTCAATAGATTGAAATTGTTGAAATATGAAATTGTTCATACTTTGTTAATATAAAATGGTTCAAAAAATTATACAGAGTATCATCCTGTTCTGTGAAAATGTATTAAAATGAATATGCACTAAAGTTTCTGAGAGAAAGTATGAGTTATTTTTTCCTGCTTGGTGGAATTATGCGATTGTTTTATGCGGTTTTAAAATCTTTTCCAGTTTCCTTTTTTTCTGAAATAGATTATTTATAAAATAAAAAATGCTGAATATTATAAAATACTGTTTATAAGAGCAAAATGTATTTTAGTCAAAAGAATTTTAAGCAATATGATGGAGAAATTGAAGCTAGAGACTTGAATTGAGGACTATTCTTATAGAATCAGATTTGACATAAGGAAAAGAAGATTCATATCTTAGAAGAGGTAAAAAGAGAGTTCTAAAACAAAATGAGGTTTGTGAGAATGAAAACTAGTATATGAACATGCTTTAATGATAAAAAATAGTGGAGAAATCAGCTATGTCAAGTAGTTGGTAGATTTGACCTCCAGACTCAGGAGTTTAGACTTTGTCCAGTAAGTAATAGAGAACTTAGATTGTATATAAACAATAATATTTAACACTTTGATAACTGGAGACATAGTTACTCACAGGGTTCATGTTTGTAACTTCAGTCTTTACCACACGATTCAGTTAAATATGTGTACACACACACAGTTTTATATACTGTAAAAATAACACCTATGGAAATTGAGAAGGAAAAGTCTTCATGGGTATTTCTAAACTTAATTTCTAAAACAAAAATGTAATAAATTATGAAGTAAATGGAACATAAATAATTGCATACATTATTTATTCAAGATAATTCTAAATTAATCATGAAAAATAAAATAGTGTTTCCAAAGTTTTTAATATGAATACTGCTCTACTAAACTGAATCACTAATTATTCTACAAGTAATGCATGTTTATTAATATTTCAAAATGAAATATCTTTATATCATGAGAATCATTTAACAATAACTTATTTTCTGAATAATAATCAGTAAATTCACTGCTTATGCCCTGGGGTATTGCCAATAATTTTCAGATCCTAGAATAAATCAGGAACCTGACTGACCTCACATACATGGATGTGTGTGGCCCATATATGTAAGGAGTATGATTTGAAAATGGGTTGGAAGAGTGCACGGATATGTTCTGATTAAAATTTGGAACAATGGGGTTAATTTCTGTGGGAGTAAACACTTAATTGATTTTAAAATTTGAAATAACTATAAAAGTAAGAAAATAGTCCTATTTGCTTTTTCTTCTTTTTTTGAGGAGCTGCATGACAATAACAGTCTATATTTATAGAGTCCTTGCCATGTTTTAGAAAAATCTCTGTGCATTACATCTCTGTAACCTTTTAAGAATAAAGAAACTACAATTCAAAGGTTAAGAGACTTGCCCAAATTCAACAAGCCAGTAAATAATAGACTTCATTCAAATATTCCATTTTTATTCATACTGAATCCTAATAAATGGCCACTTTAAAAATTAATTAGGGAGCGTTGATATTTTAACTCAATAAGCTTAAGTTTTTTAAACAAACATTTCTTATAAAATGCTTTCCAAATACAGCATCTCTATACTAATGAAAAACATTAGAAAAACCTATTTACAATGTAACGGTTAATCTCCAGAGATTAAGTGGTTTGCAATTACTAAACTTTAATTCATCTGAGACTTTCCTGTTAAAATTTTAAATGCATTTCCTTTCATCGCATTTTATTGGAAATACAAAGAAGCTAAAGTTTACTGTCTAGCAGTATTTCTTTAGAAACACAGAATGCCCAGATAACCTTCAACTTCTCAGTCTAACCTCATTTTTGTAACTTTCTAAAAAGAACCTTTAAAATAAAGTTTTTTTAAGCTAATGTCCACTGGTATTAAATTATAGGTATTATTTTCTGTAGACAGTCCACTGCTTTTATAAAATTAAGAATTCTGCAAAATCCCAAGCGATTAAGGACAACTGACTTAAAGTTTTTACATCCCTTCACAAATAAGCATCTTTGCCACAATCATTTAACACACTCTCTTCCTTTTTAAGTTGTAAAACGTATGTTATTCATTTACTCAAAAACTACTTTTGACCATGATATGGCCAGAATATGGCAGACAAAACATATGGAAAACCCAGTCTGATGGAAGAACTGCATGTAAAATAAGTACTTCCAGGAAACTTTAATTATATACAATTTGGATAATGATTATGAGTTAAGATTTTAAATTACTTTGAGGGAACAACACATGGTAGGGTGAGCTGACCCATCTGGAGGGACAGATAGGTTTTCCTGAAGAAGTGGTACTATAAACGAGACCTGAAGGATGAGCAGTTCCTGCCACCCCAGGTGAAGAGGCCAGGGAAGGGATAGGAAGAGGCATGGGACTGAGGAAGGAGGACACTAACTTTAAGGATCCCAAAGAAAGCAGTTATCGCTGGGGAAAGGTGAAAGCAGCGAAGCATCCGTTAGAGTGCAAGACATAGATGTCTCAGTGTCTGCCTAATTCTGCCTTCCAGCTCAGATGTTCAGCTCTGCTTTCAAAGTCATCCACATCACGTACAGTTACCTCATTGTTCCCCACCTCTTTTCCTCACAGATTCCCTGCATTCCCCTATGTTGGCATCCTCCAAAATACAGGACAACTGTAATAAAAGCAAAGCTGAAACAGATAATGCTGATCTTCCTCTGTTGGTTCCCTCGGATGTTCAGGTTAAGTGAAAATTCCTGGGTCCGGAAAGAGAAGTGCCTATAAAACCCGCTCTTTGACCTCTTTCTCCGGTTGCCCAGTTTCTCCCTCCCTCTGTGCCTCTCCTCCTCTCTGAGTACATGTTTCTCTACATTTCTTGTCTTTCTAGTCCCTCTTACAAGTGTATGTAGAAACACACACACACGTGGGTTCACAGAAAGTGTTTTCATGTCTTCCAGTATTCATAACAGTTCCTCTCCTGGCTCTGTCTCTCCGCCATGGTTATTTACTCTACTTTCCCCCAAATCGGTTTCCTTAGGCATTCCCACTTATTTTTGAAAATATAATTTGAATATAATCTGCACTACAGAATATTCCTGAAGTCTGTCCTGTCTGCACTTTTGTGGTATCATTCACAAAAACCCATGACCCAATCTAAGCATAAAAACACACCAGACAGGTCCACACTGAGAGACAGTCTGTAAACTATTTGATCACTAGATCTTGATCACTAGTGTCAAGATCATGGAAATATAAGGAATGAAACACTGTCGGACAAGAGGAGACTGACACATGCCATGAGGCTCCCTGAACTGGATCCTGAAACGGAGGAAAGAAAACAACAACTAGAGAACCTGGTGAATCCCAAGTTAGGTCTGTAGTTTGGTAATGATATTACACTATTGCCAATTTCTTAGTTTTGATAACTATGTCATGGCTATACAAGATGTCAACATTAAAGGATGTAAAGGAACTATAGGAACTCTCTGTACTATCTTAATGTTTTTCTAAGTCTAAAGTCATTTCAAAAGAAACAAAATTTAATGAGGATAATAAGTCTTTCTTTTAGAGACTTGTATCAAATAAGTTCATATGGGTATAGCACAACTCAATAAAAACGCCAGCTACTATTAATTACTAGTAACATTAATTGCTAAAATTGTCATGAGAAAAATACATTAATTTCATAATAAAATAACATATTATTACAAATGGTTATTGTTGGATGACCTTATGTCTTTGAACATGTAAGTATGACAACATTTTGGCTACCATACATATGTTCAAAATATGAGTATCTCAAAGCACAAGCAAATGGCAAAAAGTGACAAAAAAATAAAAGCAGGAAATCAGGCAGTCTTAGAGAATTTTTTTCACATATTTTAATGTTGAAAATTAAAATATTTTATCTGTTTTGTGCCAATGAAATTTTAAGCATATGGAGAAGCTAGAGGAGGTCTGTTTTTAACATCATGGAAAGTGAGGTGTCCATTGCTCAGTCGTGTCCAAATCTTTGCAACCCCATGGACTGTAGCCCACCAGGCTCCTCTGTCCAAGGGATTCTCCAGGCAAGAATACTGCAGTGGGTTGCCATTTCCTTCTCCAGGGGATCTTCCCAACCCAGGAATCGAACCCGGGTCTCCTGTATCTAAGGCTCTTTACCAACTGAGCCACGAAGTAAAACCTTAATGAGACTAAGGCCATGTTTCTGATCGTCTCAGTGCCATGCAATGCAATTTGAGATTCTACTGGGCCATTGCTGGGGTTCAGCAGCATCAGCAGGAAAAATGAGGAGGAAGTGAAGACCAACAGTTCAGGGGGAGAGCAACACCTTCCTAATTGTGAAGAGTGGCTCTAGACAAGGGTCCAGTATTTATAATGTCAAATGGGTGTGACAATTTCAGGCATAGTTGGGCAACTGTGTGGGAAGGTTGGCAGCTACTGCTGCCAAGTCGCTTCAGTCGTGTCTGACTCTGCGACTCCATAGACGGCAGCCCACAATCCTCGTTCCTGGGATTCTCCAGGCAAGAACACTGGAGTGGGTTGCCATTTCCTTCTCCAATGCATGAAAGTGAAAAGTGAAAGTGAAGTCACTAAGTCATGTCTTAGCCACCCATGGACTGCAGCCTACCAGGCTCCTCTGTCCGTGGGATTTTCCAGGCAAGAGCACTGCAGTGGGTTGCCATTGCCTTCTCCGGAGGTTGGCAGGGACAGATTTCTATCAGTCAGGTGAAACAGCATTACTGGCAGCAGGTAGTGAAAGCACCATTATCATTACACTATCTTATTCAGTCACAGATTCAAGGAGATGTAGGGAGTATGAGGATGTTGCTTTTTGCCCATTGAGAGACTGGGGAAACATCACTTGGGATTTCTTAAGTGCTTAGTAAAGCAGGTTGGCATTCATGGAAGGACCCCGATTCCAGTTTTAATGGGAAACTGAATCCCTAATCTATGAAAGTAAGATGAATTCCAGTTTTAGAAATGATCAATTTTGTAGAAAGAGAGTAGGAAATTCTGCTCCTGTATCTTTTTAAAAGCAACCAGCACACATCCCTGTTATCTACATCCTTCGACACCAAGGTGCCACAGGTGATACTGAGTGTTGTCCAATACACGTTTTAACTGCATCGGGAATGATTCTGGAATAGATTACAGCCTGGTAGTAAATTTAGCCTTAGAGAATGAGCAGTGGCAAAATTAAAGGCTCACAGGGATTCAATGAATTCACTAGCCATATTCTGTATTTTAATCAAGGTCTGGACGATAGGATTTTTTATATAAAAAAAACTGTTTTGTAAAAGCAAAAAACTTTTTTGATATGTCTCAGATAACTTAAATACAGCTGTTGTACCATCATCCATAAAAAGGACAGTCATAGGCATTCATGGCTTTTATGTTTTATTTTAAAATAAAATTAGAATATTTTACAAACTATTGGAAACTAAATGGCCAGAACTTCCTGCTTACTTTTCCATTGACACTACTGTAGCCTCAAGTGGGATAATTAACATAAGTAGAAGAAAGTACTAAGGTAAAACTGTTCCTATCATGGATACTGAAATTCACAATGTACTCATGACTAATGATGAAATGTGAAAAGCACTTATGTCTAATTTGAAAATTCATAGCCACTGCTGTCATGAAAATGAATATGTTTACTCTCCATGATAGAATTATTTTATGGCTATGAACAGCCTTAGAGACAGATATGATTGCTCATGGACACATTGTTTTGGCTAATGTGGGATCATTCTCTTTGCAAAATTCCTCATTTATTAACTTATTCATTTGTTCATCCATCTAACATTTGCTGTTATAGTCACAGTATATTGTGATGAGCATGGCTTCCCTGATGGCTCAAGTGGTAGAGTCCGCCTACAAGGCAGGAGACACAGTAGACGCAGATTTGTTCCCTGGTTTGTGAAGATCTTCTGGCAGGGGAAATAGCAACCTACTCCAGTATGGAAATTCCCATGGACAGAGGAGCCTAGTGGGCTACATTCCATGGGGTCAGGAAGAGTTGGACACAACTGAGCATGCATGTGCACAATATTGTGATGAGCATTAGAGGAATTCTAATAATGAAGATATGCCCCAGCCCCCACCCTCCAGGAGTCTGCTGTTCTGAATTAAACCATCAGCCATGATGTGACATTTAGTGGCATTATCAGCAAATTTCCAAAAGCATCAATGATTTTAATTTTTTAATATAATGGAAATATCAGCTCAGTTGATAATCTCTTGCCTACCATGAGAAGCTAACACTAATTGAGTACTTGTGAGTGTGCTGCACATCCATTATCATATATCCTATAATGGGTCAGTATTCAAAATCACTAGGTTGGCCAGAAAGTTTGTTTGGATTTTTCCTGAAAGCTGTTATAGAAAAACTTGAATGAACTTTTATATAAAGAACGCAAACAACTCAACAGCAAGAAAACCCAACAATTCAATAAAAAATGTTCAATGAGTCTAAACAGACATTTTTCTAAAGAAGACAGACAGATGGTCAACAGGCAAATGAGAAGCTGTTAATCATAACTATAGGGGAAATGCAGATCAAAACCATAATAAGATATCAGCTCACAAGTATTAGAGAGGCTCTTATTCCAAAAAAAGTTTAAAAACACTAACTTGTAGAGATATATAGATATACACACCCCTAAAGTCATCACAGCATTATTTATTTACAATAACCAAGATATGGTAACTACTTAACTTTGACTGAGTGCTGAAGAATTAATGCTTTCAAATAGTGATGCTGGAGAACACTCCTGAGAGTTCCTTGGATTGCAAGACTAAACCAGTGAATCCTAAAGAATATCAACACTGAATATTCATTGGAAGGACTGATGCTAAAGCCCCAATATTTTGGCCACCTGATGTGAAGAGCTGACTCCTTGGAAAAGACCCTGATGCTGGGAAAGATTGAAGGCAAAAGGAAAAGGGGCGGAAGAGGATGAGATGGTAACATAGCATTATCGACTCAATGGACATGAACTTGAGCAAACTCTGGGAAATAGTGAAGGACAGGGAAGCCTGGCTAGCTGCAGTCCATAGAGTTGCAAAGAGTCAGAGATGACTTAGCAACTGAACAACAATAATACAGTGCAATTTTACTTGAACACAAAATAATAAAATCTTGCCATTGAAAACATGGATGGACCTTGAGGACAATACACTAAGTGAAATTAAGCCAGACAAAGACAAATACCAATTACCATATGATCTCTCTCATATTTGAAGTCTGCAAATCGTTTTTAAAAATGAAAACAAACACACAGATACAGAAAACATATTGGTGGTTGCCAGTGGAAGGGCATGGGATGTGAAGACTGGCAGTTAATTGCATGGTAAAAATGGTAACTAGACTTATTGTGTTAATCATTTTGTAGTGTATACACTACATACAGGGCTTCCCAGGTAGCTCCAGTGGTAAAGAATCTGCCTGCCAATGCAGGCGACGTGAATTCCATCCCTGGGTCGGGAAGATCCCCTGGAGTAAGAAATGGCAACCTACTCCAGTATTCTTGCCTGGAAAATTCCATGGGCAGAGGAGACTGGTGGGCTACAGTCCATGGGGTTGAAAAGAGCTGGGCGTGACTGAGCATGAGCAGGAGCAAACCTGAAACTAATATAATGCTCTGCGCTAATTCTGCCTCCGTTAACTAAAAATAAGCCAGAAAAAATCTCAGTTGTCAATGACCCAGTTTTGAGACCTAAGATGGGTTACTAGCCTCCATGAGCCCTCGTCTTCCTCTCTTACAACATCAGAATACTGTGTAGCACTCACAATGTTTTTCTTGATTTAACTGACAAAACTTGTGTAAAGCCATCAGCAGCAAGTCAGTCACCCAGAGTGCTCTGTACATTTTGTGTTGTGATAACATAAGAAGCACTGCCTATTTAAACATCTATTGTTTTTGTTAGCATATCTTTAAGATTCTAAGTAATACACATTTTTGAGCGGGCAGTGTGTTGCACTACACTTGGCATAAGAAACCTGGATTTTAGTTGAAGTTCCTTTTTAAGTAAAATGGTTATAGTAAGATATGCTCTATTTATTGTGATGATCTAATAAAATACCTTGGCAATAGCCATAAAGAACTATACAAATTAAAATTCTCACTATTATTACTACTGAACAACTGGACCCATAGTTGGAATCCACGCAATAGCCTTCAAAGGGAAGAGTTTGGTCTTGGAGTATAATTGATGTGAATAACTTCCTACTCAGCTGCAGACACTCCAGAAATGTTACTTTCACAAAGAGATGAAAGATGGCCACATCTGCCAAAGGAAAGTCTAAAGCCCAGCACTCGAGGGAACTCAAAAACACTGTTTATGATTTCTTGAAATCCTGAATAGCAATGCATTTTATAGTGATGAAAAGCAAGGATACTACTTCTAATTTTCTTTGAAACCTTTAAATCTAATTCACAATGCACTGAGGGTGGGTCAAAATTTTCTTGTCTTTTGCCAATGCTGGCATGAAAATGTGTGATAACTTTCAGCAAATATCAAGATTTTATGTTTCCTATTGCTTTTGTAAATTCTTTTGTGGGGATTCTTTTGAACGTTGAAATTATTTTCTTATTGCCAACCTCTGCGTAGAACTGTGTGATGGACACTTTGGTAGAGAAGGACACAAAATAATATCTTATGAGACCAAATAAACTTGAAAATAATAATACACAGCCTATCCTTACAACAACCTTTTGAAGAAAATGGTATTATTATTCCCATATTACTAGGAGCGAATTGGTTTAAAAGTTGTGTCTGTTACACAGCTGAGGAGTGGCAGAGCAGAAATTCACATCCAGACAATTTGGCTTTAATATCTGTGCTCTTAAACACTAGCTACACTACATGCCAGGTTTTATGCTATAACTTTAGCCTTTTAGTTAATTAGGTTCATTGTTTTATATTGCTAGCTCTATTTCACAAAAAGAATAACCACAGTCTTTGGTTCAGTTTCCAACATTTTACAAATAACTGGCTAAATCCGGGGTTTACAATCGGTCTGTTGAATTCCAAATTCTGTGCTCTCACGATTCTTGGCACTGGGTATCTGATGTTTAGTCACAGATGCCAACACAGCTTTCCAGAACAGCAATATTAAAGAGAGAAGCCTGCAAATTCAGGACACACACCTAATGGAACTTGCTAATGCCTGAAAAGGATTATTGGGAAGAAGTATAGGCCTGCTAAGGATCAAATTTTCATTGGAAGACTGTAGGCCATGGGGTATATTATTCTTTTTGAACTCCTGTCCATCTACATAAAGATTCATCCACACCTTCATCTTTTCCAACTTACCTCTCCTCTCAGAAACTGGTATGTCTTTACTTCATGTCCAAGTCTTCACCTTGTGATCATATTCATATTCCTTAACGCTGCTTCTGAATTTTAAATCCTTATTACATATTTCAAACTTTGTCTTCATTACCTTTTTTGCATTCTTCACTCTATATCTTACTAAAAATGTACATAATCTCCTGCCATCCTACTAAGTCCCCCAAAGATTTGTCCCTTCTCGTCTCAGCTAATTCCTTAGCATAATCATCTAGTCTTCCCACCTTCACTTTCTCACATTTTCCTTAAAATTTTATGTCCTTTGCATTTCTCAAATTCATTCCCTGTTCCTTTCCTCCTGCTACTGTCTGATTGCTCTTATCAAGAATATTATTCTCCCAATAATTTTGTTTCTGTTGTCTTATCCTCATCTTTCTATGTTACTACTGGAATTATCTTCTTAAAACTAGAATCTCATCAGGTTTCCCTTGTTAAAAAACTTGTAGTAGATTCCGAGTTACTGCAAGATATTCACGTGAATGAATTCCACCAGCGAGAAAAAAGGAAATACTGCCAATAAAATGATCACAGGAAGCTGACTAATGGTCTCTCTGGTGGCTCAGTGGTAAAGAATCTGCTGGCCAGTGCAGTGGATTCCATCTCCGAGTCAGAAAGATCCTCGGGAGAAACAAATGGCAACCCACGCCAGTATTCTTGCCTGGAGAATTCCATGGACAGAGGAGTCTGGTAGGCTACAGTCCAAGGGGTTGCAAAGAGTTGAATCCAACTGAGCTGCTGAAGAGCAAACAACAACCAAACTGATTAAATTCTATATAGATGTCCTTTTATTTTTCAGGTGTTACAAGGAAATATCTCATAGGTTTGTTTTTTTTTTAGGATTAAGATTTTACTGCATCTAAGGAGACAAAGGCTGGATTAGAATTTATAGTTTTAAAGAAAAAAAATATCTTGTATTGATAATTAATGGACGGGAGGTTGAGGGCTTCTCTACTTATGAATAGCCAACTGGTGATGAGAAGCAACACATCTTTAAAATAACTTTATCTTTGAAGATACCATGAAAGTCAGTACTATCTGATGAGCATCCAAGAAATTCTAATGAAAATACAGGACCAGAAAATGGAACAAGTCATCCGGTGGTTCTCCCACCACCTCTGCTGTGTAATATCATAACCCAGCCACTCAGGGAGTTCAAGGAGTGGCAGTGGCCCTGCCGTCCAGGCCCGGGGCACACAGCAGGAGCTGTCATCAGCAGGATGCCCAAGAGGAAGGTCTGATCTGTCAAGGGGAGTTGTGATCAAGCATCACAAGAGCAGAGTGATGATGGTGTGATTTAACCTTCTACCGCAAAAGTGTAAATCAAGTAAAAAAGGCGGCCAGAAAGGATCAATCTTCACCAAAAAAAAAAAAAAAGGTGCGAAGAAAAGGATAAAGAGCCTCAAGTGACTAACCATAATAACAAAGAAGATTTAGCTGTGGAAAACAGAGAAACTAAAAAGGAGAGTCCAGTATCTGATGAAATAAGTAGAAAGAGGCCAAGTCTGATTAATATCGTATGGGGCTTCCCAGGGAGCTCACTGGGTAAAGAATACACCTGTAATTCTGGAGACACAGGAGACCTGGGTTTGGTTCCTGGGTCTGGAAAATCCCATGGAGGAGGGCACGGCAAACCACTATAGTATTCTTGCCTGGCGAATCCTATGGATAAGAGGAGTCTGGCAGGCTACAGTCCATATGGGCACCAAGATTTGGACACAACTAAAGCGCCCAAGCCCACATGTACTTACCACATCTAATCACTGGTTCCCATCTCCCTTCTAAGTATAATCCAAGTGAATATTTTCATCAATTATTTTGCAAATACTACCTTTTTTTTTTTAGTAGCTCTAGAAACATTTTTAAGAAGGAGGCAATCTCACCTTATCACATTTTATTTATTTAGTATAAATGATTCATTTTTAAGAGGTTAACTCATTGCTGGTTGCCATTGGTGGTGGTTTTGTTTGTTTGTTTCTTTTGGTACAACCAGAAAAGAGCAACATGTTAAATATGGGAGGTTTTGATAGTCTTGAGTGTTAAATATCCATAGGTAGGGCAGTAGCTTTTATACCCTATAATGTTTAGCATACTAAATGACAATTTGTAGTTACAGTTGTGCATTGACTATGCCTTGACATAGTAAGGCATAATGCATAATGTAATGTAAAGACATTTACATTACTTCTATTCTTCTGTTTTCTTAGTATATGGTTTCCTACAGAAAATCACTCTTTGATCGTAGCTCCTGTCAGAATGACATGTTCTCTATGACATCCTTGGTGGCAGTAATCTAATTTCTCTAGTAACTTTGTTATTGTGCTGTGAAAGATTGAAAATTTGAATCTGTAGTGCATATGATATTAAACTGCTAATTAGTGAGACTTATGTAATAGTNTTTCCTGCTTGGTGGAATTATGCGATTGTTTTATGCGGTTTTAAAATCTTTTCCAGTTTCCTTTTTTTCTGAAATAGATTATTTATAAAATAAAAAATGCTGAATATTATAAAATACTGTTTATAAGAGCAAAATGTATTTTAGTCAAAAGAATTTTAAGCAATATGATGGAGAAATTGAAGCTAGAGACTTGAATTGAGGACTATTCTTATAGAATCAGATTTGACATAAGGAAAAGAAGATTCATATCTTAGAAGAGGTAAAAAGAGAGTTCTAAAACAAAATGAGGTTTGTGAGAATGAAAACTAGTATATGAACATGCTTTAATGATAAAAAATAGTGGAGAAATCAGCTATGTCAAGTAGTTGGTAGATTTGACCTCCAGACTCAGGAGTTTAGACTTTGTCCAGTAAGTAATAGAGAACTTAGATTGTATATAAACAATAATATTTAACACTTTGATAACTGGAGACATAGTTACTCACAGGGTTCATGTTTGTAACTTCAGTCTTTACCACACGATTCAGTTAAATATGTGTACACACACACAGTTTTATATACTGTAAAAATAACACCTATGGAAATTGAGAAGGAAAAGTCTTCATGGGTATTTCTAAACTTAATTTCTAAAACAAAAATGTAATAAATTATGAAGTAAATGGAACATAAATAATTGCATACATTATTTATTCAAGATAATTCTAAATTAATCATGAAAAATAAAATAGTGTTTCCAAAGTTTTTAATATGAATACTGCTCTACTAAACTGAATCACTAATTATTCTACAAGTAATGCATGTTTATTAATATTTCAAAATGAAATATCTTTATATCATGAGAATCATTTAACAATAACTTATTTTCTGAATAATAATCAGTAAATTCACTGCTTATGCCCTGGGGTATTGCCAATAATTTTCAGATCCTAGAATAAATCAGGAACCTGACTGACCTCACATACATGGATGTGTGTGGCCCATATATGTAAGGAGTATGATTTGAAAATGGGTTGGAAGAGTGCACGGATATGTTCTGATTAAAATTTGGAACAATGGGGTTAATTTCTGTGGGAGTAAACACTTAATTGATTTTAAAATTTGAAATAACTATAAAAGTAAGAAAATAGTCCTATTTGCTTTTTCTTCTTTTTTTGAGGAGCTGCATGACAATAACAGTCTATATTTATAGAGTCCTTGCCATGTTTTAGAAAAATCTCTGTGCATTACATCTCTGTAACCTTTTAAGAATAAAGAAACTACAATTCAAAGGTTAAGAGACTTGCCCAAATTCAACAAGCCAGTAAATAATAGACTTCATTCAAATATTCCATTTTTATTCATACTGAATCCTAATAAATGGCCACTTTAAAAATTAATTAGGGAGCGTTGATATTTTAACTCAATAAGCTTAAGTTTTTTAAACAAACATTTCTTATAAAATGCTTTCCAAATACAGCATCTCTATACTAATGAAAAACATTAGAAAAACCTATTTACAATGTAACGGTTAATCTCCAGAGATTAAGTGGTTTGCAATTACTAAACTTTAATTCATCTGAGACTTTCCTGTTAAAATTTTAAATGCATTTCCTTTCATCGCATTTTATTGGAAATACAAAGAAGCTAAAGTTTANAATGTAACGGTTAATCTCCAGAGATTAAGTGGTTTGCAATTACTAAACTTTAATTCATCTGAGACTTTCCTGTTAAAATTTTAAATGCATTTCCTTTCATCGCATTTTATTGGAAATACAAAGAAGCTAAAGTTTACTGTCTAGCAGTATTTCTTTAGAAACACAGAATGCCCAGATAACCTTCAACTTCTCAGTCTAACCTCATTTTTGTAACTTTCTAAAAAGAACCTTTAAAATAAAGTTTTTTTAAGCTAATGTCCACTGGTATTAAATTATAGGTATTATTTTCTGTAGACAGTCCACTGCTTTTATAAAATTAAGAATTCTGCAAAATCCCAAGCGATTAAGGACAACTGACTTAAAGTTTTTACATCCCTTCACAAATAAGCATCTTTGCCACAATCATTTAACACACTCTCTTCCTTTTTAAGTTGTAAAACGTATGTTATTCATTTACTCAAAAACTACTTTTGACCATGATATGGCCAGAATATGGCAGACAAAACATATGGAAAACCCAGTCTGATGGAAGAACTGCATGTAAAATAAGTACTTCCAGGAAACTTTAATTATATACAATTTGGATAATGATTATGAGTTAAGATTTTAAATTACTTTGAGGGAACAACACATGGTAGGGTGAGCTGACCCATCTGGAGGGACAGATAGGTTTTCCTGAAGAAGTGGTACTATAAACGAGACCTGAAGGATGAGCAGTTCCTGCCACCCCAGGTGAAGAGGCCAGGGAAGGGATAGGAAGAGGCATGGGACTGAGGAAGGAGGACACTAACTTTAAGGATCCCAAAGAAAGCAGTTATCGCTGGGGAAAGGTGAAAGCAGCGAAGCATCCGTTAGAGTGCAAGACATAGATGTCTCAGTGTCTGCCTAATTCTGCCTTCCAGCTCAGATGTTCAGCTCTGCTTTCAAAGTCATCCACATCACGTACAGTTACCTCATTGTTCCCCACCTCTTTTCCTCACAGATTCCCTGCATTCCCCTATGTTGGCATCCTCCAAAATACAGGACAACTGTAATAAAAGCAAAGCTGAAACAGATAATGCTGATCTTCCTCTGTTGGTTCCCTCGGATGTTCAGGTTAAGTGAAAATTCCTGGGTCCGGAAAGAGAAGTGCCTATAAAACCCGCTCTTTGACCTCTTTCTCCGGTTGCCCAGTTTCTCCCTCCCTCTGTGCCTCTCCTCCTCTCTGAGTACATGTTTCTCTACATTTCTTGTCTTTCTAGTCCCTCTTACAAGTGTATGTAGAAACACACACACACGTGGGTTCACAGAAAGTGTTTTCATGTCTTCCAGTATTCATAACAGTTCCTCTCCTGGCTCTGTCTCTCCGCCATGGTTATTTACTCTACTTTCCCCCAAATCGGTTTCCTTAGGCATTCCCACTTATTTTTGAAAATATAATTTGAATATAATCTGCACTACAGAATATTCCTGAAGTCTGTCCTGTCTGCACTTTTGTGGTATCATTCACAAAAACCCATGACCCAATCTAAGCATAAAAACACACCAGACAGGTCCACACTGAGAGACAGTCTGTAAACTATTTGATCACTAGATCTTGATCACTAGTGTCAAGATCATGGAAATATAAGGAATGAAACACTGTCGGACAAGAGGAGACTGACACATGCCATGAGGCTCCCTGAACTGGATCCTGAAACGGAGGAAAGAAAACAACAACTAGAGAACCTGGTGAATCCCAAGTTAGGTCTGTAGTTTGGTAATGATATTACACTATTGCCAATTTCTTAGTTTTGATAACTATGTCATGGCTATACAAGATGTCAACATTAAAGGATGTAAAGGAACTATAGGAACTCTCTGTACTATCTTAATGTTTTTCTAAGTCTAAAGTCATTTCAAAAGAAACAAAATTTAATGAGGATAATAAGTCTTTCTTTTAGAGACTTGTATCAAATAAGTTCATATGGGTATAGCACAACTCAATAAAAACGCCAGCTACTATTAATTACTAGTAACATTAATTGCTAAAATTGTCATGAGAAAAATACATTAATTTCATAATAAAATAACATATTATTACAAATGGTTATTGTTGGATGACCTTATGTCTTTGAACATGTAAGTATGACAACATTTTGGCTACCATACATATGTTCAAAATATGAGTATCTCAAAGCACAAGCAAATGGCAAAAAGTGACAAAAAAATAAAAGCAGGAAATCAGGCAGTCTTAGAGAATTTTTTTCACATATTTTAATGTTGAAAATTAAAATATTTTATCTGTTTTGTGCCAATGAAATTTTAAGCATATGGAGAAGCTAGAGGAGGTCTGTTTTTAACATCATGGAAAGTGAGGTGTCCATTGCTCAGTCGTGTCCAAATCTTTGCAACCCCATGGACTGTAGCCCACCAGGCTCCTCTGTCCAAGGGATTCTCCAGGCAAGAATACTGCAGTGGGTTGCCATTTCCTTCTCCAGGGGATCTTCCCAACCCAGGAATCGAACCCGGGTCTCCTGTATTGAAGGCTCTTTACCAACTGAGCCACGAAGTAAAACCTTAATGAGACTAAGGCCATGTTTCTGATCGTCTCAGTGCCATGCAATGCAATTTGAGATTCTACTGGGCCATTGCTGGGGTTCAGCAGCATCAGCAGGAAAAATGAGGAGGAAGTGAAGACCAACAGTTCAGGGGGAGAGCAACACCTTCCTAATTGTGAAGAGTGGCTCTAGACAAGGGTCCAGTATTTATAATGTCAAATGGGTGTGACAATTTCAGGCATAGTTGGGCAACTGTGTGGGAAGGTTGGCAGCTACTGCTGCCAAGTCGCTTCAGTCGTGTCTGACTCTGCGACTCCATAGACGGCAGCCCACAATCCTCGTTCCTGGGATTCTCCAGGCAAGAACACTGGAGTGGGTTGCCATTTCCTTCTCCAATGCATGAAAGTGAAAAGTGAAAGTGAAGTCACTAAGTCATGTCTTAGCCACCCATGGACTGCAGCCTACCAGGCTCCTCTGTCCGTGGGATTTTCCAGGCAAGAGCACTGCAGTGGGTTGCCATTGCCTTCTCCGGAGGTTGGCAGGGACAGATTTCTATCAGTCAGGTGAAACAGCATTACTGGCAGCAGGTAGTGAAAGCACCATTATCATTACACTATCTTATTCAGTCACAGATTCAAGGAGATGTAGGGAGTATGAGGATGTTGCTTTTTGCCCATTGAGAGACTGGGGAAACATCACTTGGGATTTCTAATTGCCTTCTCCGGAGGTTGGCAGGGACAGATTTCTATCAGTCAGGTGAAACAGCATTACTGGCAGCAGGTAGTGAAAGCACCATTATCATTACACTATCTTATTCAGTCACAGATTCAAGGAGATGTAGGGAGTATGAGGATGTTGCTTTTTGCCCATTGAGAGACTGGGGAAACATCACTTGGGATTTCTTAAGTGCTTAGTAAAGCAGGTTGGCATTCATGGAAGGACCCCGATTCCAGTTTTAATGGGAAACTGAATCCCTAATCTATGAAAGTAAGATGAATTCCAGTTTTAGAAATGATCAATTTTGTAGAAAGAGAGTAGGAAATTCTGCTCCTGTATCTTTTTAAAAGCAACCAGCACACATCCCTGTTATCTACATCCTTCGACACCAAGGTGCCACAGGTGATACTGAGTGTTGTCCAATACACGTTTTAACTGCATCGGGAATGATTCTGGAATAGATTACAGCCTGGTAGTAAATTTAGCCTTAGAGAATGAGCAGTGGCAAAATTAAAGGCTCACAGGGATTCAATGAATTCACTAGCCATATTCTGTATTTTAATCAAGGTCTGGACGATAGGATTTTTTATATAAAAAAAACTGTTTTGTAAAAACAAAAAACTTTTTTGATATGTCTCAGATAACTTAAATACAGCTGTTGTACCATCATCCATAAAAAGGACAGTCATAGGCATTCATGGCTTTTATGTTTTATTTTAAAATAAAATTAGAATATTTTACAAACTATTGGAAACTAAATGGCCAGAACTTCCTGCTTACTTTTCCATTGACACTACTGTAGCCTCAAGTGGGATAATTAACATAAGTAGAAGAAAGTACTAAGGTAAAACTGTTCCTATCATGGATACTGAAATTCACAATGTACTCATGACTAATGATGAAATGTGAAAAGCACTTATGTCTAATTTGAAAATTCATAGCCACTGCTGTCATGAAAATGAATATGTTTACTCTCCATGATAGAATTATTTTATGGCTATGAACAGCCTTAGAGACAGATATGATTGCTCATGGACACATTGTTTTGGCTAATGTGGGATCATTCTCTTTGCAAAATTCCTCATTTATTAACTTATTCATTTGTTCATCCATCTAACATTTGCTGTTATAGTCACAGTATATTGTGATGAGCATGGCTTCCCTGATGGCTCAAGTGGTAGAGTCCGCCTACAAGGCAGGAGACACAGTAGACGCAGATTTGTTCCCTGGTTTGTGAAGATCTTCTGGCAGGGGAAATAGCAACCTACTCCAGTATGGAAATTCCCATGGACAGAGGAGCCTAGTGGGCTACATTCCATGGGGTCAGGAAGAGTTGGACACAACTGAGCATGCATGTGCACAATATTGTGATGAGCATTAGAGGAATTCTAATAATGAAGATATGCCCCAGCCCCCACCCTCCAGGAGTCTGCTGTTCTGAATTAAACCATCAGCCATGATGTGACATTTAGTGGCATTATCAGCAAATTTCCAAAAGCATCAATGATTTTAATTTTTTAATATAATGGAAATATCAGCTCAGTTGATAATCTCTTGCCTACCATGAGAAGCTAACACTAATTGAGTACTTGTGAGTGTGCTGCACATCCATTATCATATATCCTATAATGGGTCAGTATTCAAAATCACTAGGTTGGCCAGAAAGTTTGTTTGGATTTTTCCTGAAAGCTGTTATAGAAAAACTTGAATGAACTTTTATATAAAGAACGCAAACAACTCAACAGCAAGAAAACCCAACAATTCAATAAAAAATGTTCAATGAGTCTAAACAGACATTTTTCTAAAGAAGACAGACAGATGGTCAACAGGCAAATGAGAAGCTGTTAATCATAACTATAGGGGAAATGCAGATCAAAACCATAATAAGATATCAGCTCACAAGTATTAGAGAGGCTCTTATTCCAAAAAAAGTTTAAAAACACTAACTTGTAGAGATATATAGATATACACACCCCTAAAGTCATCACAGCATTATTTATTTACAATAACCAAGATATGGTAACTACTTAACTTTGACTGAGTGCTGAAGAATTAATGCTTTCAAATAGTGATGCTGGAGAACACTCCTGAGAGTTCCTTGGATTGCAAGACTAAACCAGTGAATCCTAAAGAATATCAACACTGAATATTCATTGGAAGGACTGATGCTAAAGCCCCAATATTTTGGCCACCTGATGTGAAGAGCTGACTCCTTGGAAAAGACCCTGATGCTGGGAAAGATTGAAGGCAAAAGGAAAAGGGGCGGAAGAGGATGAGATGGTAACATAGCATTATCGACTCAATGGACATGAACTTGAGCAAACTCTGGGAAATAGTGAAGGACAGGGAAGCNATTTTGGCCACCTGATGTGAAGAGCTGACTCCTTGGAAAAGACCCTGATGCTGGGAAAGATTGAAGGCAAAAGGAAAAGGGGCGGAAGAGGATGAGATGGTAACATAGCATTATCGACTCAATGGACATGAACTTGAGCAAACTCTGGGAAATAGTGAAGGACAGGGAAGCCTGGCTAGCTGCAGTCCATAGAGTTGCAAAGAGTCAGAGATGACTTAGCAACTGAACAACAATAATACAGTGCAATTTTACTTGAACACAAAATAATAAAATCTTGCCATTGAAAACATGGATGGACCTTGAGGACAATACACTAAGTGAAATTAAGCCAGACAAAGACAAATACCAATTACCATATGATCTCTCTCATATTTGAAGTCTGCAAATCGTTTTTAAAAATGAAAACAAACACACAGATACAGAAAACATATTGGTGGTTGCCAGTGGAAGGGCATGGGATGTGAAGACTGGCAGTTAATTGCATGGTAAAAATGGTAACTAGACTTATTGTGTTAATCATTTTGTAGTGTATACACTACATACAGGGCTTCCCAGGTAGCTCCAGTGGTAAAGAATCTGCCTGCCAATGCAGGCGACGTGAATTCCATCCCTGGGTCGGGAAGATCCCCTGGAGTAAGAAATGGCAACCTACTCCAGTATTCTTGCCTGGAAAATTCCATGGGCAGAGGAGACTGGTGGGCTACAGTCCATGGGGTTGAAAAGAGCTGGGCGTGACTGAGCATGAGCAGGAGCAAACCTGAAACTAATATAATGCTCTGCGCTAATTCTGCCTCCGTTAACTAAAAATAAGCCAGAAAAAATCTCAGTTGTCAATGACCCAGTTTTGAGACCTAAGATGGGTTACTAGCCTCCATGAGCCCTCGTCTTCCTCTCTTACAACATCAGAATACTGTGTAGCACTCACAATGTTTTTCTTGATTTAACTGACAAAACTTGTGTAAAGCCATCAGCAGCAAGTCAGTCACCCAGAGTGCTCTGTACATTTTGTGTTGTGATAACATAAGAAGCACTGCCTATTTAAACATCTATTGTTTTTGTTAGCATATCTTTAAGATTCTAAGTAATACACATTTTTGAGCGGGCAGTGTGTTGCACTACACTTGGCATAAGAAACCTGGATTTTAGTTGAAGTTCCTTTTTAAGTAAAATGGTTATAGTAAGATATGCTCTATTTATTGTGATGATCTAATAAAATACCTTGGCAATAGCCATAAAGAACTATACAAATTAAAATTCTCACTATTATTACTACTGAACAACTGGACCCATAGTTGGAATCCACGCAATAGCCTTCAAAGGGAAGAGTTTGGTCTTGGAGTATAATTGATGTGAATAACTTCCTACTCAGCTGCAGACACTCCAGAAATGTTACTTTCACAAAGAGATGAAAGATGGCCACATCTGCCAAAGGAAAGTCTAAAGCCCAGCACTCGAGGGAACTCAAAAACACTGTTTATGATTTCTTGAAATCCTGAATAGCAATGCATTTTATAGTGATGAAAAGCAAGGATACTACTTCTAATTTTCTTTGAAACCTTTAAATCTAATTCACAATGCACTGAGGGTGGGTCAAAATTTTCTTGTCTTTTGCCAATGCTGGCATGAAAATGTGTGATAACTTTCAGCAAATATCAAGATTTTATGTTTCCTATTGCTTTTGTAAATTCTTTTGTGGGGATTCTTTTGAACGTTGAAATTATTTTCTTATTGCCAACCTCTGCGTAGAACTGTGTGATGGACACTTTGGTAGAGAAGGACACAAAATAATATCTTATGAGACCAAATAAACTTGAAAATAATAATACACAGCCTATCCTTACAACAACCTTTTGAAGAAAATGGTATTATTATTCCCATATTACTAGGAGCGAATTGGTTTAAAAGTTGTGTCTGTTACACAGCTGAGGAGTGGCAGAGCAGAAATTCACATCCAGACAATTTGGCTTTAATATCTGTGCTCTTAAACACTAGCTACACTACATGCCAGGTTTTATGCTATAACTTTAGCCTTTTAGTTAATTAGGTTCATTGTTTTATATTGCTAGCTCTATTTCACAAAAAGAATAACCACAGTCTTTGGTTCAGTTTCCAACATTTTACAAATAACTGGCTAAATCCGGGGTTTACAATCGGTCTGTTGAATTCCAAATTCTGTGCTCTCACGATTCTTGGCACTGGGTATCTGATGTTTAGTCACAGATGCCAACACAGCTTTCCAGAACAGCAATATTAAAGAGAGAAGCCTGCAAATTCAGGACACACACCTAATGGAACTTGCTAATGCCTGAAAAGGATTATTGGGAAGAAGTATAGGCCTGCTAAGGATCAAATTTTCATTGGAAGACTGTAGGCCATGGGGTATATTATTCTTTTTGAACTCCTGTCCATCTACATAAAGATTCATCCACACCTTCATCTTTTCCAACTTACCTCTCCTCTCAGAAACTGGTATGTCTTTACTTCATGTCCAAGTCTTCACCTTGTGATCATATTCATATTCCTTAACGCTGCTTCTGAATTTTAAATCCTTATTACATATTTCAAACTTTGTCTTCATTACCTTTTTTGCATTCTTCACTCTATATCTTACTAAAAATGTACATAATCTCCTGCCATCCTACTAAGTCCCCCAAAGATTTGTCCCTTCTCGTCTCAGCTAATTCCTTAGCATAATCATCTAGTCTTCCCACCTTCACTTTCTCACATTTTCCTTAAAATTTTATGTCCTTTGCATTTCTCAAATTCATTCCCTGTTCCTTTCCTCCTGCTACTGTCTGATTGCTCTTATCAAGAATATTATTCTCCCAATAATTTTGTTTCTGTTGTCTTATCCTCATCTTTCTATGTTACTACTGGAATTATCTTCTTAAAACTAGAATCTCATCAGGTTTCCCTTGTTAAAAAACTTGTAGTAGATTCCGAGTTACTGCAAGATATTCACGTGAATGAATTCCACCAGCGAGAAAAAAGGAAATACTGCCAATAAAATGATCACAGGAAGCTGACTAATGGTCTCTCTGGTGGCTCAGTGGTAAAGAATCTGCTGGCCAGTGCAGTGGATTCCATCTCCGAGTCAGAAAGATCCTCGGGAGAAACAAATGGCAACCCACGCCAGTATTCTTGCCTGGAGAATTCCATGGACAGAGGAGTCTGGTAGGCTACAGTCCAAGGGGTTGCAAAGAGTTGAATCCAACTGAGCTGCTGAAGAGCAAACAACAACCAAACTGATTAAATTCTATATAGATGTCCTTTTATTTTTCAGGTGTTACAAGGAAATATCTCATAGGTTTGTTTTTTTTTTAGGATTAAGATTTTACTGCATCTAAGGAGACAAAGGCTGGATTAGAATTTATAGTTTTAAAGAAAAAAAATATCTTGTATTGATAATTAATGGACGGGAGGTTGAGGGCTTCTCTACTTATGAATAGCCAACTGGTGATGAGAAGCAACACATCTTTAAAATAACTTTATCTTTGAAGATACCATGAAAGTCAGTACTATCTGATGAGCATCCAAGAAATTCTAATGAAAATACAGGACCAGAAAATGGAACAAGTCATCCGGTGGTTCTCCCACCACCTCTGCTGTGTAATATCATAACCCAGCCACTCAGGGAGTTCAAGGAGTGGCAGTGGCCCTGCCGTCCAGGCCCGGGGCACACAGCAGGAGCTGTCATCAGCAGGATGCCCAAGAGGAAGGTCTGATCTGTCAAGGGGAGTTGTGATCAAGCATCACAAGAGCAGAGTGATGATGGTGTGATTTAACCTTCTACCGCAAAAGTGTAAATCAAGTAAAAAAGGCGGCCAGAAAGGATCAATCTTCACCAAAAAAAAAAAAAAAGGTGCGAAGAAAAGGATAAAGAGCCTCAAGTGACTAACCATAATAACAAAGAAGATTTAGCTGTGGAAAACAGAGAAACTAAAAAGGAGAGTCCAGTATCTGATGAAATAAGTAGAAAGAGGCCAAGTCTGATTAATATCGTATGGGGCTTCCCAGGGAGCTCACTGGGTAAAGAATACACCTGTAATTCTGGAGACACAGGAGACCTGGGTTTGGTTCCTGGGTCTGGAAAATCCCATGGAGGAGGGCACGGCAAACCACTATAGTATTCTTGCCTGGCGAATCCTATGGATAAGAGGAGTCTGGCAGGCTACAGTCCATATGGGCACCAAGATTTGGACACAACTAAAGCGCCCAAGCCCACATGTACTTACCACATCTAATCACTGGTTCCCATCTCCCTTCTAAGTATAATCCAAGTGAATATTTTCATCAATTATTTTGCAAATACTACCTTTTTTTTTTTAGTAGCTCTAGAAACATTTTTAAGAAGGAGGCAATCTCACCTTATCACATTTTATTTATTTAGTATAAATGATTCATTTTTAAGAGGTTAACTCATTGCTGGTTGCCATTGGTGGTGGTTTTGTTTGTTTGTTTCTTTTGGTACAACCAGAAAAGAGCAACATGTTAAATATGGGAGGTTTTGATAGTCTTGAGTGTTAAATATCCATAGGTAGGGCAGTAGCTTTTATACCCTATAATGTTTAGCATACTAAATGACAATTTGTAGTTACAGTTGTGCATTGACTATGCCTTGACATAGTAAGGCATAATGCATAATGTAATGTAAAGACATTTACATTACTTCTATTCTTCTGTTTTCTTAGTATATGGTTTCCTACAGAAAATCACTCTTTGATCGTAGCTCCTGTCAGAATGACATGTTCTCTATGACATCCTTGGTGGCAGTAATCTAATTTCTCTAGTAACTTTGTTATTGTGCTGTGAAAGATTGAAAATTTGAATCTGTAGTGCATATGATATTAAACTGCTAATTAGTGAGACTTATGTAATAGTTTACCAAAATTTGAAGATATTAGTACTTGATGTACTCTTAAGAAAAATTTGCTTCCAAATTTCAGGCTGGAAAGTCACTGGAATAACTGTTTAAAAGAAATTATAACTACATGCCTTTTAAAATTTCAGTTCATACATTAAGAAATGTGTACAACAAATAAAGACTCAATTAGAGATAAATCCACACACATATGGACACCTTATCTTTGACAAAGGAGGCAAGAATATACAATGGAGTAAAGACAATCTCTTTAACAAGTGGTGCTGGGAAAACTGGTCAACCACTTGTAAAAGAATGAAACTAGATCACTTTCTAACACCACACACAAAAATAAACTCAAAATGGATTAAAGATCTAAATATAAGACCAGAAACTATAAAACTCCTAGAGGAGAACATAGGCAAAACACTCTCCGACATAAATCACAGCAGGATCCTCAATGATCCGCCTCCCAGAATACTGGAAATAAAAGCAAATATAAACAAATGGGATCTAATTAAAATTAAAAGCTTCTGCACAACAAAGGAAACTATAAGCAAGGTGAAAAGACAACCCTCTGAATGGGAGAAAATAATAGCAAATGAAGCAACTGACAAACAACTAATCTCAAAAATATACAAGCAACTTATACAGCTCAATTCCAGAAAAATAAACGACCCAATCAAAAAATGGGCCAAAGAACTAAATAGACATTTCTCCAAAGAAGACATACGGATGGCTAACAAACACATGAAAAGATGCTCAACGTCACTCATTATCAGAGAAATGCAAATCAAGACCACAATGAGATACCACTTCACACCAGTCAGAATGGCTGCGATCCAAAAGTCTGCAAGCAATAAATGCTGGAGAGGGTGTGGAGAAAAGGGAACCCTTTTACACTGTTGGTGGGAATGCAAACTAGTACAGCCACTATGGAGAACAGTGTGGAGATTCCTTAAGAAATTGCAAATAGAACTGCCTTATGACCCAGCAATCCCACTGCTGGGCATACACACCGAGGAAACCAGAATAGAAAGAGACACATGTACCCCAATGTTCATTGCAGCACTGTTTATAATAGCCAGGACATGGAAACAACCTAGATGTCCATCAGCGGATGAATGGATAAGAAAGCTGTGGTATATATACACAATGGAGTATTACTCAGCCATTAAAAAGAATACATTTGAATCAGTTCTAATAAGATGGATGAAACTGGAACCAATTATACAGAGTGAAGTAAGCCAGAAAGAAAAACACCAATACAGTATACTAACACATATATATGGAATTTAGAAAGATGGTAATGAGGACCCTGTATGCAAGACAGCAAAAGAGATACAGATGTGTAGAGCGGACTTATGGACTCTGAGGGAGAAGGAGAGGGAGAGGGAGAGGGAGGGATGATTTGGGAGAATAGCATTGAAATATGTATACTATCATGTAAGAAATGAATTGCCAGTCTATGTTCAATGCAGGATGCAGGATGCTTGGGGCTGGTGTATGGGGATGATCTGGAGGGAAGATGTGGGGTGGGAGGTGGGAGGGGGGTTCATGTTTGGGAGTTCGTGTAAAAAAATAAATAAATACAGAAAAAAAAAAGAGAAAAAAATCTCAAAGTGACTTCATATCACATTTTAAAGGCTTTTTATGTTAAAAAAAATAAAAGAAATGAAAATGCAAACTGGTGGTCATTCTTTACATAAAAGATATTCAGTAGCATTTTCTCTGAATATCAGTATGCTTTCCTAAACTTATGTATATTAACATTATCAAAAATGTCTTGTTCGTATTTTAATTTCAGAAGGATTAAATGAATTATATCCTCATGCAGCTAAAATGTCTTTAAAATAAGTTCATAGAGATATCCAAATAATCAATTTGTCTATGTAATATTTTATTACAGCATACATGTATCAAGGATGAAGAAGAAATGAGAATTTGGCTTCAGACTATTTCAAGGTACAAATTTGCACACCAGTAATAAAAAAAAGCATTAAGGGGCCTTTGTTGTTTCCATTTTTATCTTTACCATATTGAACAATACTTTGGCCACCTGATGTGAAGAGCTGACTCATTGGAAAAGACCCTGATACTGGGAAAGACTGAGAGCAGGAGGAGAAGGGGATGACAGAGGATGAGATGGCTGGATGGCATCACTGACTCAATGGACATGGGTTTGGGTGGACTCCAGGAGTTGGTGATGGACAGGGAGGCCNATATTGAACAATACTTTGGCCACCTGATGTGAAGAGCTGACTCATTGGAAAAGACCCTGATACTGGGAAAGACTGAGAGCAGGAGGAGAAGGGGATGACAGAGGATGAGATGGCTGGATGGCATCACTGACTCAATGGACATGGGTTTGGGTGGACTCCAGGAGTTGGTGATGGACAGGGAGGCCTGGCGTGCTGCGGTTCATGGG
The DNA here is from genome assembly GCA_006410675.1 of Oreotragus oreotragus. Lineage (NCBI taxonomy): Eukaryota > Metazoa > Chordata > Mammalia > Artiodactyla > Bovidae > Oreotragus > Oreotragus oreotragus. Next base: position 83,185 of record SJYX01000070.1, read on the forward strand.
GTTGCAAAGAGTTGGACATGACTGAGCGACTGAACTGAACTGATATTAAACATATATCTTATAATTTATAGTGTTAGTTTAAAGTATTTATGTGCATATGTAATATATATGTTCATAGAGTAACATGTAAAACATTATATAGTTTAAACTTAAACTTAATTTCCTTGCCACAAATATGCCACATCTCCTGGGAAGTAATTAAAAAAGCAATTATGATCTCCTAAGACCAAAAATGAAACCCAAACAAAATTCCTTTTATGTAATGTTATATTTTATGCAAATATTTTAGACTCATGTTTTCATTTTTATTCTCACAATAACCCTAGGCATACAAAGATATAAAACATATTTCTGTAGCATGGAAAGAACATGAACAGCTGGTTGGTATTACAAGTCACTAAATGGTTAGCTAAGGACAGAGAGCTGGTAGAAAAACAAATCTTTCTAAAACTGAAAACCTTTGGGCTAGTTGGGAAATCTCTTTCAGAAGCAGGAAAGTGGGGGGAAAGAACAAGCTTACTTCTGCGTTGTGTTGTTTAGTTTTTAAATCATGCCTGACTCTTTGAGACCCCAAGGACTGTAGCCTGCCTGGCTCCTCTGTCCATGAGATTTTCCAGGGAAGAATACTGGAGTAGGTTGCCATTTCCTCCTCCAGGGATCGAACCTGTGTCTCCTGCATTGGCAAGTGGATTCTTTACAAGTGAGCTACCTGGGAGAGTCTTTTCCCATTCCTACAGTAAAGATTTTAATACCTCTCAACCTTGGCTGTAAGCATGAATAATCTGGGAGCTTTGAATAATCTCCACAACTACCCTGCGTTTCTACTGGAGTACAATAGAATTGAAAATATTGGCATCAGGTGTGAGCAAAGCTCCCAATGATTAAAAAAATGCAATCTCGATTGAGACCCTTTGGTCTATGGTAATTCCAGGTGCACTCCTTTGAGAGTTCTTAGAAATTACTTTGCAACAGATTTTTGGCAGGAAAAAAAAAAAAAACAGGGAAAACAAATCCACTTTGCTTTAAACCTCCAGGCACCAAGCAGAATGCAATTTTCACTTGGATACCTTTAAGCTCCTAAACAGGGCCCTGTTGCCTGTTGCCCTAAAATGACTTTGGCAGTTCTACCAAACTGGAAAAAAAAATAACAAATCATCCTTGTCCAATTAAGTTGATGCCACAGCTGTGACCTTTACCAATGTCAACTACAGCTAAAGTTGACTTTGAATTGCATGGAAAGAAAAACAGAGATAGAAGATGGTGACTCCCTGGGATGGAAATGAAATAATGAGCTTTCATAACATAATTTCATCAGTTTTTTTTTTTTATCTACACTACTTTTCTGAATTGCTTCCCACTTCTGCTGTCTCTCGATATTCTTTATGACATTTACTGTTGTGATCACTGACATTAAATGTATTGTGAGGATTCATCCATACTTTTTTTTTATAAGCCAGATTTTATTGCTACATTTTCCTCACACACAGTAGGGTACATTTGCTTCTGCCTACCTTTTCTATTAATATAATACTGGCATGGTTTAGAGTTCTTTAAAAAACAAAACGCAAATCTGGATTGATCCTCTCTTTACAAAATAGTTGATTTCTTTATACTGCAACAGTTCAGCCCCTCCAAATACACAGCTTCCAACGGGCAAAAAATCAGGTGTCACAAACTATGGGTTAAAAATACACAGGCAGCAGGCATTGTACCTGTGCGTTTAATATTACTGAATTCTACTGCTTCTTCAAACCAGCTACACTAACAGCAATTATTGGAGCATCTAGACAGACTCTTAATCCTGATGACAATATGTGGTTGTTACAGGGTCTAACAGGATACCTGGGTTATGCCTTTGGCCAGCCAAGTGGGAAGAGCACACAAAGACCACTTCTAACTACAGCAGGTCTTCAATCTTGCTATCCTGTCACAGTTTATAAAGGTGAGGAACTATCTGTTGGTAGCTGCACAGTCAAAATGGCCAGAGAACAGATATACTCCTACAGTGCATAAGATCAAGTCAACCATCTTGTGGATCCTTGATTGTCTCTGGATGGGATCTCAAACACTTGAAAAGGATGCTTCAAGTATGCTGGGAGATAGTAATCAGAATGTTTGGGTATCTTTGTTCCTGAATATCAAGTAACAGGGCTCACATCCATGTTACTTCTTGCAATAAGCACAGAGGGCAACTCCTTAGAGACGGCTTATCAATACTGAGCCTCGGAGAGTTCGAGGGGTGGGTGGGCTCAGGACCATCCAGGGCTGAGTAGAAAATTCTATAAGCCAGCCTGACAGCCCTAAGTCTTATCCTGGTTCTGAGAACATTTCAATTCGGCTCCAAGTCCGCTTTGCTCCAACTCTGTGGTGACAGACATCTGAACTCGCTGGGTCTGAAGTTAGAGCTAGCCCCCAACCTGTAGGTCTCTTCTCGATCGGTGGCATAGAAGGTTGGCCATGCACTGTGCCTCAGCATCTTTCAGAAAGGTGGAATCCATTTCTGCTGTCATTAGCACTATACCATTTTCTTCCTAAATTCAGGGTAGAGATATAAAATCAGCTGACTGGCCACAGCTTCCCCTGGGATCTGAATATTTATAAGTGCAGAGAAGTGGAGTTCAGTACCTGTCCTTTGCCAGACAAAAAACTCATAGCCTTTCCTTCTTGGTAGGCCACACAGAAATGTTGGACCGGACTAAGCCTGGTTCCCAATCAAATCAAACTTTTCTTTAGGAGTAACTGTGTAGACTGTTATCTTCTGCTGCAAAATCTTGCTGCCAAATCTGTTTTATTTCTTCGGCAGTTTTGTCTTTCACCTCTCAATGTTGCAGATTGAACTGAGAGACTTGTCCTTAGTGAATCCTCGGCTCACAGGCTGTTTCCCCAGTGTCTTCTGTTCCACACATGTGATAAGGTCCCCTTGCTTGGAGTGCCCCACTGGCTGCATGCTAAACTCACTGTGCTTCCCTAGTCAGGACTCAAAAGCAGCTGGGTCAGACCTGCACAACTGCTGGATCTTTTTGCAGTAGCGGTCGTAGAAGGGGTTGGCCTCGAGCACCTTTCTGACCCTGCTGCCGTTGGCGCCCTTGGCAGGCCGGGCACCGGGAACACTGCGCGGCTGACAGGAGACCCAGGCCCAGGGCATGGCTGCACACTGCGCACAGGCCGCCCTAGAGGCCGGCCACCTGCAGGATGGCCGGGCCCCGTGTCACCTCAGCAGCCACAGCTGTTCCCACCTCCTCCCTCATCCATACTTTTATGCTAAAAGAATTGTAGCTGTACTTATTTGAATGTGTTCTTAAGTCTGCACAGTTAAACTAGGTAGTTTGTGTTTAATATCCTACCAAAAATCTTCTCCCAAGTATTATCTTCATTTCCACATATATTAATAGTACTTATTTTGAACATTTATTGACTGTTTTCCAGTATGAGACACTATTACATATACTAAATACTCTATGTTAATTTTCTTAATCTTCACAACAATTCGATAAGGTTGTGCTGTTATTGTCTTCATTTTATATCTATGGGAGCACAATCTAAGGGGTTAGTTGATCAAAATTTCAAAATTAGGAAGTCTTAGAAAAATATATTTACATAGTAGCTTTATAAATATCAGCATGATATAGTAGTTTTGATACTGATATTTGCTTTTAGTATAATTTACTTATTGTAAATGTATATAATATTTAATAGTGTTTAATAACTACTATAAACTCTGAAAATTTGTGTAACCAGCTTTTATAGGTATGTATCAGCCATCTCTAGCAGACTGCTAGAGTAGTCACTGTTTTAAAACCTGATTGTTTCCTCAGCAGAAACTTAAGCTATGGGTCTAGATGACTATGTAGCAGACCAGACATGCTCCAGAATTTTTAAAAAGTACCAACATGTAAATTATTTTTAATCTTTCATCAGTAAATTCTCATAATATTGTACTTCTGAATTAATGAAATCTGCAGCTTTTAAAATCCACAGTGAGTATATAATTTGTATGTGAAGTACATATATCTATTGGATTCATGTATACACATATATACCCACATACATGATGCAATAAAAACTTGTGCATTATCTAATCTTCTGGAAAAAATAAAAATGACATTTTGGGGATGATTTTGCTTTTTTCCCAGATGTAGGTTAAAAATTGCTTACTTGGATTTGTTTTACAGATTTCAGGAAAAACCATTCAAATACACTTTTCAAAGAAGAGGCAAAGATTTTTTTAAAATGTAGATTATAACAGCCATATATCACATGTATAATCATAGGGATTTGACTTAGGTCATACCTGAATGATCTTGTGGTTTTCCCTACTTTCTTAAATTTAAGTCTGAATTTGACAATAAGGAGTTCATGATCTGAGCCACAGCCAGCTCCTAGTCTTCATTTTGCTGACTGTATAGAGCTTCTCCATCTTTGGCTGCAGAGAATATAATCAATCTGATTTTGGTATTGACCATCTGGTGACGTCCCATGTGTAGACTCTACTTTTGTGTTTTTGGAAGAGGGTGTTTGCTATGAGCAGTGCGTTCTCTTGGCAAAAGTCTATTAGCCTTTGCCCTGCTTCATTTTGTACTCCAAGGCCAAATTTTACTGTTACTCCAGATATCTCTTGGCTTCCTACTTTTGCATTCCAGTCCCCTATAATGATAAGGACATCTTTTTGGGTATGGGGTCTAGAAGGTCTTGTGGGTCTTCACAGAACTGTTCAACTTAAGCTTCTTCAGCGTTACTTGTTGGGGCATAGACTTGGATTACCATGTTAGTGAATGGCTTGCCTCAGAAACGAACATTCTGTCATTTTTGAGATTGTACCCAAGTACTGCATTTCAGACTTTTGTTGACTATGATGGCTACTCCATTTCTTCTAAGGGATTCCTGCCCACAGTAGTAGATATAATGATCATCTGAATTAAATTCAACCATTCCAGTCCATTTTAGTTTGCTGATTCCTAAAATGTCAATGTTCACTCTGCCATTTCCTGTTTGACCACTTCCAATTAGCCTTGAGTCATGGACCTAACCTTCCAGGTTCCTATGCAATATTGCTCTTTACAGCATTGGACTTTACTTCCATCACCAGTTACATTCACAACTGGGTGCTATTTTTGCTTTTGCTCCATCTCTTCATTGTTTTTGGAGTTATTTCTCCACTGATTTCCAGTAGCATAGTGGGCACCTACCAACCTGGGTAGTTCACCTTTCAATGTCCTTATCTTTTCGCCTTTTCATCGATGTGCATGGGGTTCTCAAAGCAAGAATACTGAAGTGGTTTGCTATTTCCTTCTCCAGTGGACCATGTTTTGTCAGAACTCTCCACCATGACCTATCTGTCTTGGGTGGCCCTACATGGCATAGGTTCATTGAGTTAGACAAAGCAAATGGGGGAAACTGACTAAAGGGAAACTGGGTCTTGTTCTGATGGGCAGGGCCATGCTTCAGTTCAGTTTAGTCGGTCAGTCGTGTCTGACTCCATGAATTGCAGCATGCCAGGCCTCCCTGTCCATCACCAACTCCTGGAGTAAACTCAAACTCACGTCTATCGAGTCGATGATGTCAACCAGCCATCTCATCCTCTGTCGTCCCCTTCTCCTCCTGCCCCCAATCCCTCCCAGCATGGGAATCTTTTCCAATGAGTCAGCTCTTTGCATGAGGTGGCCAAAGTACTGGAGTTTCAGCTTCAGCATCATTCCTCCAAAGAACACCCAGGACTGATCTTCTTTAGAATGGACTGGTTGGATCTCCTTGTAGTCCAAGGGACTCTCAAGAGTCTTCTCTAATACCACAGTTCAAAAGCATCAATTCTTCGGCCCTCAGCTTTCTTCTCAGTCCAACTCTCACATCCATACATGACTACTGGAAAAACCATAGCTTTGACTAGACGGACCTTTGTTGGCAAAGTAATGTCTCTGTAATGAGTCAGCTCTTTGCATGAGGTGGCCAAAGTACTGGAGTTTCAGCTTCAGCATCATTCCTCCAAAGAACACCCAGGACTGATCTTCTTTAGAATGGACTGGTTGGATCTCCTTGTAGTCCAAGGGACTCTCAAGAGTCTTCTCTAATACCACAGTTCAAAAGCATCAATTCTTCGGCCCTCAGCTTTCTTCTCAGTCCAACTCTCACATCCATACATGACTACTGGAAAAACCATAGCTTTGACTAGACGGACCTTTGTTGGCAAAGTAATGTCTCTGATTTTGAATATGCTATCGAGGTTGGTCATACCTTTCCTTCCAAGGAGTAAGTGTCTTTTAATTTCATGGCTGCAATCACCATTTGCAGTGAGTTTGGAGCCCCTCAAAATAAAGTCTGACACTGTTTCCACTCTTTTCTGTGAAGTGATGGGACCAGATGCCACGATCTTAGTTTTCTGGATGTTGAGCTTTAAGCCAACTTTTTCACTCTCCTCTTTCACTTTCATCAAGAGGCTTTTTAGTCCCTCTTCAGTTTCTGCCATAAGAGTGGTGTCATCTGCATATCTGAGGTTATTGATATTTCTCCTGGCAATCCTGATTCCAGCTTGTGCTTCTTCCAGCCCAGCGTTTCTCATCATGTACTCCGCTGTTGCTGCTGCTAAGTTGCTTCAGTTGTGTCTGATTCTGTGCGACACCATAGACGGCAGCCAACCAGGCACCCCCGTCCCTGGGATTCTCCAAGCAAGAACACTGGAGTGGGCTGCCATTTCCTTCTCCAATGCATGAAAGTGAAAAGTGAAAGTCAAGTCGCTCAGTCATGTCTGACACTTTGTGACATGGACTACAGCCTACCAGGCTCCTCTGCCCATGGGATTTTCCAGGCAAGAGTACTGGAGTGGGGTGATGATGTACTCTGCATGTAAGTTAAAGCTTAGTAAATCTTTAATCCAATATTCTGTTGGTGGCCAGGACTGTGTTCCCTTCCTGTTATTTGACCTGAGGCCAAACTATAGTGGAGGTAATGAAGATAATGGTGATCTCCTTCAAAATGTCCCATGCATGCACTGCTGCACTCAGTGCCCCCTGACCAAGCAGCAGGCCACTGCCGACCCACGCTTTCGCTGGAGACTCCTGGACACTCACAGGCAAGTCTGGGTTGGTCTCTTGTTGCAGTAGTAAAAGCTATGGTTTTTCCAGTAGTCATGTATGGACTTGATAGTTGGACTATAAAAAAGCTGAGCACTAAAGAATTGATGCTTTTGAACTGTGGTGTTGGATGAGACTCTTGAGAGCCCCTTGGACTGCAAGGAAATCCAACCAGTCAATCCTCACTGAAATCAGTCCTGAATATTCATTGTAAGGACTGATGCTGAAGCTGAAAGTCCAATACTTTGGCCACCTGATGCGAAGAACTGACTCACTGGAAAAGACCCTAATGCTGGGAAAGATTGAAGCAAGAGAAGGGGATGACAGAGGATGAGATGGATGGCATCACTAACTTGATGGGCATGAGTTTGAGTAAGCTTCAGGAGCTGGTGATGGACAGGGAAGCCTAGCGTGCTGCAGTCCATGGGGTTGCAAAGAGTTGGACATGACTGAGCAACTGAATGTGTATCAAGGAAATTAAGAAAATTTATGATTTGTATCAAGAGAAGGGGATGACAGAGGATGAGATGGATGGCATCACTAACTTGATGGGCATGAGTTTGAGTAAGCTTCAGGAGCTGGTGATGGACAGGGAAGCCTAGCGTGCTGCAGTCCATGGGGTTGCAAAGAGTTGGACATGACTGAGCAACTGAATGTGTATCAAGGAAATTAAGAAAATTTATGATTTGTAATGCTCATATCACAACAGTGACCTGAGATAGGCACTGAGGAAACTGAGGCACAGAGAGGTTAAGTGATATGATGGTCTCACAGCACCCTCTCAGGCACATAATATCACTGAGGCTATAATTGTGTGTTAATCACTCAGTCGTGTCCGACTCTTTGTGATCATGAACTGTAGCCTGCCAGGTTCTTCTGTCCATGAAATTCTCAAGGCCAAAATACAGGAGTGGGTTGCCATTTCCTTCTCCAGGGGATCTTCCTGATCCAAGGATCGAACCTGGATCTCCAACATTGCAGGCAGATTCTTCACCACTGAGCCATCAGGGAAGCCCCGAGATTTTACCCCACTCCAGTACTCCTGCCAGGAAAATCCCATGGATGGAGGAGCCTGGTAGGCTGCAGTCCATGGGGTCGCTGAGTCAGACACGACTGAGCGACTTCACTTTCACTTTTCACTTTCATGCACTGGAGAAGGAAGTGGCAACCCACTACAGTGTGTTCTTGCCTGGAGAATCCCAGGGATGGAGGAGCCCAATGGGCTGCTGTCTGTGGGGTCGCACGGAGTCGGACACCACTGAAGCGACTTAGCAGCAGCAGTAGCAGCAGCATATATATAATATGATCACTTCTGGAGAAGGCAAGGGCACCCCACTCCAGTACTCTTGCCTGGAAAATCTCATGGACAGAAGAGCCTGGTGGGCTGCAGTCCATGGGATGGTGAAGATTCGGACACGACTGAGCGACTTCACTTTCACTTTTCACTTTCATACATTGGAGAAGGAAATGGCAACCCACTCCAGTGTTCTTGCCTGGAGAATCCCAGGGACAGCGGAGCCTGGTGGGCTGCCATCTGTGGGGTCGCACAGAGTCAGACACGACTGAAGCCACTTAGCAGCAGCAAAGACTTAGTAGAGGTCCTCATTTAAAAGTTAACATTTTGGATAAAAATTGTTCCATGACTGAAAAGCTTACTTCTCCTACATACACCACATATCATGTTTTATTATTCAGGATTTTTCAAATATTATCTGTGAGGTGCCTGCACAGAGATTCAAGTCCCAAGAATACATAAGTTGGGCTTCCCCAATGACTCAGCAGGTAAAGCATCTGCCTGCAATACAGGAGACACAGGAGATGTGTGTTCAGTTCCTGCATCTGGAGGATCCCTTGGAGGAGGGCATGGCAACCCACTCAGTATTGCTGCCTGGAGAATCCCATGGACTGAGGAGCTTGGCAGGCTACAGTCCAATGGGTCACAAAGAGTTGGACATGACTGAGTGACTAAGAAGCGAAAGGCAAAGGAGAAAAGGAAATATATACACATCTGAATGTAGAGTTCCAAAGGATAGGAGCTTCTTAAGTGAACAAAGAACACACACGTATATAAAATACAATTGCCACCATATTTGAAAAGATAAATAATATAAGCAAAAGAGAAATGCCAGAGAGGTTTTTAATGCTAATTTGTAAAACAGAATGCTCTATATCAACTTAGATTTACTGAACTTTATCTTAAATAGATGTTATTATTTTTTAAAAAGTAAGCATTTTCTAAACTACATGCATCTAAATGCTTCCTGTGTTTTCCTGTGATAAACCTAGAGAAATAATAATACATCAGTTCAGTTCAGTCGCTCAGTTGTGTCCGACTCTTTGTGACCCCATGAATCGCAGCATACCAGGCCTCCCTGTCCATCACCAACTCCCGGAGTTCACTCAGACTCGCGTCCATCGAGTCCATGATGCCATCCAGCCATCTCATCCTCGGTCGTCCCTTCTTCTCCTGCCCCAAATCCCTCCCAGCATCAGTCAGAAAAGGTTACTCAGTTGAGAAACGTACTCCACCGGTTTCATGACCTCAAAGTCGAAATCGTAGTAAGGAAGATTTCTTTAGGGTCCCTACTAGAGGAAGTCTTACCTGACCAACCTAGAGGAACGTCAGGTTCCCTGAGAGTTCTCAGAAGAGGTTGTGGTGTCAAGTTCTCGTACTTAAGAAGCCACGAGTCGGAAGAATTGTCAGGTTGAGAGTGTAGGTATGTACTGATGACCTTCTTGGTGTCGGAACTGCTCTGCCTGGAGTCAGCCGTTTTACTACAGAGACGAAAACTTATATGATAGATCCAACCAGTATTGAAAAGAAGGTTCCTCATTCGCAGAAAATTAAAGTACCGACGTTAGTGGTAGGTACATAATAAATAAAGTTACTGTCCTATATATAAATAATTATTCAGTCAATTTCATTGTTAGTCATTAAAGAAGGTATATAAGTCTCAGTATTTCTCGGGACAAAATTATTACTCGGATTATTTATATGAAATTCAACCTCTGTTCACAGTACATGGGTATTTTAGTGTTTCGACGAAACGAGTCAGTGACCTGAATTATTCCGACTTAGATACGAAGAGGGAATTTGATTGGACTTCACCTCCCTCATACAAAGGAAGACTATCCACCGTCTCTAACACATTCTACCCCCTCGGACCACCCTACGGCAGATACCCCAGTGTGTCTCAGCCTGTGCTGACTTCACTGAATCGTCGTCGTCGTCGTCGACATGTGAATTGGTTATTAGACGAAGTTATGTAAATTGTCCTTAAAAAAATTTGCATTTTTATATAATAATACGTTGAAAGAAGGGACTCAAACCAATTTGTTTGTTGTCGTTTTTTGGGGGTGACAAAAGTTTCCTCCTAGTCTCTCTACATTTCCACTTTTTATAACCGGATTTAAAAAACTCTGGGAAGTAATGTATTATTTTTGTTTCTTCTATTATATTTTACCTTTCACCCTCAAGCACATTTTTTTATTTATTTATGTTTTTTATTTATTTAAATTTTTTTTTTTTCCTTTCTGTAAAGTTTACTAAAATTGTCTTTTTCTTCCAATGTGTCTAATTAGACAAAAACTCTTTAGTTGGGCAATGTCCTCTTTTTGTTTTGTCATCTAAATAAAACAAAATGAATTAAAACTGAGAGGTAGGATTTTTATCGTAAAGGGAGTAGATGTCTAACCGGTGTAGGGGTCTACATGACATAACCATTCATAAACATTGTCACCAGGAGTCCCTAAAAACGGGTGGTAGGAGATCGGGTGGTACCTAAACGAAATCTTTAACCTGAGGAGAGATATCGTAAATAAAGTTGTCGTTCACTAGGACTTCGTTCACTATTTCTTAACGTGGAAGTTCATATGACGGACTTTGGTTTGAGGAAAGAAATTATTGTTAAAGTCTAACAGTTATAAATAAATTTTCATATCGAACGTTTGACTTCCAAGACTACTAACTTTGTTTTCGCCTTGACTTTACGGGAGAAAACAGGACATATTTCATCTCACTACCGTCCCTAAACGAATTTAAGAACAACAAATTCAACGATTCAGCGTAGGTTGAGAAAACTTTGGGGTACCTGACATCCGGTGGTTCGAGGAGACAGGTACCCTAAAAGGTCCGTTCGTATGACCTCACCCAAAGATAATAGATAAAGGAAAAGGTCTCCTAGCAGGATTGGGTCCCTACCTCGGGTACAAAGGACGTAACTGTCCACCTAAGAAATGACGGCTCGGTGTCCCTTCGGGAGGATTAGGGGATCCCTCGAGAACAAACACCAGTCCAGGGACGGACAGGGTCCCGACACCCCACGGACACTTTCACTTTCGACGAGTCAACACAGGTTAAGAAATGTCGGGGCACCTGATATGTCAGGTACCTTAAGAGGTCCGGTCTTATGACCTCACCCATCGGATTTCCTTCTCCAGGGGATCTTCCCAACCCAGGGATAGATCCCAGTCCTCCTGCATTGCAGGCAGATTCTTTACCAGCTGAGCCACAAGGGAAGTATGGGGTGCTCATGAGGGCCAGACAAAAACTGATGNTGGACTATACAGTCCATGGAATTCTCCAGGCCAGAATACTGGAGTGGGTAGCCATTTCCTTCTCCAGGGGATCTTCCCAACCCAGGGATAGATCCCAGTCCTCCTGCATTGCAGGCAGATTCTTTACCAGCTGAGCCACAAGGGAAGTATGGGGTGCTCATGAGGGCCAGACAAAAACTGATGCAGGGAGGGGGTACACTGCCCATGGGCACCCTTTCATTGTAAGCCTCAGGAAATTAAAGTCAAGACTGCCTCTCAATAAAGTACCGCTTGGCAAACCTTGACCTGTGTGGGTTGTGTTTTTGCTGGGCTTCAGTGGAATTACTATTTTAAGAAATGGGATTTATTTGAAAATTATCAGAATCCTGTCCATGCAGCAGGCCTGAAAGTACTGTGTGCACCTGGCTACTGGTGAGATAGCGGATAACGTCAGGTGTAAAAGCTGAGACTCACTGAATACCAGTAAAAACCCTGTGTGGATTGACAGCTAATGTGAACCCAGCAAATGGTTTGAATTTGTGAATATCTGCATAAGAGATTATAAAATATCTTATGTTGTTTTTAAATATAAGGTTAAAATAAATTAAAAATTTCAGATCACCAGTAAAAAAAAAAAAAAAAAAACTAATGATGACTGGAGCCAAACCAGGAAGAATTTGTCTGAGGTGAGCCCCAAGTATTAAAGCTTTTTTTAAAATAACTATCCCAAGGGATTCTAATGTACAGTTACAGTGTTGAGAACTACAGGCTTAATTTCTGAAAAATGTATCTACTTTTGTAAGAATGGTGGTAATACCCTAGAAGAAAGTATTTTCCATAATAAACCCCTGGTGAAAACTGGAATATAATTCAAGATATTTTCTGATAATATTGTAAAATAGTGATGATAATAATAATTCTGCCTAAGAAACACCTTGTTCTCTTATAATGAAAATTTGTTTTCCAACATTCTCCAAGTGACTATGAAGACTTTACAAACTGGATTACTATCTCCTGTTTACATCCTGATTTTTCAATGAATTTGCTATCTTACTTGGATTCACTTTGATAATAATACAGATCAAAGTCAAGAAAGTACCTTGGCTGTTGTGCTTACATATGCAGTCCTCCTGTCAGTTATCATGGTTGGGACTGATATCTGAGTTCGATATGGCCTGAAGGGATTCAAATGGGGAGGATGCTGATCACGGAAAACAGTTGAGAGGCAGAGTTGTACAGTCTCTTTCATTGCTTTCAGCTGTGACTCCTATAAAAACAAGAGAAATCACAATTTTTATATGTGGTTCTGGTCATCATTCACCTGACTAGATTCTCCCTTTCCTCCTAACCTATACTCATTCCCCAAATGCATATTAGTTTTAATACATAATTGCCCAACATTAATTCCATAACATACCATGTAATGCACACTCAGTCTGTTTTTTAGGAACTAATGTGTTTCACGATATATTTTGATCACTGGAATTCAGAGACATAGCTTACATTTTTTCCCCCTTGAATTGACATATCAATTATGATACCTTGCTGGCAAGGAAATATACTTTAGAGTCACTCTAAATTGGATCCTTTTAGCATCTGCCATCTTTCCTTCATCATAAACCTCCTTTATTACAAATCACTCCTCTTGTGATGTTTCTCCTTTTCTTTGTTTCTCAAATCAGCCTGTATCTTCACTCATTTAATGCTAAAACTCTTATTTTCTTGGGTCCTGTTAAGCAGTAGGAGTTATTCAGATGTGATTGTAAGTGATAATCAAACATCTGTGAAACTGGCATTATTATTTCTGTTTTACTATGAATGTAACAAAATTTCAGGTTCTAGACTGTTTTCTTCTTTTTAAATTTTTATTTTATATTGGAATATATTTTGGTTTACAATGTTGTGTTACTTTAAGGTGTACAACAAAGTGATTCAGTTATACATATACCCCTTCATTTTCAAATTCTTTTCCCATATAGGTTATTACAGTATACTGAATAGAATTCTCGGTGCTATATAGTAGGGCCTTATTAGTTATCTCATTCATATAACAGCAGTGTGTACATGCTCATTTCAAAGTCCTAATTTACTCCACCTTTCCCCTTCAGTTCAGTTCAGTCGCTCAGTCGTGTCTGACTCTTTGCGACCCCATGAATCGCAGCACGCCAGGCCTCCCTGTCCATCACCATCTCCCGGAGTTCACTCAGACTCACGTCCATAGAGTCCGTGATGCCATCCAGCCATCTCATCCTCTGTCATCCCCTTCTCCTCCTGCCCCCAATCCCTCCCAGCATCAAAGTCTTTTCCGAGTCAACTCTTCTCATGAGGTGGGCAAAGTATTGGAGTTTCAGCTTTAGCATCATTCCTTCCAAAGAAATCCCAGGGTTGATCTCCTTGCAGTCCAAGAGACTCTCAAGAGTCTTCTCCAACACCACAGTTCAAAGGCATCCATTCTTTGGCACTCAGCCTTCTTCACAGTCCAACTCTCACATCCATACATGACCACAGGAGAAACCATAGCTTTGACTAGACGGACCTTAGTCGGTAAAATAACATCTCTGCTTTTGAATATGCTATCTAGGTTGCTCATAACTTTTCTTCCAAGGAGTAAGCATCTTTTAATTTCATGGCTGCAGTCACCATCTTCAGTGATTTGGGAGCCC
>SJYX01000070.1:101575-117223 GCA_006410675.1 Oreotragus oreotragus
CCTGTCTATTTTAGTTCACTGATTCCTAAAATGTCGATGTTCAATCTTGCCATTTCCTGCTTTATTTCATGCAATTTATCTTGATTCATGGACCTAACATTCCATTTTCCTATGCAATATTGTTCTTTACAGCATCAGACTTTACTTTCACCACCAGACACATCCACAACTGAACATCGTTTCTGCTTTGGCCCAGCCTCTTCGTTCTTTCAGTAATTGCCCTCTGTTTTTCCCCAATATGAAGAGTATATCATGCAAAATGCTGGGCTAGATGACTCACAAGCTGGAATCAAGATTGCCAGGAGAAATATCAACAACCTCAGATATGAAAATGATACAACTCTCTTGGCGAAAAACAAAGAGGAACTAAAGAGCCTCTTGATGAGGGTGAATGAGAAGAGTGAAAAAGCTGGTTTAAAACTCAGCTTTCAAAAATCTAAGATCATGGCATCCCGTCCTATCACTTCCTGGCAAACAGATTGGGAAAAAGTAGAAATAATGACAAATTTTATTTTCTTGGGCTCAAAAATCACTGTGGATGGTAACTGCAGCTACAAAATTAAAAGACATTTCCTCCTTGGAAGAAAAGCTATGACCAACCTAGACAGCATATTAAAAAGCAGAGATATCACTTTGCTGAAAAGGTTCATATAGTCAAAACTATGGTTTTTCCAGTAATCATGTAAAGATCTGAGAGTTGGACCGTAAACAAGGCTGAGTGCAGAGGAACTGATACTTTTGAACTGTGGTGCTAGAGAAGACTCTTGAGAGTTTCTTGGACAGCAAGGAAATCAACCCTGAAAATTCACTGGAAGGGCTGATGCTGGAGCTGAAGCTACAATCCTTTGGCTACCAGATGCAAGAGCTGACTCACTGGCAAAGACCCTGATGCCTGGAAAGATTGAGGGCAGAAGGAGAATGGGGCAACAGAGGATGAGATGGTTGGATGGCATCACTGAATGAGTGGACATGAGTTTGAGCAAACTCTGGAAGATGATGAAGGACAGGGAAGCCTGGCGTGCTACAGTTCATGGAGTTGCAAAGAGTTGGACAAGACTTTGAGAGTGAACAACAACAACTTCCCCAGTAGCATATTGGACACCTTTGACCTGGGGGCTCATCTTCTGGAGTCGTATCTTTTTGCCTTTTCATACTGCTCATGGAGATCCATAACATTGTAAAGTGAAGAAGTAAAGTCGCTCAGTCATGTCCGACTCTTTGCGACCCCATGGACTGTAGCCTACTAGGCTCTTCTGTCCGTGGGATTTTCCAGGCAATAGTCCTGGAGTGGATTGCCATTTCCTTCTCCAGGGGATCTTCCCAACCCAGGGATCAAACCAGGGTCTCCTGCATTGTAGACAGACGCTTTACCATCTGAGCCACGGGCTGTAATACAAGAAGGCAAAGTGGTTGTCTGAGGTGGCTATACAAATAGCTGAGTAAAGGGAAAAAAAAAAAAAAAAGAAAGGCAAGGGAGAAAGGGAAAGGTATATTCAACTTAATGCAGAGTTCCAGAGAATAGCAAGGAGAGAAAAGAAGGACTTCTTAAGTGAACAATGCAAAAAAAAAAAAAAGAGGAAAACAAAGAATGGGAAAGACTAGAGGTACCTTAAAGAAAACTGGATATATCAAGGGAACATTTCATGCAAGGATGGGCATGAAGGACAGAAACAGCAAGGACCAAACAGGAGCAAAAGAGATTAAGAAGAGGTGGCAAGAATACAAAGAAGAACTGAACAAAAAAAAGGTATTCATGATCAAGATACCCATGATGGTGTGATCACTCACCTAGAGCCAGACGTCCTGGAATGCGAAGTTAAGTGGACCTTAGGAAGCATTACTACAAAGTTAGTTGAGATGATGGAATACCAGCTGAGCTATTTAAAAGCCTAAAAGATGTTGTTATTAAAGTGCTGTACTCAATACATCAGCAAATTTGGAAAACTCCACAGTGGCCTTGGGAGTTTTCATTCTAATCCCAAAGAAGGGCAATGCCAAAGAATGTTTAAAATACCATACAACTGCTCTCATTTCACATTCTAGCAAGGTAACGCTCAAAATCTGTCAAGCTAGGCTTCAGAAGTTTGTGAACTAAAAATTTCCATATGTACAAGCTGGGTTTCAAAGAGTCAGAGGAATCAGAGATCAAATTGCCAACAATGGTTGGATCATGGAGAAGGCAAGGGAATTCTACAAATACATCTACTTCTGCTTCATTGATTACACTAAAGCCTTTGATTTTGTGGATCACAGCAAACTGGAAAATTCTTAAAGAGATGGGAATACCAGACCATCTTACCTGCCTCCTGAGAAACCTGTATGCAGGTCAAGAAGCAACAGTTAGAACTGGACATAGAACAATGGAGTGGTTCAAAACTGAGATAGCAGTAGGACAAGAGTGTATATTGTCACCCTGCTTATTTAACATATATGCAGAGTACATCATGCGAAATGCTGGGCTGGATGACTCACAATCTGGAATCAAGATTGCCGAGAGAAATAGCAACAGCCTCAGATATGCAGATAACACCCCTCTAATGGCAGAAAGTGAAAAGGAACTAAAGAGCCTCTTGATGAGGGTGAAAGAGGAGAGTGAAAAAGCTGGCTTACAACTCAACATTCAATAAACTAAGATCATGGCATCCCAGTCCCATCACTTCATGACAAATAGAAAGGGAAAACAGTGGAAGCAATGGCATTTTATTTTCTTGGGTTTAAAATTCACTGTGGATGGTGATAGCAGCGATGAAATTTTAAGACCCTTGCTCTTGGAAGGAAAGCTATGATAAACCTACAGATAATAGCAAAAAGCAGAGATATCACTTTGCCGACAAATGTCCGTATAGTCAAAGCTCTGGTTTTTCCAGTAGTCACATACAGATGAGAGAGTTAGACCATAAAGAAGGCTGAATGCCAAAGAATTGATGCTTTTGAACTGTGGTGCAGGAGAAGGCTCTTGAGAGTCTCTTAGACTGCAAGGAAACCAAACCAGTCAATCCTAAAGGAAATCAATCCTGCATATTCACTGGAAGTACTGACGCTGAAGCTCCAATACTTTGGCCATCTAATTCGAAGGGCCAACTCATTGGAAGAGACTTGATTCCAGGAAAGATCAAAGTCCAAAGGAGAAGAGGGAGTCAGAGGATGAGATGGATAGACACCAATACCGCCTCAGTGAACATGAATTCGAGGAAACTACGGGAGACCGGGAAGGAAAGGGAGGCCTGGAGTGCTACAGTCTATGGGGTTGCAGAGAGTCGGACATGACTGAGTGACTGCACAGCTCTGCAATGTAATTTCTTCGAGGGCTGATGTATTTTAATTTTTACTATATATTGGAGCATAGTTGATTAACAATGTTCTGTTAGTTTTGGGTGTACAGCAAAGTGATTCAGTTATACATATACATGTAACTATTATCAATTTTCTTCCACTTATGTTATTACAGAATATTAATCAGTGTTCTTTGTGCTATACAGCTGGGCCAATATATATATATATATTTGCAGTATCACTGGTTTCTGAATAAACAAATATTTGTTAAAATATAAATAAAGGAAATCTCCAGAGGATAAGTTTTATAGAGAAAATAATGAACTATTTTTCATTTCACCCTGTATAGTATGTAATATAAATGTATTATTTTGGACATTAAAATACTAGTACTTATGCTGTAGCATAGGTAAAACTTGTAAGAAATTATTATATATATGTTTGTAGGATGGTGGGAGATTTAGAAGCCTTTTTTTTCACATCTGTATATGAGTAGTTTTCTCAAGAAAAATGCATTTTTGTGGGGATGCCTAAATACATATGGCAAAAACAACAGTGTCTTCATTTCCTATCTCCTTTAAAAAATTCACAAGGTAATATTCATGTCTGTCTTCATTTATTTACATGATGTGAAATCCTCAGAGAGATCTTTGTATATCAGTGGCAGTTGTCTTTGGAAAAATCATGAAGGACTGGGAACCCAAAGGCTTTCCCCTTCCCCTACCTTTATTTCACCAAGCAATTATCTCTGAATCCTAAAAGGTCATTTGACAAACAGTTTTATTTCTCTGTTCTACATGCTTTGGCCCTTGTACATAGGATGAATAGCATGTACGTTAATTTACGAAGTTAGATCTTCATCTGCCTGTTTAATCAGTAACAATTTATTATGCTCTTACCATGTGCCAGATACACTCTGGCAAGAAGAGTTCTTGTTCTTTTACTACTGTGTCCTGGGAGTCTGTGCAGATCACCTACCTATGTCATCTATAATATAATAGTGCATACTTTCCTGGGTCAAATTTTGTGAGGATCAGATGCAAAAGAAACTTCTAATATAAGAACTTGAGAGATAGATTTTTCATACCATAAAGATATTTTTACATTTCAATAGCTGAGGCTATCATTCATCTCAACCCAGGAATGAATGTGTCTCCTGCATTGCAGGTGAATTCCTTACATTCTGAGCCACTGGGGAAGTTCCATAAGATATTGCCATAAAATAACTGATTGTTTAGAAAACAAAGATTGATTCTTAGATCTTGAGATTATTATTGTTTTTATTCCGGTCCCATCACTTCATGGGAAATAGATGGGGAAACAGTGGAAACAGTGTCAAACTTTATTTTGGGGGNAGCAAAGCAGCTTTGTGATTTTATGGGTACATGACACTTGTCTCCAACTTAAAGTATATTTATTAGGCTCATTATTAAAACAGGGCTCTTTATGACTCTGAATATATGGAAGAAATTACTGATTGTTACTTTAACTGACTTATTAATAAATATATATCCTGTCATTGAAATAAATAATACATGGATGGTGATTGCAGCCATGAAATTAAAAGACGCTTACTCCTTGGAAGAAAAGTTATGACCAACCTAGATAGTATATTCAAAAGCAGAGACATCATTTTGCCGACTGAGGTCCATCTAGTCAAGGCTATGGTTTTTCCTGTGGTCATGTATGGATGATAGAGTTGGACTGTGAAGAAGGCTGAGCGCCGAAGAATTGATGCTTTTGAACTGTGGTGTTGGAGAAGACTCTTGAGAGTCCCAGTCCCTTGGACTGCAAGGAGATCCAACCAGTCCATTCTGAAGGAGGTCAACCCTGGGATTTCTTTGGAAGGAATGATGCTAAAGCTGAAAGTCCAGTACTTTGGCCACCTCATGCGAAGAGTTGACTCATTGGAAAAAGATTCTGATGCTGGGAGGGATTGGGGGCAGGAGGAGAAAGGGACAACCGAGGATGAGATGGCTGGATGGCATCACCGACTCGATGGATGTGAGTCTGAGTGAACTCCGAGAGATGGTGATGAACAGGGAGGCTGGCGTGCTGCGATTCATGGGGTCGCAAAGAGTCGGACATGACTGAGCGACTGAACTGAACTGAACTGGGATAGTAATCTGAGACTTCTTTCACGAGGAGTATGAAATGAGAAACATGTTAGAGTGTGAATGCACTGTTTTCATAATGTTTAATAGGTATTTAAGGCTATTTGAGGCCCAGATGTAATATTCTTTGGAACTAGACACATGAAGACAATTTTTAAAAGTCTTGTCTTATATAAAAATGGTGGAGAGACGTGAAGAACAATTTCATTAAACTGTATTTTTGTATCCATTTTTGAAGTGAGCGAGCATTTCTACCTGTCTTTATGACTACAGTTTACGAGTCTCATGTATCTTACATGAAATTTGTTGAAATCAACCTCTGGTAATATGCAGTGCTTTTATAGTTCACTGTAGCAAATGGAGTGACAAGATCCTGAAGGCTAAAGAGAAAAATTATCACAAAGAAGCAGTCTCTCTAGGTTCTCATTCACTAATAACAGTAATTACTATGCTTACTGAGTATTTTTCACATGCCAAGAATTCTCAGGACTTTACTTTTACAGATGTATATAATTTTCCCATCATCATAATAAAGTGAATTTTATTATCATTCTATTTTATGGTGAAGTATAAAGAGTTTGAGGGATTTGAACACGGTCATATGGTGAAAGGGTTATGATCTGAACACAGACCGACTCTGGAGAACCTTCTTAAATATCACAGCACATAGTCTGTCATCCCAAATCTAGTCTGGATTAGTGAGAGCTAAGCAAATAGTGGTGGTGGTAGAAATGGGGAGGAGGAAGACATAGAGTGGATAAGACAAAGGAGAGAAAATTATTTTATCTTCAAGTTCTGTGACTCAGGACAAATTATAAATTGTGCATGATTGTCACGTGATACCACTAGTTTTTATAGCACGTGTAGTTAAAATATACGTACTCACTCTTCATGTTTCTCTGACTTTATGGTTCCACATATAATTATTTCCTAATTTTTGGTGCCCAACAAAACTGTGAGGGATGCAGTGTTTTCTGTTTCTCATAGCACCTGGTACACGGTAGTCACACAAAAAACATTTCAAACCCATTTAGTCAGTGAGTAACTCACTCACTGACTACAGAGGTTATTTGAAGTCACATCATGGGAAAGGTTTGATGTTATGAAGAACATTCCAACAGTCACAGTTGTTAAATCTAAGAAGGTGGCCAGCCTGCCTCAGAATCTTGGAAATTCAGTGTCTTCAGAATGTAAAACATACTGCAGAGATTTTGCCAGGGATACCAAAGAAAAGAAATATAAAAAGATGATCTAATTGGACTTTCTGATTATACATATCTCTGATTTTCTGATTCTACCAATTTCATAAGGAATCAGTTCCCATTTAAAAAATAATATTATGTAGCAATGAGTTGGTTATGGTCAGAAATTAGCATAATTGGTATAAACTTCTTCTTTTCTAAAGTTAAAAAAAAAAAACTCCTAAAGCTGGAATCTTGGTAAGGTGAATTATATTTGAACTAGTCTACAAAAATGTAGGCAGGCTTCCCTAAAATTATTAACTATTACATTAAGTACTTGGATAAATATAAAATGAGACATGTCTGTTTTCTTTATATTGATCAGATTGCATTCTCTCTTTATATGTCTAGAAATATTTTTATTATATATAAATGAACCAACAATTCCCCATATGATATAAAGAGAGGGTCTCTTTTTCCACTGTTAGAATGATTGCTAACTCCAATCTAATCAAGAATAGATTTCAGGCAGAGGATGCATTGAAAAGTTGTTAAAATGCAGATTATTCCAAAATTGGCCCTGTTGCTTCAGCATAGACTTTATATGCATCTGATTGAGAGCAATGTGGGTGTTTGTATTTCCAAGTCTGAAACACTATGATTTAATTTTCAGTCAGAATTCCCTGTATTAATATTTGCTAGATATATGTTCTAGAAATTAGATAAAACTACATCCATTCAATAAATGGATGCTGAGTGAACAGAGAAATAATTTCAAAACTCATTTTACCCTTTTCTTCAAGTGAACTAAAGAAAAAATGGAACTTCTTATAGTTGTATATAGCTGATTTAAAAATGAAAGGAGGCCTTAAGAAATTTTGCCAAATAGCATAAACATAAACCAACAGAACCATAATTCTAAATGTTATGACTAATTCCTCCCTCTATATTTTTATTTCCCTTTCTATACACCAATGTCCTATTCTCCATGTATGTCTCATATGAAGAGCACTGATAGGCAAAGGTAAGTATCAGACAGGAACTGTGGTTTCTTTCTGAGCATATATAATTGTAACACAATGAGCCATTGACAAAGATAAAATGGAGTAGATGAAATAAGATAAAAGAAGGCAAAGAAAACCTTTTGGAATTAATGCTGATGAAAGTACAACTTTGTGAACTTTAAAAATGTGACCTTTATGATATGTGAGTTTTATTTCAATAAAGCTGTTATAAAGACAGAATGCTAGCCACTCTTGCATTATTTTTACATAAATGGAGGTGCTAAGAGAGCTACATTCTTTGATGTCTCTTCCTCTAGAAATTTAAGGTTTCCAAAATAAAAATCATCAGTGACTACTTCCATTTGCTTTACAACACAGCCATGCAAATTTAAGACATGGCATCTTTGTTGATGTTTTAAAGTATGTCTCTTCGTTCTGTTATAGAACAAGTGTACCAGTACGGTGAAAAATAAAACCAATGCAATCATCACAGAGCCTCAGCCTTAAGTATACTTATTGGAGCATCAAAAATAAGAGGCATCTATAACCATCTTGCAAGCACAGCATCTGGAACTGCACTGATAAAACAAGGGAAACAATGAGTATACCCTAGCTTCATCTGCTACAACCAAAGTCGTGATGGCTCATGGTGTAATCAACTTACCCGGTCAAGAGCTGCTTTCTCCAGTTCATTTTTTGCTACAGCTAATTTTTGTTCCAGATCGGTAAGCTGTTGGGCCTGTAAAATGAGAGAGGTAAATATTTTTTAGAAAATTCTATAACCTTCCCTCTCCACTTTAAATATCTGTCATTCACTGCCAAAGAATTAAAAGAAAAAAAAAAAGAAAACTACTGAAATTCATTTAGAATTCAGGTTAAATATATCCTATTATGTGGTCATTTGTTTAGGCTGCAGAAAATGTTATTCCAGATGAACATGCACTAAATGCTTCACTGCATCAAAACATATAGTTACAAAGTTCCGGCTCAAGTCTTTGAAAATATTTGTGATACAAAACCATCAATTGTGTTTCTAGTCATTATGGACTAAATTTTGCCCATCCCTAAAACTCATGTTGAAGCTCTACATGCCTTCCCACATACCTTCTTAGTGTATTTGGGGATAAAGCCTTTAGGGAGGTAACTGAGGTTAAATGAGGTCATAAAGGTGAGGCCCTAATCCCATAGAATTGGTGTCCTTATATGAAAAGGAAGAGATACCAGAGATCTCTGTCCATCATCACAAAGAGGCAAGAATCAGTGGGAAGTGACCATCTGCAAGCCAAAAAGAGCTCTCACTAGAAACCGAATCTGCCAGCACCTTAATCGCAGAACCATGGGAAAACAGATTCTGTTACATCACCCATTCTGTGATAGTTTGTTAAGGTGCCCTGAGAAGACTAATACAATAGTATTCACTTAAAAACTTTTTTTTTTCAGTATTACACCAATACAATTCTATCCTACCATAACTCTGTATCTTTGCAAATATCACAACTGTATTGTTAAAAGAGACTCAGATTTGGAAGACCTGTTCTCAAGTCCTGCCTCCACCAACTGCTAATTACTGTATATACTAGTTATATACTGACGAGGAGATGCCCTGTGGGCTCACAAAGGGCTTCCTGCTGCTGCTAAGTCACTTCAGTCGTGTCCGACTCTGTGCGACCCCATAGATGGCAGCCCATCAGGCTCCCCTGTCCCTGGGATTCTCCAGGCAAGAACACTGGAGTGGGTTGCCATTTCCTTCTCCAATGTGTGAAAGTGAAGTCGCTCAGTTGTGTCCAACTCTTAATGACCGCAGCCTACCAGGCTTCTCCATCCATGGGATTTTCCAGGCAAGAGTACTGGAGTGGGGTGCCACTGCCTTCTCAGCAAAGGGCCTGCAGAAGTGCCCAAATCCTTCATCCTCAGAGCCTCTCTACCTCTCAACTTTTGCCCATCTTCTACATTTTAACCAATGAAAATCCTTCAAAACTGGAAGGAACAAGGCTTGCTCTGATATTCTTGTGAGGCAAGGGGGTTGAGTTCATTTAGGAGAAATCAGAAGAGGGGGCTTATCACTTCTGCAGTGACCAGGACATTCCCACTCTGGATCTCCATCCTGGGCACTATGATGCTGTGAGCCGGCAGCAAGGCTATGTATACCCAACCAGCAAAGTGCCTATTTGTCTGTTTCTCTTTGTTTCTCTCCCTCACAGTCTGGGAAAAGGCACTTCTGTCTGTCCTTCTGCACTTCTGTCCTTAATTAACCTTTTTTATTTTTCTTTTCCCCTAGAGCAAGCCCTAGGCAGGAGGAGACGGTGAGGATACTTGTCTTGATTATGAAAAACTATATACATTCTTTAGGTGCATGCCTAGTTTTCATCCCCTAAACTAATCTGTGCTATTTTCCACACTTGACTCTCTTAGAAAAGTATTTTCCTGTAGGCACCTGTAGTCCTTAAACAGTAACCTAATCATGTACATAACATAGACATGAGCACTTCTAAACATCTGAGACTTCCCTGGTGGCTCAGTTGGTAAAGCATCTGCCTACAAGGTGGGAGACCCAGATTCGATCCCTGGGTTGGGAAGATCTCCTAGAGAAGCAAATGGCAACCCACTTCAGTATTCTTGCCTGGAAAATTCCATGGACGGAGGAGCCTGGTAGGCTACAGTCCATGGGGTCGCAAAGNTAAACATCTGAGACTTCCCTGGTGGCTCAGTTGGTAAAGCATCTGCCTACAAGGTGGGAGACCCAGATTCGATCCCTGGGTTGGGAAGATCTCCTAGAGAAGCAAATGGCAACCCACTTCAGTATTCTTGCCTGGAAAATTCCATGGACGGAGGAGCCTGGTAGGCTACAGTCCATGGGGTCGCAAAGAGTCGGACACGACTGAGTGACTTCAATGTCAATGTCTAAACATCTAATACTGTTTTAAAATAAATCATTCTGAGTAAGAGAGTGAGTGAGAGAGAGGTGATAAAGAGAGTTGTTTCCAACTTGAGGCACCTACAAGTGAGTGGACACTCAGACACTCTGAATACTGGACTCCCCTTTGACCATGTCCTCCTCTTCCCGATCACCTGACCCCACATCAGGAGGGCTTTGGGACTATAAGACTCAGTCTTGCAATCCTGGCCTGGGCTTGGGCCACTCGGCTGGCCCTGAATCACGGCTGCCCTGGTTCCAGCCACATTCCTCAACCGCAGAGCACTCCAGACTTGCTCTCTGACCGTGCCTGCTACCATGGGCCCTGCCAGAGCTAGCTTCTGTCCTTGGGACTGAGTCCCAAAGGAAGGAAGAAGAGTTGCCCTTCCATCTATTCCCAGTTTCTAGGCCCATGACAGGAGTTCGGCAAGACACAGGAGGGGCAGTGACTGGGCCTTAGTGGGACAGTGGTCATCCCACACCCCCTCACTGTGGCTGCAGGCTCTAGGAGAGGTCCCTGGAACTTGTGTGTGATTAGGGCAAGTGTGTCAGCACCAGCCTCAGTACCAGTCAACCATCTTGGTCACCAGCCATCCAGAAATCCCCTATGTTTTGAACTCTTTTTTACTCCCACAATGCACCTCATGATGTTTGCTTTCTTAGGGACACTTTTGGTGGGCAGCTATCCTCCTCATGATGCTGTCATTCATTATCTGCAGTCTAGAGGGGGTCTGCATAGATATAAGTCCTCCTGCCTCCCTCTCTCCCCCTCCACATGTGGGTTTCAGCCCAAACCCTGTCATCCACATTCTCACTGAAGGATGAATTCAGGGTGGACAGTGATACGGTGATTCAGGGACCCTGTTTCGGAACAGGTGGGATGAATTCCAACAGAAAAACCATATATGCCTTCAAAAGCTTATTGCCATGAGTTCTTGGGATTTCAAGTATTTACTTCTACTAAAAATTCATTGAACTTGGTAAAATCTGCCCAGGAAATCTTGGGAGACAAAAGGTTAGAAAAATACTAAGAAAAGTATTCATAGGATTGCAGGTACTGACTCATATTATCATACTTTGGTCTTAGTTTTGAAAAGATCAGCTACTGGATTAGATCATAGTATTTACAAAACTATAGAAAATAAAAACAGTTCTGTGAGTTTTAAATCATCAGAAGACCTATGAAAGGCAGCAGAGTATATCAGACTGAATTTTATCTGTTGTAAGTCATTTATTTTTTCAATTTAACTCCCATGGTGGGGGAAAAAAAAAAGGTAGGGTTACTTAAGGGGAGGTAGTCATGAATCTAGAGTAGCTTTCACTTACATCCAGTCCAGTGAATAAGTATCTCTGAAGTGATTAATCTTTTTTCTGACTAAGAAGGAAACATCATCTATATACAGAGGTTGAAAATACATATGAGGTAGCAAGCATGTAAAGTGAAATCATGGGACTCCAACTGCTAAGCTGAGAGTGTGTGTAAGCTGCAGCGGAGACCAGCGAGGGGTTTTTCATAGTGGCCTGAGAAGTCACAGTGTTCTCCTCATAAGACTAACACCAAACAAAACTGTAACAGTTAATTTTTATATTTTTTCTCATTTGAGATTTTTTATACGAGGGGCTAGAGTCCATATAATAATTTTTAATTTACTTAAAAATTATGATGCTCCACAACTCAAGTTTGTATAGAACATAAGATACTGGAACCTGGTTTGACTCTGCCATCCAGCCTTTTAAGTCTGGAACTGTTCCTAGCTGTTTTTCTCAAGGATCTACCTTAAATTGGGTAAGCTTATTAAGAATGAAATAAGTGCTGTATTTACAGCAAAAATCATATTTTTTTTCTTCTAAGAAACAGGTATGCATAGTCATACGGAATGAAGGAAACAGAAAGGACATGATGTTAGGGAGCTGCATTTTATCTGAGATTTCAATGAACCATTTAACAAAATTTTGGAAAATGCACACATCTGCAAGGTTCTAATTCATTATTCATACATCATGTGTGTAATTCAATATTTCTGGAAACTCACTGGGACAAGGATTATATTAATCCTTCCCCACTTCCTTCCCTCTAGGTAAGAAGATCCAGTCACCTTCTTTTTAATTTTTTGTTGAATTTCCCTGAGGTTTGTGGAGTATGAAAGTACTTACAACCCAAAAGGACCTGAAACAACTTTAACACTAAATATATTAGAATCTTAAACATAAATCAAAAGCATGGGGTCTATGGAAAACACATGTGTCTTGTGAATGGGATGTGAAGGTAAATTATGGGTAGTGAGAGCAAAAGGAGGCATTGGTCATGGGGCCTATGGAGCTCTATCCATTTGTCCAGATTGTGGTGCAAATTTGCTCCAAGACTTCTGGCAGGCAGGTATTAAAACCAAATTGATAAAAAGAAAACTACAGGCCAATCTCACTGATGAACATAGATGCAAAAATCCTCAACAAAATTCTAGCAAACAGAATCCAACAACATATTAAAAAGATCATACATCATGACTAAGTGGGCTTTATCCCAGGGATTGCAAGGATTCTTTAATATTCACAAATCAGTCAATGTGATACACCACATTAACAAATTGAACGATAAAAACAATATTATTATCTCAATAGATGTGGAGAAAGCCTTTGACAAAATTCAACATCCATTTGTGATAAAAACTCTCCAGAAAGCAGGCATAGAGGGAACATACCTCAACATAATAAAAGTCATATATGATAAACCCACAGCAAACATTATCCTCAATGGTGAAAAGTTGAAAGCATTTCCCCTAAAGTCAAGACAAGGGTGCCCTCTCTCACCACTACTATTCAATATAGTTTTGGAAGTTTAAGCCACAACAATCAGAGAAGAAAAAGAAATAAAAGAAATCCAGAATGGAACAGAAGAAGTAAAACTCTCACTGTTCGCAGATGACACGATCCTCTACATAGAAAACCCTAAAGACCCCACTAGAAGATTATTAGAGCTAATCAATGAATATAGTAAAGTTGCAGGATATAAAATTAACAGACAGAAATCTCTTGCATTCCTATACACTACAATGAGAAAACAGAAAGAGAAATTAAGGAAACAATTCCAGTCACCATTGCAAAGAAAAGAATACAATACTTAGGAATACATTTACCTAAAAAAACAAAAGACCAAACAAAACTATAAAACACTGATGAAAGAAATCAAAGATGACACAAATAAATGGAGAAATATACCATGTTCATGGATCAGAAGAATCAATACAGTGAAAATGAGTATACTGCCCAAAGCAATCTATAGAGTCAATGCAATCCCTATCAAGCTACCAATGGTATTTTTCACAGAACTAGAACAAACAATTTCACAATTTGTATGGAAATACAAAAAACAAAAAACTCAAATAGCCAGAGCAATCTTGAGGAAGAAGAATGGAAATGGAGGAATCAACCTGCCTGACTTCAGACTATACTACAAAGCCACAGTCATCAAGACAGTATGGTACTGGCACAAAGACAGAAATATAGATCAATGGAACAAAATAGCAAGCCCAGAGATAAATCCATGTACCTATGGACACCTTATCTTTGACAAAGGAAGCAAGGATATACGATGGAGAAAAGATAATCTCTTTAATAGTTGGTTCTGGGAAAACTGGTTAACCACCTGTAAAAGAATGAAACTAGAACACTTTCTAACACCATACACAAAAATAAACTCAAAATGGATTAAAGATCTAAACGTAAGACCAGAAGCTATAAAATTCCTAGAGAAAACCATAGGCAAAACACTCTCTGACATGAATCACAGCAGGATCCTCTATGACCCACCTCCCAGAGTAATGGAAATAAAAGCAAAAATAAACAAATGGGACCTAATTAAACTTAAAAGCTTTTGCACAACGAAGGAAACTGTAAGAATTAATCTCAAAACTATACAAGCAGCTCATGCAGATCAATACCAGAAAAATAAACAACCCAATTTTAAAATGGGCCAAAGAACTAAACAGACATTTCTTCAAAGAAGACATACAGATGGCTAACAAACACATGAAAAGATGCTCAGCATCACTCATTATCACAGAAATGCAAATCAAAACCATAATGAGGTACCATCTCATGCCAGTCAGAAGGGCTGCTATCCGAAAGTCTACAAACAATAAATGCGGGAGAGGGTGTGGAGAAAAGGGAACCCTTTTATACTGTTGGTGGGAATGCAAACTAGTACAGCCACTATGGAGAACAGTGTGGGGATTCCTTAAAAAAACTGGAAACAGAACTGCCTTATGACCCAGCAATCCCACTGCTGGACATACACACCGAGGAAACCAGAATTGAATGAGACACGTGTACCCCAATGTTCATCACAGCAGTGTTTACAATAGCCAGGACCTAGATATCCATCAGAAGACAAATGGATAAGAAAGCTGTGGTACATATACACAAGGGAATATTACTCAGCTATTAAAAAGAACAATTTGAATTAGTTCTAATGAGGTGGATGAAACTGAAGCCTATTATATGCAGTGAAGTAAGTCATAAAGAGAAACACAAATACAGTATATTAACGCATGTATATGAAATTTAGAAAGATGGTAACAATGACCCTATATGCAAGACAGCAAAAGAGACACAGATATAAAAGCATACTTTTGGACTCTGTGGGAAAGGCGAGGGTGGGATGATTTGAGAAAATAGTATTGAAACATGTATATTACCATATGTGAAACTGATCAACAGTTCAAGTTTGATGCATGAAACAGGGCACTCAAAACTGGTGCACTCAGACAACACTGAGGGATGGGACGGGGAGGAAGGCGGGGGTGGGGTTCAGGATGGGGGGCACATGTATACCCATGGCTGATTCAAGTCAGTGTATGGCAAAACCACTAAAACACTGTAAAGTAATTAGCCTCCAGTTAAATAAATTAATTTTAAAAATCCCAACAAATTGTTCCTCCAAAATTGCCCATATCAGAGAGAGTAAACATACCAGAGCCACAGATGGGGCAGGTTTTTCCAAGCAACAGGTTCTAATACAGAGCTGTAACAAACGAATGATCCAGCGGATGTTAGCAATTTGATCTCTGGTTCCTCTGCCTTTTCTAAAATCAGCCTGAACATATGGAAGTTCACGGTTCATGTATCGCTGAAGCCGGGTTTGGAGAATTTTGAGCATTACTTTA
>SJYX01000070.1:119290-134748 GCA_006410675.1 Oreotragus oreotragus
GAGGATGAGATGGCTGGATGGCATCACGGACTCGATGGACGTGAGTCTGAGTGAACTCCGGGAGTTGGTGATAGACAGGGAGGCCTGGCGTGCTGTGATTCATGAGGTCGCAAAGAGTCGGACACGACTGAGCAACTGAACTGAACTAGCATGTGAGATGAGTGCAATTGTGCAGTAGTTTGAGCATTCTTTGGGATTGGAATGAAAACTGACCTTTTCCAGTCCTGTACAGTGTGGGCAATAAATTCATATAAGAGATGTTTTCAAATGCTCAGTAGGGTGTTTTGGTGAATGCTCAGACTTGGTATTTTGGTGAATGGATAATAATAAGATTGCTTTTTAATGTATGATTCAATGCATCTGTTGCTGCTGCTGCTATGGCACTTCAATCATGTCCGACTCTGTGCAACCCCATAGATGGCAGCCCACCAGGCTCCTCCATCCATGGAATTTTCCAGGCAAGAGTACTGGAGTGGGGTGCCATTGCCTTCTCCGTCAATGCATCTATTAGTATATATATGAAGTGTATGCACCCTGCTCAGCAGCACTAACATAGAAGCTGTGGATAAATAGATATAACACAGAAGAAAACATCGTCACCATTATCTCTACCTTCTGCTTTACCAGTGAGTTAAGGAGGTAGGAAGTCGACAAGCTCTACTTGCTTCTACTCACTGTCATAAAAGTATAAAGTTGTAGCACCAAGATTATCTTTGGTCATCATTTTTGATGCTACTCCTGCTCACTCCAACATTAATACTTGGGAGTAATTCTGAGAGACTTGGAAGTGAGTGACTAATATATGTAAAAGGACCAAATTTAGATCTCAAATTACACAGGTATAGCTTAGCATAACATGTGGCTAAAGCGCTATTAAAAGTAAATGTTAATAAGTAAAAAATGAAAAGGTTCAGTAAAGCCTTTACTGGGACATAAGAACAGACATATTTTTTTTCTCAAAATTAAATTTTATAAGTATCTTAGTGCCATTATGTGTATGTGTACATACATCAGCCATACATTTTAGGAAACATTATCTCAACACTCAGTTCCAGAGATGAGGAGGCAATTTCTTAAGGAAAACAAATACTCTATCTCAACTCCCTAGCCAAATGACTGCACTGGGTTTAAGTGAAAGTGAAAGTCGCTCAGTCATGTCCGACTATTTGCGACTCCATGGACTATACAGTTTATGGAATTCTCTAGGCCGGAATACTGGAATGAGTAGCCTTTCCCTTCTCCAGAGGATCTTCCCAACCCAGAGATCGAATCAAGGTCTCCCATACTGCATGCAGATTCTTTACCAGTTGAGCCACAAGGGAAGCCCAAGAATACTGGAGTGGTTAGCCTGTCCCTTCTTAAGGGAATCTTCCCGACCCAAGAATCAAACCAAGGTCTTCTGCATTGCAGGCAGATTCTTTACCAACTGAGCTATCAGGGAAGCTGTAGTGGGTTTAGAGATCTAATTAATGTCAGCCAAGAGACAAGAAGATATTTACTCGTGTATTCTGTAATGAAAGCTGCCTCTCTGCCTCTGAAGGAATAAAAAGTATATTCTCTTTCTCTGGATAGCATAATATGAGGATATTTAAGTCTAAGTTTAATAGGCATTATTTATAAAACAAAAGAGAGCAACATAAGGTTAAAACCATCCCACAGAGGAAAGCAAAACATATAAAATAGTAACATATACATTTTTGTATATGTACAAAAATACAAAACAGGATACACATACACAAACACACACACAAATTCTGTTGACTTATCAAACCACATCTGAAAGTAAATGAACCTTGTACTTTCACTTACTGTGAGTAAATAACACTCATTTTTATTAATTAAATGATTATGTATTTATATTTTTGTTATTTAAAAATAAAATGATTCAAAAAGTTCTGCTTCTTGACTAGTAGCTGGTTTTGAACTAGTCCTCCTTCTATAAACAATGACAAGCTAACTATGCCAGCCTGTGAAACTTGAAATATGGGAAACTCACTAGGTAACACTCGTGACTATGGATTTCTGCCTGAGGAGAGTTTCCTGACTGAAGGGCGAAAGGCTGAGTCCACACAGATCACTGTAGCTGCACTGAACTCTGGAGGCAGATACCAGAGTTTGGGGCAAATTAAATGCCTGGAGTATCTGGGGCAGGGCATCAGAGAAAAGCGAGGGTAACAGGACAGGGCCTCCAAAAGTCAGGTTGTTGAGAAGTGTTCCTGCAAGTCCCTGGCTGACAGTTGGGTTGCACTTACACAGAGCAACATACTACACAAGACTAACCACAAAGTAACTGTTACATGGCTGACAGCAGACCAGAGACGGTAGAGAGTGAACACTGCGGAAGGATGTGAGCATTCCATAGACACTCATAAACCCTATTAATACCTCAGGCGTCAAAGTGACAGCCTGTAGATTAACAGCCTTGCACTAGGGAAATGGCTGGCAAACTGCAGCCCAAATTCCAAATCTGGCCTACTGCCTGTGTCAGTAAATCAAGTTTTATTGGAACACAACCACCTTCATTTATTTATGTATTGTCTAGTTGTTTTTGTGCTACCATGGTGGAACTGAGTAGTTGTGATAGAGACCATATAAATTTGCGATGACTAAAACATTTACTGTATGAGAATTTATAGGAAAAGTTTGCTGAGTCCTTTTGTATTATAAAGTCCACTTTAGGCTTGTCTTAAAGTCTAAATCAAATCCTAGATACAATTCTGGGAGGTGAGACAGGGGGAAATTTTAGGAGATTTAGCTCAGTCAAGTGAGAGGACCTAAGTTTTATCATGGACTTTTCATATATCTGCAATAACAAAATATAAAGCCAACTCTACATCATGTTAAATATCAGTGTTTAACTGTATTATTGGACAAAACTTAATATGTTCAGAAGAAGATAAAATACAGAATCTCTGTAACACATAAATGACAATGTCCAGCACAAAATAAGATCTTACCAGTATTCAAAGAAATGAAATGTATGACCCAAAGTTAGAAGATGATGTTAGCCAATATCTAGATGGTTCATATGTTGGATACAATAGGTAGATACTGTAAGGCCAGTCATTGGAAATACTATCAAAAAATTAAAGGTAATGTTGTTGATTAATTAATGAAGGGATAGGTAATCTTAGCAGAAAAACTGTACTATAAAAAAGAATCAAATGGAAATTCCAGAAAAAAATTCATGGATAGATTTATCAAATGAAAATGACATGAGAAAGATCTACTAAATATGAAGTGATATCAACAGAAATTAACCATTCTGAAAAGCTGTGAGGAAAAAAAAAGTCTGAAAAGACATGAACGATCCCAGACATCTATAGAACAACATTAAAAACAATAACGTGTTTTGGAATAATGGAAGAAAAGTGTAAAAAAAAAAATCATTTAAAACTTTGAAAAAAATGAAAAATGTAAAAAATCTTTGTTGTAAACTATAAACATTACTGACAGAAATGGCAGAAATTCTAAATTAGTAGAAAAACATATCATGTCTATGAACTGAAACATTAAATCCTTTTGAATGGAAGTATTCAATATTCTTATGATATCTGTGCTCCCCATATTAATTTATAGATAAAATGCATATCAGGTTAGCATTCCTATCAGTTTGTTTTTTCTTTTGTAAATTTATTAAACCACCCCTAAAAACTTTAAAATAAAAAAACACTGGAGTGGCAGGACTTATGCTGTGTGATTTCCAGACTAACTCTAAAGCTACAATAATAAAGACCATGTGGTATTAACAAAAGAATAGACACATACTGAAATAAATGAGAAGAGAATCCAGAAATTTACTCAAGCATATAAAGTCAATTGAAAACATATACAGACATTTTGTTTTTGAAAAAGATAAAAATGCAATTCAATGTGTAAAAAATAATTTCAACAAATGGTGATAAAGGAATTGAAGATTATGTAAATGTGTGTGTAAAATTATGTTTGACCTTTTCTTTACACCATTCACAAGAGCTAATTTGAAATGAATTATAGACCTAAATGTAAAATATAAAAGTATAGAACTTCTGGAAGATAATTTTTATGACCTTGAGAAAGGCAAAACTTTCTCAGGTAAGACTAAAATGTCCAAACATGAAAACAATTGATGAATTAGACTATCAGTTTAAACATTTTCTTTTTCAATATACACTAACTATTAAGAGAATAAAAATTCAAGTCATAAGTGATAAGAAGTATTTGCAAGATTTATATCAGATACAGAACTTGAATGCAAGGTATATAAATGAAATAAACTCAACAATAAGAGTATAAACAACCAGTTTTTTAAAAGGGCAGAAAGAACTGAATAAGCTGATGCACAAATGACAAATAAGCTTATGGGAACATAATAAACACTATTAAGTATCAAGTAAAGCAATTAAAACCACAATGAATCTCATTTCCTTCACTAGAAGACTTAACCATAATATTTCGGTTAATCACTAAAACTCTCTGAAAAATTACTCCAAGAGAGATTATTGGCCTCTGAGTCAGAGTTGCTGCACGACCTTGGCCACTTACTGTTTGATCTCAAATTCCTTGGGTAAAATAAGAATTTTAGAGTAGATTGTTTTTAATATCTTTCCAAGATAATGGAATTTATGATTTCTTGGGTGCTTTTCAGTTAATGTACTAGAGTAGGCAAAATAACATCTGATTATATTTCCTAACTTTTACAATATATTGTGGTCAGTCACTCAGTCGTGTCTGACTCTTTGTGACCCCTCAGGGCTGGTCAGGCATCCCTGCTGCTGCTGCTGCTGCTGCTGCTAAGTCGCTTCAGTCGTGTCCGACTCTGTGCGACCCCATAGACAGCAGCCCACCAGGCTCCCCCGTCCCTGGGATTTTCCAGGCAAGAACATTGGAGTGGGTTGCCATTTCCTTCTCCAATGCATGAAAGTGAAAAGTGAAAGTGAAGTCACTCAGTCGCGTCCAACTCCTAGCGACACCTATCCATCCNAGGTAGATACTGTAAGGCCAGTCATTGGAAATACTATCAAAAAATTAAAGGTAATGTTGTTGATTAATTAATGAAGGGATAGGTAATCTTAGCAGAAAAACTGTACTATAAAAAAGAATCAAATGGAAATTCCAGAAAAAAATTCATGGATAGATTTATCAAATGAAAATGACATGAGAAAGATCTACTAAATATGAAGTGATATCAACAGAAATTAACCATTCTGAAAAGCTGTGAGGAAAAAAAAAGTCTGAAAAGACATGAACGATCCCAGACATCTATAGAACAACATTAAAAACAATAACGTGTTTTGGAATAATGGAAGAAAAGTGTAAAAAAAAAAATCATTTAAAACTTTGAAAAAAATGAAAAATGTAAAAAATCTTTGTTGTAAACTATAAACATTACTGACAGAAATGGCAGAAATTCTAAATTAGTAGAAAAACATATCATGTCTATGAACTGAAACATTAAATCCTTTTGAATGGAAGTATTCAATATTCTTATGATATCTGTGCTCCCCATATTAATTTATAGATAAAATGCATATCAGGTTAGCATTCCTATCAGTTTGTTTTTTCTTTTGTAAATTTATTAAACCACCCCTAAAAACTTTAAAATAAAAAAACACTGGAGTGGCAGGACTTATGCTGTGTGATTTCCAGACTAACTCTAAAGCTACAATAATAAAGACCATGTGGTATTAACAAAAGAATAGACACATACTGAAATAAATGAGAAGAGAATCCAGAAATTTACTCAAGCATATAAAGTCAATTGAAAACATATACAGACATTTTGTTTTTGAAAAAGATAAAAATGCAATTCAATGTGTAAAAAATAATTTCAACAAATGGTGATAAAGGAATTGAAGATTATGTAAATGTGTGTGTAAAATTATGTTTGACCTTTTCTTTACACCATTCACAAGAGCTAATTTGAAATGAATTATAGACCTAAATGTAAAATATAAAAGTATAGAACTTCTGGAAGATAATTTTTATGACCTTGAGAAAGGCAAAACTTTCTCAGGTAAGACTAAAATGTCCAAACATGAAAACAATTGATGAATTAGACTATCAGTTTAAACATTTTCTTTTTCAATATACACTAACTATTAAGAGAATAAAAATTCAAGTCATAAGTGATAAGAAGTATTTGCAAGATTTATATCAGATACAGAACTTGAATGCAAGGTATATAAATGAAATAAACTCAACAATAAGAGTATAAACAACCAGTTTTTTAAAAGGGCAGAAAGAACTGAATAAGCTGATGCACAAATGACAAATAAGCTTATGGGAACATAATAAACACTATTAAGTATCAAGTAAAGCAATTAAAACCACAATGAATCTCATTTCCTTCACTAGAAGACTTAACCATAATATTTCGGTTAATCACTAAAACTCTCTGAAAAATTACTCCAAGAGAGATTATTGGCCTCTGAGTCAGAGTTGCTGCACGACCTTGGCCACTTACTGTTTGATCTCAAATTCCTTGGGTAAAATAAGAATTTTAGAGTAGATTGTTTTTAATATCTTTCCAAGATAATGGAATTTATGATTTCTTGGGTGCTTTTCAGTTAATGTACTAGAGTAGGCAAAATAACATCTGATTATATTTCCTAACTTTTACAATATATTGTGGTCAGTCACTCAGTCGTGTCTGACTCTTTGTGACCCCTCAGGGCTGGTCAGGCATCCCTGCTGCTGCTGCTGCTGCTGCTGCTAAGTCGCTTCAGTCGTGTCCGACTCTGTGCGACCCCATAGACAGCAGCCCACCAGGCTCCCCCGTCCCTGGGATTTTCCAGGCAAGAACATTGGAGTGGGTTGCCATTTCCTTCTCCAATGCATGAAAGTGAAAAGTGAAAGTGAAGTCACTCAGTCGCGTCCAACTCCTAGCGACACCTATCCATCCATCATCAACTCCTGGAGCTTGCTCAAACTCATGAAAATTGTGTCTGTGATGCCATCCAACCATCTCATCCTCTGTCATCCCCTTCTCCTCTTGTCCTCAATCTTTCCCAGCACCAGGGTCTTTTCCAGTGAACTGGCTCTTTGTATCAAGTGGCAAAGTAGTCAAGCTTTAGCATCGGTCCTTCCAATGAGTATTCAGGATTGATTTCCTTTAAGATTGACTGGTTTGTTCTCCTTGCAGTCCAAGGGACTCTCAAGAGTCTCCTCCAACATAATATAAGCCATATTTTTAATATTCTATATACATCCTGTCTAGTCAAAGCTATGGTTTTTCCAGTAGTCATGTACGGATGTGAGAGTTGGACCATAAAAAACGCTGAGCACCAAAGAACTGATGCTTTTGAACTGCGATATTGGAGAAGACTCTTGAGAGTCCCTTGGACAGCAAGGAGATCCAACCAGTCCACCCTAAAGGAAATCAACCCCGAATATTAATAGGAAGGACTGATGCTGAAGCTCCAATACTTTGGCCACCTGATGAGAAGAACTGACTCATTAGAAAAGACCCTGATTCTGGGAAAGATTAAAGGCAGGAGGAGAAGGGAATGAGAGAGGATGAGATGGTTGGATGGCATCACCAACTTGATGGACATGAGTTTGAATAAGCTCCAGGAGTTGGTGATGGACAGGGAAGCCTGGCATGCAGAATTCCAGGGGGTTGCAAAGAGTCGGACACAACTGAGAGACTGAACTGAACTGATATACATTTTGCATTGCTCCTTTCTTAAATTCTATTCCCAATATCTTTTCAAATTGGTAGGTGCAATTCAACATTTTTTATGTAAAATTATGGTACTATTTTATTAATGGTTTCAGTAAGTAGAAAGATATTTGCTAAATATCAGTAATCTATGATTTTTTTTCTCAAATTGCTTTCAAATTCTATAATCTCATGTTTTAGATTTCACTCAGAAATTATTTCAAAAATCTTTGGAATTCATTCAGCCTTTCTGTGATTCACTGAACCATGAACAAATTGCTCTTGATAGTCATCAAATTTTATCTTTTATTTCTGGGCAAAGATATTCCAAAGAATCTTTGATATGAATCAACAAAGTTCACATGTATTATATTTTGCCTCCTCATAAATTTGAGTGCAGGTGTGAGTATAATGCTGATGAAATGAAGCAATTTTATGCCAGATGAATCTCATAGATAACTCACTATACTATATTACTAAGAAAATAACTTCTTAAATATAAACTGGAACTAGTATTATGCATATAGATTTGATAACAAAGAAAAATTGAAAAAAATAACTGGAGGCAGAGAGGAGGAGTGATGTTTTTCCACCTATTCAGTATTTACCATTATAGATTGGACAGTTGCCACAGGTAAATCATCTTTAATGCCCAAATATCTTTTTATATATTTTTGTTCTTTAATCTTGAGAATCATGATAGGAGCTTCAAGCTACTTTCCTGAAACTCCATTTAGCTTTTTAGACTTTAACTAACATGTCCTAACTCTAAACTACCTGCCTAAAAACTCTAAAACATGGGGAAAAGTATCTGGAAATTTTTTTCACCATGACTGAATAAAAACTGATGAATTAGACAATTTAAATATCTTGCTTTTCAATACAAACAGACAAGAGAATTAAAATTCAAGTGATAACTGATAAGTATTTGCAAAATATATATCAGATAAAGCACTAGAATACAAGTTATATAAATGAAATATATAATAAGAGTATGAACTAGTTTATTATTTATTA
Source organism: Oreotragus oreotragus (assembly GCA_006410675.1). Classification (NCBI taxonomy): domain Eukaryota; kingdom Metazoa; phylum Chordata; class Mammalia; order Artiodactyla; family Bovidae; genus Oreotragus; species Oreotragus oreotragus. The sequence continues at coordinate 127,950 of SJYX01000070.1, forward strand.
CTAAAAATAAAAATGTTTGCCATCATGAAAGACAGATGTCAGGTGCTTCCTCATTGAGGAGTTTCTGTGATCTATACAAACGGGGATTGAATACACTGTTTTGAGATATGGTCTAGAAGGGTGTCATCATTACTGATTTCATGAAGGTAAAACCTTTTGTAAGTTACTATGAATCTATTTTGTCTTTGTATATACTAACTTTTTTAAAGAAATGATAACTCCTAGGAGTGATGGGTCTAGATCATACTATCCTATGTAATTATCAGTTTGAAAGACTGAGAAGAAATGACAATTATCTGAATCATGCCTTTCTTAGGCAGATATCATCAACTCAGTATATACTTGCATCTGTTAAAATCCTGGATGAGAAATAGTCCTCAAAACTACACAGTTGGCTTTTGCTGATTAATCATAGAAATTTACGGATACCTCAAACAGTTGAGAAATGAGCATGAGTAAAGGAGAAAATACCTACTTTTGTTTACTGTATTTATGGGTATTTCTTGTACTCACATATATTCTCTTATCTAATATTAGTCTGTTTTCTTATTCTTTCTTTGTTATCATCTAATGAAAAATATATCTTTATAATTTCTACATTGTGGAAGATGCATATAGATTCCCATACATTACCTCAAAAATTTTATCAACCTTAAGAGGTTAAATAGTATTAACCACATTTCACAAAAGAGGAAACAAAATAAACAAGGGACTAGAAGGAAGTTTTGGAACCAAAGTGTCTGATGCCAAATATACTGTAGTATGCTGCTTTTGTACTAATGATTCAAAGGCTAAATTGAATAACAAGTCAACAAACAGGAATTCTTCCTGTGTGTAAAGTACATCACAAATGTAAGCTATTAATTTGGAATTTATATTATAGTCAGATAAATTATTTGATTATAATTTATTCATTTTATTTTTAAAAAAATTGTCTCCACTTTTAATAATGGTATGCTATGAAAAAACAGCATACTATCATACCCATTTAAAGTGAGGTCATTTTATTCTGTATTAAGTGTTTTTGTACATGTAATTTCTTCACTATATCTTTCTCCTCTCCCATCCAATCTTTCAAGAGATATTTACTGTAAGCCCAATCAATTAGGGCAATACCAAAGAATGTTCAAACTACCAACCACAGTACAATTGCACTCATTTCACATGCTAGCAGGGTAATGATCAAAGTCCTTCAAGGTGGACTTCAACTGTACATCAACCAAGAAATTCCAGATGTACATACAGAATTCAGAAAAGGCAGAGGAAACGAAGATTAAATGTCAACATCAGCTGGATCATATTAAAAGCAAGAGAATTCCAGAAAAACATCTACCTATGCTTCATTGACTACCCTAAAGCTTTTACTGTGTGGATCACAACAAACTGTGGAAAATTCTTAAGGAGATGGAAATACCAGACCATCTGACCTGCCTCCTGAGAAACCTGTATGCAGGTCAAGAAGCAACAGATAGAAGCAAACAAGGAAAATGGACTGGTTCCAAATTGGGAAACGAGTGTATATTGTCACTCTGCTTATTTAGCTTATATGCAGAGTACATCATGAGAAATGCTGGGCTGGAAGAAGCTCAAGCTGGAATCAAGGTTTTCTGGAGAAATANAAGAAGCAACAGATAGAAGCAAACAAGGAAAATGGACTGGTTCCAAATTGGGAAACGAGTGTATATTGTCACTCTGCTTATTTAGCTTATATGCAGAGTACATCATGAGAAATGCTGGGCTGGAAGAAGCTCAAGCTGGAATCAAGGTTTTCTGGAGAAATATTAATAACCTCAGATATGCAGATGACACCACTCTTATGGTAGAAAGTGAAGAATTAAAGAGTATCTTGATGAAGGTGAAAAAGGAGAGTGAATAAGTTGGCTTAAAACTCAACATTCAAAAAATGAAAATCACAGCGTCTGGTCCCATCACCTCATGGCAAACAGATGAGGAAAAATTGGAAACAGTGGCAGATTTTATTTTAGGGGGGGATCCAAAATCACTGTGGATGGTGACTGTAGCCATGGAATTAAAAGAAGCTTGCTCCTTGGAAGAAAAGCTATGACAAACCTAGACAGCATATTAAAAAGCAGAGACAACACTTTACCAACAAAGGTCCATATAGTGAAAGCCACAGTAGTCATGGCAGTCGAAAAAAGACTACTTTTCCAGTAGTCATGTAAGGATGTGAGAGTTGGACCATAAAGAAGGCTGAGTGCCAAAGAACTGATGCTTTCGAACTGTGATCCTGGAGAAGACTCTTGAGAGTCCCTGAGACAGCAAGGGGATCAAACCAGTCAATCTTAAAGGAAATCAACCCTGAATATTCATTGGAATTATTGATGCTGAAGCTAAAGCTCCCATACTTTGGCCGCTTGATTTAAAGAACTGCCTCATTGGAAAAGACCCTGATGCTGGGAAAGATTGGAGGAGGAGGAGAAGGGGACGACAGAGGATGAGATGGATGGATTGTATCACTGACTTAATGGACATGAATGTAAGCAATCTCCAGGAGATGGTGAAGGACAGGGATGCCTGGCGTGTGTCAGTCCATGGGGTAGCAGAGAGTTGGACATGACTTAGTGGCTGAACAACAGCAAACATTTTATAAGCGTCATATGCCTTTAAGTAGAGGACCTCCCACCCTTCCTTTCCTCCCCACCTTTATTCCTCCTCTCCTTCCCTTTCTCACATTTTCATTTACCGCATATTACTTTTTGTGCTCTAAGATCAGTTACGAATACAACACAATCAACACCTCTAACTCTATGAAGCTGACAGTCTAAAAGGGTACTTCAGCATTTCCGCATTCACCACTAAAGCTATCAATGTGTCTTTCACATAGTAAGACAAAATTATATTGGCTTTCTATGTGGTATCCCAGGAACTCCAACTTTACTAGTAGAATTGTACCTATTTTACTAGGCTGTCAGAAATGAATAGATAGCTTGACCCAAAGGATGACATGATGTCTCATTAGCCTTCTTTATAGTTCACTGAATGAAGTGTATTCTTATACACCTCAGGGTCATCACATGTACCTGTTCATTGTGCCTGGAATCATGGAACATTCCCCACTACATTATTTCCCCTTATCAAGTCCTTCTCATTCCTTAGATTCTGGTTGAGGTGCTAATTACTCATCAGAGAGATACATTTCTGAACATTTAAGCATAACTGTAGTATCTTTTAAAATATTCTATTGTGAAATATTATATTTTCCTTTCTATTACTTTCACTAGTTGTGATATTCAAAATACAAAATGATTGCTCTGGTACAGACATGAACCAGTAGATATGACTTTCCCTTCAGTGCTGGAGCAGGGTTCTGGGAGCTTTCTGCTTGGCAGGTATCAAGCAATCAAACAGTCTGTAAGCAGCAGCATTGTGGCAGCTCCTAAGTGGTTTGCCACTCTCCCACAGACTCAGCCAGGAAAGAGACATGAGCCCAGACCACTTTAGACAGTTTACTATCCATATGTAAAGCATAAGGGAGATCAGCATGGCACTGGCAATCCACATCATCAGTATCAGTGGATGACATCAAACCACAGTTGCCATGTGACAGACAACACAGGCAGAGGTTCTCTCTGCCACTGTGATACAACTCTAAACTACAAGAAAGCAGTTTTATAGCTTTCAGCTTTACCCAAAGGAGGGGGATAGGTTTGATATGGGAAGTCTTATGCCTCACTGGCTCAGGAAGGCAGACAGTATGTAATGCCTTTTGGAGTCTCCTGTGAGGTTTGGAGGGAAATGAAGAGTAGTCTTTCAACAGCTTCTAACAAGACAACCTATACGTCTGTGTTCCATGGAGGATCACAGGGCATTCCACCAAGACCTGGGTTACACTCAGATTAGCCTTTTGGGGAAATATGCAAGGTCATCAGATGGTCCTGCAGAGCCATTTTGCTACAGTAAGTTTTAGTCATTTATTGCTGAATTACAGCTGTGTGTGGGGGAGAGGGGTATACAATTCCAAGAGAAGGGCCAAGATGTAGGAGATAAAAGTTATTTTCCAGTTATTGTCTTATTCACAATAGGAACTGCTTCCATTTTGCTAACTGCTTCCAATTTGCTAAACAGATAACTGTTAAAATTGTTCTGGGTACCTGGTGGATACATAATAAATATTGGATGAACAAAAGTGCAAATGAGTAAATTTGACATTGATACTACATACTGTACTAACATAACAGGTTTCTTACCTTTCTCCAAGCACTTATTATTATTTTTTAAATGATATGTGTCTGAAGAGCCTCAGTGTTTACAAGAACTCTCTACTTAGTTGAACATTTTGAGGATTTCTGATTCTCATTTTAACAGTCCAAACAATGCTCCTCTAGGGGCCTTTTCAGTCTATCACGTAAATCTCTTATTTGGGCAGTTAATGGCCATGTCAGACAGTGGCTGCACTACCTTCTAACAGGCACAGGAATTTATATTTTATTAACATTACTGACAAGAGTGCTGGAGGGACAGTGAATTAAATCCAGCACAGAATTTTGTAGGTGTCAGGATTAAGTCAGTGGTAAATATTTTGAATAGGTATTTTTTTTCCCTTTGAGAATCTGCCTGAATGTCATAGTCCCCTTTATTTGTGCAAATCTTCTTGCCATTTGAAGGCTGGATGAAGCCAATTGTTTAATTTTGTCACTGCCAAAGTATGGCAGCTGCTCTGCATACTTGTTCCAAACATCCTTTCAAAATGTTTATTCCACTAAGTGAATTTTGTTGAAAGCAGCAGGTACTGACATGTCTACAAACCAGCTTGTCAAATTTCCTACTCTTCAAGATGTGTACCTTTTTCCCTTTAAACTCATTTTAATGCATTTTACTAGGGACTTTCAATGTATTTCCAAGGCCTCTTTCCCAACAGATCTCTTTTGTCCTTCTCACTTGAATTTAAAAGTGGAACCAGAAGACATAGGATTTGGCAGTTACCCAGGGCAAGCTACACTCTGCTGCTGCTCCTATGTTACTTCTAGGCAATACCTAAAGTCTTAGAAGTGTGCTATGCACCCTGGGATGAAGCAAAGAGCTTTGCAACCTATGGCAATATCTATATATCTATTCTGTATATCATGCAGCTATATATAACATGATTCATGTTTTTTAGCACCTTCTACTTTTTAAACACACATTAAATGGTGCTCAGTATATGCAATTCAAGCAAGTTCTAAACAATTTACACATATATTTAATAGGTAAAAAGATGAAAAAATAAGTCTTCTTTTCTGGTTTTATTAGATGTTCAAAAAAGTTTGTGGAGATCCAGCAAACTATACAGATAATACATAGAAGAAACAAATTCAAACTCAGATTTTTATGATTCCAAAGCCCACTCTTATCTGTCTCAAATTCTTCCCTTCTTTTAATTCTTGGCTCAAGTGTTACCTGCTTAAAGAGTTGATTTTAGACTTTTAACATTGCAGACAACTTTACTTCCCATTTGAAATTCCGCATCCTCTATTTCTCTCTGCTGCTGCTGCTGCTGCTAAGTCACTTCAGTCGTGTCCGACTCTGTGTGACCCCATAGACGGCAGCCCACCAGGTTCCCCCATCCCTGGGATTCTCCAGGCAAGAATACTGGAGTGCATTGCCATTTCCTTCTCCAATGCATGTAAGAGAAAAGTGAAAGTGAAGTCGCTCAGTCTGTCCGACTGTTAGCGACCACCTGGACTGCAGCCCACCAGGCTACTCCGTCCATTGGATTTTCCAGGCAAGAGTACTGGGGTGGGGTGCCATTGCCTTAGGGAATGAACAAATATATGCCTTTAATGGTGGGGCTAAGCAACTTTCAGGGTTTGTTCAAAGATGAGATATCTGTTAAATCTGCCAACACACACACCCATCCCCCCAACCCCCGCTTTGAGTTCCCAAGGAACTCCTTTCTCCTTTACCTCCTAAGGGATCTGGGAAATAACAATTCACCAGTAGCCTCACTGATGTAGGAGGTTAGGCCAGGATGGTTAGTCAAATCCAATCAATCTCTGAGCTGGAACCAGAACCCCTGTGTTCCACCTCCCAGTGTCTAGCTCTCTTTCCATAGTAGCCACTGAGAACACTCCAAGAACATAATTTTGGAGGCTAACAGCCATGGATGTTTTCAGATTTAATTTCAGCAAAGTGTTACCATTTAAGAAAGCCTACCAGAAAGATAATGCAGATGAAAACGTACTGTGTAAACTGTGAAGCGCTATCCAAAGGTTAGTTATCGGAGGTCCACTGCCAAGGTCAACAAGACCTGGGTGTAGGGCCAGTTCTTAAATCAGAGGAGCAAAACCAAAGTTGGTCATTCAGGGGCCCCTTCTAAATGGGAGACTGGTGTCTTTGCTGGGACCAGAAGGACACAAGGGCTTGTCTCTCACCCCCACCCCAAGTATAATATACTCTTGCTGAGTAAGATAGATGGACGCTTACATTACGTATGTGTTAAAACAGATGATTTTAACACATGATGATGACTTTCTGATCTTTCCCCCTTTTTCTTGTGTTTCAGAAGCCGTATACTAAGCTCCAGCCACCTGTACCACTGGGCATGGACAGGCTCTCCAAGATTTCCGACTGTCTGTGTGCGTGAGTGGTTTTCTGCCACATTAGTTTACATTGGTCCCAGCTGCACTAGAATTTAGATTCTGTGCAAACCCTGGCTCTCAAAACCACATTCTTTTGCCCTCACACTACTTCTCTGTCATCTAACCACTGAAAAAGCATTGTTTTACTGGCCTGGCTCAAGAAACGGGACCTCGATGAAGAGTAAACTTCCCGTTTTCTAGGCTTTCTTATCCTAGCACTC
>SJYX01000070.1:134971-148819 GCA_006410675.1 Oreotragus oreotragus
TTGCCATTTCCTTCTCCAATGCATGAAAGAGAAAAGTGAAAGTGAAGTCGCTCAGTCTGTCCGACTGTTAGCGACCCCATGGACTGCAGCCCACCAGGCTCCTCCGTCCATTGGATTTTCCAGGCAAGAGTACTGGGGTGGGGTGCCATTGCCTTCCCCGCTATTTCTCTCTACTTTTTCTTTTTCCTTTACCACTTAACCGCCTAATATACTATATAAATTACTATTTCTATTTATTGGGTATTGCCTGTCACACCTACTTGAACATAAAATATACCAAGTAAGAAGCTTTTGTTGATTGATGAACCATATAAGCACCTGGAAAAGTGCCTGGTAATATTAGTCTCTCCAAAAAAATGTGGTAATTGAAGCATTATCTTTACACTATAACGTGACTTAGACAGTCTTTGTAAGGATTGGAAACACTTTCAAATGTGAGCAAGACATATAGTTGGGTTTTAACAAAAGAAAAAGATAATGATAATAACAAGAACTTATGATTAAAAAGAGATTTCATTTTTAAATTTAAGCTGCTGCTGCTGCTGCTGCTGCTAAGTAGCTTCAATTGTGTCCAACCCTGTGCAACCCATAGACAGCAGCCCACCAGGCTCCCCTGTCCCTGGGATTCTCCAGGCAAGAACACTGGAGTGGGTTGCCATTTCCTTCTCCAATGCATGAAAGTGAAAAGTGAAAGTGAAGTTGCTCAGTCGTGTCTGACTCTTAGCGACCCCATGGACTGCAGCCTACCAGGCTCCTCTGTGCATGGGATTTTCCAGGCAAGAGTACTGGAGTGGGTTGCCATTGCCTTCTCTGTTAAATTAAGCTGCTACCACATTATTTAATATTTGGTCATCTTATTAGCAGATCTAAAATTCTCCCCAATCTCATTTATCAGTACAACTGCCAAATTGTTAACAAAATGATGACTTGTATTCAAATAAATTTTCAATGTGGTTCCACGAATATTTATCAGTTATCTATCCTATGCTGGTCAATATGCAAATTACAAAGAATATGAAGATGTGTAACATACAGACTATGCCCTCTAAGAAGGGGTACTGTATGGAAGATGTCATGTATAAACTAGCAATTACTTCCCATATGAAACAGGGCATGTGTTACAATAGAGAATGGTTTAGGTTTGGGTGGGGTATTTCAATTCTGACTTACTATTAATAAGAGTCCTAAAACATAAAATACTTGTGTCTTGTCTTTCCTTTTCTATTTAAGATTATCACCAATACCCTTATTTTCTCAAATCTTCAATTTTTTTCATATGCAAAATGGGAAAAAATACCAGTGAAAAGTTATGGAATATTTACTATATGCTAAGATTGTGCTGATACTTAAATATTATTTGGCTAAACTTTGCAAATCTCTTTAAGTATTATTTTTACAACAGTTCAGCAAAGGAGGCAAGAAAACCTTAAGGAGGCTTTACCTCTGTGGCCCAAATGTGCCTTACTAGAATTTGGTGATAGGTACTCAAATGTATCTGCTTTATTGACTATGCCAATCCCTTTGACTGTGTGGATCACAACAAACTGTGGAAAATTCTTAAAGAGATGCGAATACCAGAGCACCTGACCTGCTTCTTGAGAAATCTGTACACAGGGCATGAAACAACAATTAGAACTGGCCATGGAACAACAGACTGGTTCCAAATCGGAAAGGAGTATGTCAAGGCTGTATATTGTCATCCTGCTTATTTAACTTATATGCAGAGTATATCATGTGAAATGCTGGGCTGGATGAAGCACAAGCTGGAATTAAGATTGCCTGGAGAAATATCAATAACCTCAGATATGCTGATGACACCACCCTTATGGCAGAAAGTGAAGAGGAACTAAAAAGCCTTTTGATGAAAATGAGAGAGGAAAGTGAAAAAGTTGGCTTAAAGCTCAACATTCAGAAAACTAAAATCATGGCATCTGGCCCCATCACTTCATCGGAAATAGATGGGGAAGCAATTGAAACAGTGTCAGACTTTATTTTTGGGGGGCTCCAAAATCTCTGCAGATGGTAACTGCAGCCATGAAATTAAAAGACACTTGCTCCTTGGAAGAAAAGTTATGACCAAGCAGAGACATTACTCTGCCAACAAAGGTCCATCAGTCAAACCTATGGTTTTTCCAGTAGTCATGTATGCATGTGAGAGTTGGAGTATAAAGAAAGCTGGGCACCAAAGAATTAATGCTTTTGAACTGTGGTGTTGGAGAAGACTCTGGAGTTCCTTGGAATACAAGGAGATCCAACCAGTCCATCCTAAAGGAAATCAGTCCTGAATATTCATTGGAAGGACTGATGTTGAAGCTGAAATTCCAATACTTTAGCCACCTGATGCGAAGAGCTAACTCATTTGAAAAGACCCTGTTGCTGGGAAAGATTGAAGGCAAGTGGAGAAGGGGACAACAGAGGATGAGATGGCTGGATGGCATCACTGACTCAATGGACATGAGTTTGAGTAAACTCTTGGAGTTGGTGATGGACAGGAAGGCATGGTGTGCTGCAATCCATGGGGTCGAAAAATGAGCGGATACAGCTGAGTGACTGAACTGAACTCAGATGCTTGATTCCAAAATCTTCATGCAATTAAGACTGTTGATCTGAGGTTATGTAAGATAATGGACAGCTTTCTCCCAAATTATTATGCTGTTCAGGGTTTCATTGAATCCCAAATAATAGTAAACTGTAATGGCACATTAAATTTCACCTTCACTCTACTTGACCAAGAACAAAAATGCTGAAATACAAACTAGATTTTTCATGTGAGAAGCATTTCATGAAACCAGAATACCTAACACAAAAAGACAACAGGAAACTTTCAAATCAATGTCTTGATTAATCAAATTTTCATGTGAAGGATGTCACAGCCTTAAAAATTTAAAGCTATTCAATACAAACAACATGACAAAAACAATGACTCTAATTACTCTGTGGGATTTCCTTCTTAGTAAAATAGTGCTAAAATAGGTTGTTCTAAAGCTTACATCGGGTAACGAATGCACAGAAATTGATGCACAATTTTTTTGAGTGGCCTTTGGAATAATTTTCTGGTAGAGCTGCCACTTTGGTTTCAGCAAAACGGGTCTTTGTAGCCCAATTCATTAGCTATATTGCTTCTCTATAGACAACAAAAACTGCCTACATTTTCTGTTTGCCGTACTCATATGTCACTGGTCTATCCTCACATGTAGAGAGTTACATGACTTGTAATTGTAGCTGTCAAAATGAGGGTCAAAATGTGCATTGCACTGTCTTGCAGCTATCACTAAGCTTTATCTACTTAGCCTCCAGGGGGTTCAGTGTAGCCCTGTGTCAGTGATTACCATCTAATTCTGAGAAACTCACACCTGGAGAATGAATGGATAAAGCTCTTATAAATATTTTTTATAGAACGTGGAAAATGTTTTCCTGAGCAATCTGGTAAATTAAACGTTGCATAGAGATGTTACAAAGTTTACTGTTCCTCTTCTTTAGGTATCCCCTGTGGGTCATTCATTCACTCAGCTCATTCAGTTCAGTCACTAGTCAACTCATCCACTCACCATTTATCCCTTCACTTGCACACCCTTATTCTATTATCTATTCATGCCTCCATTTACCTACTCATACATCCATCCACTTATCCATCTCTGCCTTCATCCACCTCTCTGCTCACCTACCCATCCATTACGCATCCATTCATTTACCTACTCAACCCACAGTAATCTAGCCAAATAGCTCAGGGTGGACATTTGAAATACAAAGAAGAGCTACATTAAGCGCATCTTAAAGATAAAAGAAGAGAAACTTAATCTCTCTTAGAGAATTGGAAAGGATATTCAGATTATTTCCAAAGATTCTAATCATTTATACACATTTAAATCATGAATCCTTAATGTGACTGTGTATGAAAATAACTGCTCTCCCACTCAAACCACCTGGGGCAGCATCTTAAGTGTCTTAGCATGGGCTTCAGTGTTTTGAAATATCTGTGCACAAATTTCAATTTCAATCTATTATTAAGAACCACTGTCTCCAAGGCGTACACAGTGTGGTTTTCACTGAGGACCATGATTCCCTTGGTTTGCCCCATCGGAATATGCACATCCTAACTTATGCTTAACGATAGTATCAGTTCAGTTCAGTCGCTCAGTCGTGTCCGACTCTTTGCGACCCCATGAATCGCAGCACGCCAGGCCTCCCTATCCATCACCATCTCCCGGAGTTCACTCAGACTCACGTCCATCGAGTCCAAATCCCTTATATTCCCAAGACTGAGGTAACCTCAACATCAAAATGTTACTCAAAATGTTTCATAAATGTAGCTGCTTAAATTAAACCAGTATGACCACTGATGTTGGTGAAGAGAAGATATATTTTAGAAATGCTTTGCACTATGTCTGCAAATAGAAAATAAACGAAATCTGCCTGTGTAGTTTCAGAAGGAAGTTTCCTCTTTACCCTCCAAGAGTCAAGAACACACAAGAAGTAGTTTCCTCAATCTTCTCTCCACTGTTTTTCACTCAGGGAATTGGGGAGGTGTGGCTTTAATAAGTGATGAACATTCAAATTTCTAAAAACTCATGAGCTCTTTTTTTTTTTTTTTTAATACTCAGAAGGTTGTCCTTTTATAGCCTTTTAAAAATCTTTCTATCTTGTGACTGTTCTGCTTTAAGAAATGCAGGGCCCAGGGGACAATTTTTGCAAGCAGTTGCGGAGTCAATCTGTGCCCCGCTTTTGGGATCTTATATATGAAGATGTGTTTTGCATTGTAGCTGGCCTAATATCTGCCTCATATATCAATTTATCTTATGCAAATGTGACTTAAGTGGCCTGGGGTGAGTAAGGGCAGTAATACAGGTTTCAGATATGGCTTTTGGTAGCCACAATCCCACCTTCTAAATCCTGGAATAAGCATGTTTTATATTTCCATTCTGCTGATAGCTGTAATATTTTTAATTGGTTCAAGCCATAAAGATGAAAAGTATCATTTTAATAGTATCTCCAGGGAAACCTTTAAGTGATATTTGTATACTTATATATCTATACAAATATGCATATTGAAACTAAAGATATATTTATATGCATCTATAAAATTTCAGCACTTTTTGAAATGTGACATGACCAAATTGATCATATGAGACACTTCCTCCATCTTCTCAATTTATTCTTCAACTGGAATTACTATGGAACTGTAGAAGAGATCAGTTTGCTCATAAGCCTGATTCCAGCATAATCCTTGGTATCTCCTTACCCTTCACCTACCACATTCAGGTTATGGCTAAGTCACCTACAAATCACCTTCCCAGTATCTTTCAACTCTGTAAATTCTCTCATTTATACTTTAGCTTCTCGGTCTACATTACTACCATTTCCATCTGGATTGCTTCAATAACCTCGTGTGTAGAAAAATACTTACATGGGCAAGATTGAAAATGCTAAACTTACAAACATCTGCATAATAGGTTGGAGATGTTTGGTAAGGTTTCCACTACTCAGTAGTAAGAGTATGGTGTGAGCCATACTCTTTGTGCAAACAGTATGGATTATGCTGAAAACCTGCTTTCCTTCTGGGAGTTTGGAATCACTGTATGTATTAGGCAGAGGTGCACATGTCTATGTATCTAGCCCCCAATAAAAACCTGGGACTCCCAGATTCAGGCAAGCATTTCCAACAGAAAATATTTCACCTGTATTGTCACACCCACTGGCAGGAAGGAAGCATGTCTATGCGACTTTACTGAAAGAGAACTCTTGAAATCTATCGCTTTGTGTTCTCAGGTTTTGCCTTTATGCCCTTTCCCCCTTTGCTTACTTATCTTGCTCTGTATCTTTTGGCTGTAATAAAACCATAGTCATGAGTATGACTAGATGCTGAGTCTCATGAATCTTCCTGTAAAGTCATACAACCCTGGGAAGGTCCTGGGGACTTCGGACTCATCTTTGAACTGGTTTTCCTTCCTCTAAGTTGCCCTCCCTCTGAAAATAAAACACGTCTCTGTGATTATTTCCCCTGTAAATTTTTTAAAATAAACTTAATTTCATATTGGAGTATAGCCAATTAACAATGCTGTGATAGTTTCAGGTGGACTGCAAAAGGACTCAGCCATACATAGACATGTATACATTCTCTCCCAAATTCCCCTCCCATCCAAGCTGCCTCATAACATTGAGCAGTTCCCTGTGCCCTTTGAATATTTTGATTAAAACATTTCAATATGTTCTATTACTGTAGAACTAGGGTTGACAAACTTATTTCTGTAAAGGGCCAGATACGTTGGAGGGTCATACAGTCTCTTCGCAACTACTTAACTCTGTCTTGGTAGCAAAAGCAGCCATAGACAGTAAATAAACAAATGAGCATAGCTGTATTCTAATGCAAGGTGAGTTTTGGACACTGCAGTTAAATTTCATATAGTGTTTACCCCTACCAAAATATTATTCTGCATTTTTTAAAATCATGTAGAAACACAAAACCCATTCCCAACACTCAGGCTATACAAGAGTATGTAATGGCTACAGAATCGCCTATAGCGCTATAGCATTAAGTGCCTATAGCATTAAGCATAGAGGAGTGTCTCCAGACCCGAGAGCCAAGAAAGAGGACAGAGTGCTAATGAGTCTGGAACTGGACTGCATAGAATTGGCTATAGTTTGCTCACCACTCTCCTAGAATTAAAGACAAAATCCTGAACATACCCTAAAACCCCACATTATCTCAATAGAGTTGACTTTTGAACAGCACAGATACGAATCTGTATAGGTCCACTTATACTTGAATTTTTTCCAATAATATGTACTACAGTACTATAGGGTCTGCAGTTGTCTGAATCAGTGAATTTTGAACTCCAGATAAAGAAGGGTTGATTGCACAGGGTTGGCACCCCATTCCCACGCTGTTCAAGGGTCATCTGTTCTACCTACTGCTCTAACTATCTCTCTCACTCTGCCCTCCTTCACCTTGGCTGTTACACTCACAGTAAGCTCACAGATCCTGGAGTTCCGGCATGCCTAACTCTCTGCTTTGAACTCTTCCCCTAGTCAAACAGCATTTGCTTTTTTATTTCATCTCAGTCATCCCTTCCTCATCGTAACTCCAAGGACAACAGATAACACTATTAACTCCCTGAACACTGGGTACAGGTTTGTCTCAGTCCTTCTCATTGGTTAAATCCATTTGTTTAACTCTTTGCTCAATACTGTTTCATCTACTAGGTCATATGCTTTATGTCAATAAGGTATAGTGTCCGTTAGTGTACACCTTTGTCCCTCCAATACTTTAGACAGTATTTGGCACAGAGTTTTCTCTCAAAATGCATGTGTTGGATTAGCTCATCAATATTTATGGTGTGTTTGGTGCTTACCTAGTTACTAGAGACACAAAATAAAATGTAATTGAAAAGTTAACATATTAACTTAGGTGAAAGAAATTTATAATTTAAATGTAATTTAGTAAGCACTGAAATATACATATGTGTATATATTTATATGGCTCATTAAGCATAGAGGAGTGTTTCCAGACCTGAGAGCCAAGAAAGAGGAGAGAGTGCTAATGAGTACGGAACTTGATTGCATTTTGGAGGCTAAGTAGGGGTTGGTGAGATAGATGAATAGGAAAAAAGTTGAGGAGCTTAGAACTTGAGAATACAAACATTAGGGAAAAAAAAAAAGACTTTTAATATAATGTAGGAAGACAGAATGGCCCCATACCTCAACCTAGGGATTCAGGAAAAGTTTTAAGGAGAAAACAACACCTGAGCGCTAGTTTTAAAAATAAGAATTGACCAAGTTTTCCAGAATGGTGGTGTGACAAGCCCTGTGACATCTTCAATGAAATAATCATTTGATAGGTAAAAAATATTTTTTAAAAGCCATTCAAGGTCAATAATGGTGTAGAGAAAATTAACAAATGAATATTTTAAAAACTGACTAAATCTTGTTCACAATAACTAGGTCTACGGCAATTGAATCACCCTCTTGTAAGAGTCTCTAGCCTGTATGATGTTCTACTCTAGAGGAGTAAAGCCAAGAAGACAGAGTTCCCTTTCCCCTAAGCTAAGGCTGTGACTATGGTTTTACCCTGTCAGGAACAGGCAAGCAGTATTTCTCATCAGCCTGCAGGACTGGGTGATAAAACCTCTATTTTGAGTATAACAGAGAAAGAATGCTGGGGCTTGATCCTCCCCAAATCCCCATCTCAGCTCACAATGCCGAGGTTCTTCCCAGGGAGGAGCAAGCCAAGAAGGCCAAACGCTAACTGTTCTTAGTCATGCCCACTTGTAGAGCATGTCACTCAGGGAGAAATGGGCAGTTGTCTTCCCCTTCAGCCCATGGGCAGTGGTACACAGTTTCTGCCCAAGGGGAGAAGCAGGCCTTAATGATCATGAGCTCTGCAATATGTCTGAAAGTGCTGATTTTAGAAGGGAGCTAAAATCACTTCATGCCTGAGGTCATTGTAGAAAACAAGGAAGGGGTTTAAAAAGAAGTGGTAACCTCCTGATACTCCTAAGAAAAAAGGAAACCACAGAGCAGCCAGAAGTTTCACAAAGAAAACTAGGGAAAGAGACAGTCTGAAAGAATCCTCCTGGGATTACTCAAAATTTTGGGTGTCAAGACTATATACACACGTACTGGGCTACACTCACTCAGGATCAATTAGAGAAAAACATAGACAGATTGGAACTGTTTCCTCAGTCACAAGCAGATTCATCAGCCAAGGGCAGAAGTCTCAACAGCACAAAGGGCTTAGGTACAACTTCTGACCAAACACTAAAAAACAAACAAACAAAAAAAAAACCACAAGCCTCTCTGACCCAGGACAACTCCCCAGAAGCAAGGTTAATGAATAAACCCTCAGTTCAGTTCACTTCATTCGCTCAGTCATGTCCAACTCTTTGCGACACCATGAATCGCAGCACGCCAGGCCTCCCTGTNCTGCACTCAATATGCCAGCAAATTTGGAAAACTCAGCAGTGGCCACAGGACTGGAAAAGGTCAGTTTTCATTCCAATTCCAAAGAATAAACCCTAATCAACACTAATAATGTGGAAGAATGGCAGACTATGTCCATGCTAAAGGCTGTGACCTATTCAGATGAAGTAAAAAGGAAACTTTCAAGGTACTAGTTCCTGGATGAGTGAGTCAAACTTGTAAATTCCTTGAGCTATGAACACAGCTTATTTACACCTTTTGAAGGTTCAACAGTAAAGGGTGAACATCTTTAACCAACAAGTTCCATTATGTTAAACCAAGAGGGGCTCCTGGGTAATCAATCTGGAAGGAAAATCTGAGCAGGACCATCCAAGGCTATACAGTGAAGGAAGAAATAGGCTTCATAGATTTGGTTTAATGAAATCACTAAATAAAGAAATAATGAACAAGCAAACAATAACAGCAAGTCTCAGGAGAGGCAGAGAATCAATAATGAGATCTAGTGCAACATATTATCTAAAATATCCAATTTTCAACAATAAAATTGTACAACATGCAAATAAAAAAGAATGTATATCTCATACACAGGTTTAAAAAAGGCAATAGGAATTGTCTTTGAGGCAGCCCAGACAGTGGGCACAAGATGAAGAATTCAAAAGAGGTACTATAAAACATGTTAGAAGAAATAAAGGAAACAATGCTTAAATAATTAAGTGAAGATATGATAACAATGCCTTATCAAATAAAAAACAGCAATTATGAGACTGGAATTATTCAAAAGAATAAAATGAAAGTTATGGAGTCAAAAGTACAATAACTCAATGGAAACAAAATCACAAGTGAGCTCAACACCATAGTAAGAAACAATGAAGACCAGAAGACAGTATGATGATGTATCCAAAAGAGCGAAGGAGAAAAAGTCACCCAAGAATCTTATACACAGTAAAACAGCAATTATGAGACTGGAATTATTCAAAAGAATAAAATGAAAGTTATGGAGTCAAAAGTACAATAACTCAATGGAAACAAAATCACAAGTGAGCTCAACACCATAGTAAGAAACAATGAAGACCAGAAGACAGTATGATGATGTATCCAAAAGAGCGAAGGAGAAAAAGTCACCCAAGAATCTTATACACAGTAAACCTATCTTTCAAAAAGGAAGATAAAATATGAATATTCCTAGATAAAGGGAAAAAAAAGAATTTGAAGAATTCTTTATTTGAGCTAGTAGGTCTAAAACCTAAACCTATCTTTCAAAAAGGAAGATAAAATATGAATATTCCTAGATAAAGGGAAAAAAAAGAATTTGAAGAATTATTTATTTGAGCTAGTAGGTCTAAAACCCTCAAGTTAGTTTTTTAGACCTAAAGCAAGTGATGAAAGATTCAAATACACATGGGGAAAAAAGGAGCACTGAAAAGGTATTTAGTGATTATAAAAGAGTATATTTCCATCTTTTTTTTCTTCTTTTAACTAATTATAAACAATCGCATAAACTATACAGGTTTCCCTTGCTTTTCAGAATCTCACTTTATGCCACCTTACTTTTATAAAAGATACTACATTAGTATCTGTTTTTCTAAACTGAAAGGAATGTGAATGTTTTATCTCAACTCGTTTTGTGCATCTAGGCAAGATGTGTCCTAAGGCAACTGCTTTTTCACATTATTCCATATCAGCTTAGGAAAAGTTTCATATAAATGCTCTACTTTCCAATAGCAGAGGAAATTAATATACACACACACACAAACATATATGCATCTTATATATACACACACACACACACGTGTATATTTAATGTGTGTTAGTAGCACAGTCGTGTCCAGCTCTTTGTGACCCTACAAACAGAAGCCAGCCAACTCCTCTATCCATGGAATTCTCCAGGTAAGAACACTGGAGTAGGTTTCCATTTCCTTCTGTAGGAGATTTGCTGACCCAGAGATTGAACCTGAGTCTCCTGCATTTCAGGCAGGCAGATTTTTACCAACTGAGCTACTAGGGAAGCCAAAAAGAGAAGAATATAGATATACATATACATATATGTATAGATATATAGATACATAAATTACATTGTTGGTCATGTAACAAATAGAAATGTAGTATATTTGACAATAACAGCATATAAGAGAAGTGGAAACAAAGCTGAACTGTAGTAATAAATTGGTAACTTTGGTAACTTAAATTCACAAGAATAGTAAAAATAAGGAGAAGCTGAAGTCTCAAATAAAAAGGCTAATAAAATGAATTCTTAAATTCTTTAATTGCTTTACTTTCTTCTCTTAAATTCTTTAAAGACAAACAAATATACATAGTTAAAATATGAATAAAAATAATAGAGAAGAGTGTCTGTGGAGGAAATGAAGTTACATAGGTTTAAGTTTTCTATCCTTCACTGGAAATAAGTTAATATGAATCCAAAGTAGATACTGATAATTTGATGTGTATTGCAAGCCCTAGAAGAAGCATTAGAAACACAGCTCAAAAAATATAGTTAATAAAAAGGAATTAAACTATTGCATTAGAAGATAATGCATTATACAAAAGAAGGCAATAAAATAAGCACAGCAATAACAAAATAGTCATGAGGCTGCTGCTGCTGCTAAGTCACTTCAGTCGTGTCCGACTCTGTGTGACCCCATAGATGGCAGCCCACCAGGCTCCCCCATCCGTGGGATTCTCCAGGCAAGAATACTGGAGTGGGTTGCCATTTCCTTCTCCAATGCATGAAAGAGAAAAGTGAAAGTGAAGTCGCTCAGTCTGTCTGACTGTTAGCGACCCCATGGACTGCAGCCCACCAGGCTCCTCCATCCATTGGATTTTCCAGGCAAGAGTACTGGATGGGGTGCAATTGCCTTCCCCGAGTCATGAGGCACAGAATATAAAAAGATAGTTGGCACACACTTAAATTCAAACATATACATAATAACACTAAATGTGGATGGATAAAACAATTCAACCAGAATACAGAGATTCTCATCTGTAGAACTGTTAGAACTGGACATGGAACAACAGACTGGTTCCAAATAGGAAAAGGAGTACGTCAAGGCTGTATATTGTCACCCTGCTTATTTAACTTCTATGCAGAGTACATCATGAGAAACGCTGGGCTGGAGGAAGCACAAGCTGGAATCAAGATTGCTGGGATAAATATCAATAACCTCAGATATGCAGATGACACCACCCTTATGGCAGAAAGTGAAGAAGACCTAAAGAGCCTCTTGATGAAAGTGAAAGAGGAGAGTGACAAAGTTTGCTTAAAGCTCAACATTCAGAAAACGAAGATCATGGCATCTGGTCCCATCACTTCGTAGCAAGTAGATGGGGAAACAGTGAGAAACTTCCTTTTGCAGGGCTCCAAAATCACTGCAGATGTTGATTGCAGCCATGAAATTAAAGGACACTTATTCCTTGGAAGGAAAGTTATGACCAACCTAGATAGCATATTCAAAAACAGAGACATTACTTTGCCAACAAAGGTCCATCTAGTCAAGGCTACATTTTTTCCAGTAGTCATATATGGATGTGAGAGTTGGACTATAAAGAAAGCTGAGCGCCGAAGAATTGATGCTTTTGAACTGTGGTGTTGGAGAAGACTCTTGAGAGTCCCCTGGACTGCAAGAAGATCCAACCAGTCTATTCTAAAGGAAATCAGTCCTGAATATTCATTGGAAAGACTGATGCTAAAGCTGAAACTCCAATACTCTGGGCACCTGATGCAAAGGGCTGACTCATTTGAAAAGACCCTGATGGTGGGAAAGATTGAGAGCAGGAGGAGAAGGGGACAACAGAGGATAGATGGTTGGATGGCATCACTGATTAAATGGACAAGAGTTTGGGTAAGCTCTGGGAGTTGGTGTTGGACAGGGAGGCCCGGCGTGCTGCAGCAAATTAGGGGTCACAAAGAGTCGGACAAGACTGAGCGACTGAACTGAAGAAATAGGTAGTGACGGTCCTTGCAAACCATCTAAGGAGGCTGGACTTTGTCTTATAATGGCTAGACAAATAATGATGGATTCAGAAGTGGAATATGGACAAATTTAAATTTTAAACCGACAACGCTTTTGACAATGTGGAAGAAACATTGAAGGAATAAAGTGTTGGGGAACTCTGCCCCTGACTCTGGAGAGGTGAAGAAAGTCTGAACTAACACAAAGAATATGAATATGAAGAAAAACATTTAGAAGGAAAATTTTACAATTATTCTTCTGTGTAGTTATAAATAAATGTGTAGTCATGTTGGAAACATCTCTCTGCTTATTCTTCTAGGCTTCTGAGTTCCAGAATTAGATAAGTAAGGTCACCTGCTTCATTCCTTTTAGGTTTTCCTATTATGAAAACAGCAGGGAGGAGCATGGGAGGATGCATTTTGACATTCAGTTATATTGCTAGTCTTTGGAACTGGCAAATATGAGTCTATTCAGGGAAATGTGCTTCTTGCAGTGGCATCTGGCAATTAAGGCTGAAATGTTGTTTCCAGCCTGCAAATAACTTAGGATTTCTTTGCAAGATTTAAAGAGAAGAATTGGTACTCACTGCTGTCTATTACAATGTGCTCAAAATCAAAATTGCATAAATGAAGATATGAGCATCAGTTCAGTTCAGTCGCTGAGTCGTGTCCGACTCTTTGAGATCACATGAATCGCAGCATGCCAGGCCTCCCTGTTCATCACCATCTCCCGGAGTTCACTCAGACTCACGTCCATCGAGTCCGTGATGCCATCCAGCCATCTCATCCTCGGTCGTCCCCTTCTCCTCCTGCCCCCAATCCCTCCCAGCATCAGAATCTTTTCCAATGAGTCAACTCTTCTCATGAGGTGGCCAAAGTACTGGAGTTTCAGCTTTAGCATCATTCCTTCCAAAGAAATCCCAGGGTTGATCTCCTTCAGAATGGACTGGTTGGATCTCCTTGCAGTCCAAGGGACTCTCAAG
>SJYX01000070.1:149164-236914 GCA_006410675.1 Oreotragus oreotragus
GTCCAACTCTAACATCCATATATGACTACTGGAAAAACCATAGCCTTGACTAGACGAACATTTGTTGGCAAAGTAATGTTTCTGCTTTTTAATATGCTGTCTAGGTTGGTCATAACTTTTCTTCCAAGAAGTAAGTCTCTTTTAATTTTATGGCTGCAATTACCATCTGCAGTGATTTTGGAGCCCCAAAAAATAAAGTCTGACACTGTTTCCACTGTTTCCCCATCTATTTCCCATGAAGTGATGGGACCAGATGCCATGATCTTTGTTTTCTGAATGTTGAGCTTTAAGTCAACTTTTCCGCTCGCCTCTCTCACTTTCATCAAGAGGCTTTTTAGCTCCTCTTCACTTTCTGCCATAAGGGTGGTGTCATCTGCATATCTGAGGTTATTGATATTTCTCCTGGCAATCTTGATTCCAGCTTGTGTTTCTTCCAGTCCAGCATTTCTCATGTTGTACTCTGCATATAAGTTAAATAAGCAGGGTGACAATATACAGCCTTGACGTATACGATGTGCATTACTGGTGACTCTATCCACATTAATCTTCAAGTAAATTCAGCAAAGCTAATAAGTGGTAAAGTTTAAACCCCTGAACTTGGAATACAAGATATTCCAATACCTGACTTAGATACACCTTTCTGCTCTGACTCCATGTCTCAGCTTTTTCCAGGTTATTGCTAGCTCCTTTTACTAT
This sequence comes from Oreotragus oreotragus, assembly GCA_006410675.1. NCBI lineage: Eukaryota > Metazoa > Chordata > Mammalia > Artiodactyla > Bovidae > Oreotragus > Oreotragus oreotragus. The sequence goes on from SJYX01000070.1 coordinate 149,861, forward strand.
TTGTCAATTTCAGACTTCTCACGGTCTTTGATGTCTTTGATTCCCAAGACCATTCGGCCAATCTGCCACATCTTCCCTCAAAGAAACTTCAACAATTTTATACCTGCATAACTACTTCTCTTCCCAAACTCAGGTGAAATGTCAACTTACCTTCAAAATTCTTCTTAAATGCTTCAACCACAATATCAACAACCATCCCCAAAAGTGATATGATGTTTCCCAATTTTTCTTCTCTATATATCAATTGTCATATATATACAATCTGTCTTTATATATGACATATACTTACTTTATAAGTATGTGTATGTGAATATATAATCTTATATATGCATAATTTAATTGCAATTCATAAAACATAATGTTTGACTGCATGGGGTCCTGGAGTCAGAATGCTTTAATCTCTTAGAGACACACAATTACTTCATCTGAAATCTGTGGTTGATAATGAAGGACTGACCTTAAAGCAGAGGTTCCCAAACTTGTCTGTTTATTGAAGGTAGTTGGAAACTGTAAAAATATACTTTGTCCTATTTCCAGACATTTTATTTAATTGGTATGGAGTCAAGCCTGGGGCTTTGGAATTTCTTAAAAACAATTTTTTTCACGTGATTCTAAGAGGCATATAAGTTTGGAAACCACTGCCTTAAAGGAAAGATCATATATAGTCATGTAAGTGTGTTAGTAGCATATTGATCAGTATGTGACATTTAAAATAGTAATTGCTATTATTATTTGTGGAATTTTTCAATGAAAAACTGTACCTTATTACTATTATTTTTTTTTTAGCCCATAGCATATAGGTGAAGTAATTAGTGCAGGAACAGCAGCATGCAATTTTTTTACTAGATAAATTAGAATAAATCAGTATTAGATGAATTTTTTTCACACAAAAAGGGAGCTTTTAGCTCTATAAAGAAAGGTTGCAGACACCCAGATAATTATAGTAAAACCCAGCATGGGACAACTGAGCTCAGAGCACCATATTACAGCAGTGTAGAAGAGAATTGGGCAAAAAACATTTTCCTTGATTGAGACAATGTGTTAATGGAAGAAAAGACGAAGGAAGAAGAGGCAGGTAAGAAGAGGTAACATTTATAAGGCACTGAAAAAAGATATGAGCTTTCCCAATTTTACAGAGGAAGAAATTAAGACCCAGCAGTTGAAAAAAAAAAGTTGCCTAAAATCACGTAGTCAGTGGCAAACTTTTTTGCGTAGTTTAGTTTCAGAGTACCTAAGGGTTGAGCTGCAGTGGTATATGGACTTCCCATGGAGAAACCCATGAATGAAGTGGTGTGTTACTGTACTACTCTGGGTATGCTTCTATACCATCACTGGTCAGTTCTCAGCTCTATCATCACTATGTTAAAAATAATTATGGTGAAACTGAAACAATTGAATATCAATATAGAAGAAAAGGTCCTCCCAATTCACAACTCATACTTTATACAAAACCCAATGAAGTGGACCACAGACCTAAGTATAAGGGCTGAAAAATATAAAATGTCTAAAAGAAAACACAAACCTTGCCTAAAGAGGCAACACTTTATGACCCTGGATTAAGCAAATATTTCTTAGATAGACAAAAACAGTTTTAATATCAAAGGCACATTTATAACTGATTTAATAAAAAATAAGAGCTTTTATCTATGAAAGTTACAGCTAGGAAAATGAAAATTCAAGCCATAAAGTGGGAGGCATCATTTGTAAAATATACATCTGATAAAGAACTTCTACTGAGGATAAATATATAAATATTATTATTAGAAAACAATCCAATACACAAATAAAACACTTTTATAAGAAGAACAAAATATTTAAATAGACATTTCAAAGAAAATATATAAATGTAAAATAAGCATATGAAAATTATTCAATATCATTAACCTTAGAGAAGCAAATATTATTATGCTAGATGAAGATACATGATTAGAAAAGGTAAAACGTAAAAGACTGACTAAACTAGTATTGGCAGCAAAGTAGAGTACATTGATGCACTCTACTGGGAGGAATGCAGCTATACATTCAATTTAGAAAAAATTTGGCAGTTTCTTACAAAATTAAACATAGCATATGACCTAACTATCTTACTTCAGAATTTACTCATGACCAGTGAAAATATATGTGCACCAAAGACTTCTGTTTGAGAGTTCAAAGCAGCATTATTCACAATAGTGCCAAACAGGAAACAACCAAAGTAATAATTAACTGGCAAATGGAGGAAAAAACAGTACCTCTTAATCTTCTCTCAGGCTTGCCTATGAGCAACATGGGGGCAGAGGGGGGGCAAAAATTTTATATTTCTGTCTGTATATATTAAGAAAAAATAAACTAGAAGGGAAGATGAAGGCAATTGCTGATTCACATACATTATCTATACAACCAACACTTCATAGAGTAGAAATGATTTTGCAGTTTTACAGCTGCAGAAACAGTTCAACAAGGTTGTTCAACTCAATAAAGTCTGGATTCTACCTAAGTTAGTGTTAGAATCACAAAATCGTGCTTACCAATACTATGACCAAAAGAATGATCCTGTTTTTTTAAACAATAATAGATAATACTAACTGTATATTTAACATCTGTCAGATACTGTTGTATCATTAGATTCTCAAAATAAGTGTATTATATAGAAGCTATCATCAATCTCATTTTACATGTGAGGAAAATAAAAAGGACATATGTTTACTTGTTCAAATCCATACTGAAACTGACAGTATTAAACACAAAGGCCTGATTCCAGAGTCTCTGCTACTAACTGATGCATAACCCTGCCTCTTCTATGGGTTAGAGATGAAGACAGTAAGAACAGTTGTGAATAAAATACAGGCTTACTAAATGCATAAAATAGGTAAGACAGATCCATGTGCTCCCATTTTTCCTTAATACCCAGAATATTTTATTCTACTTCTCTTTTCACAGCCTAGTAGATAATTTTAAATGAGAAAAATTTTATACCCCATTAAGTAGCAATACAGTTTCCATTTTCATTAAATTGCTTATTAAAAAGAAATATGAAAATATTAGATTGTAATGTGGGGTTTTTTTTTTTTTTTTTTGGTTTGTTGTCTGAGAATAATGCTTCCATATCATCAGGCTTCTTTCTTCTCTCCTTTTGTCCTATATCTACTTTGAAGTCAGAAGACATTTTTAAGTCATTAACCAGTTAAAAAAAAAAAGGAAGAAAGAAAACAGAAACAGAACCGGAACCTATAGGCCTGCTGATCCGTCAGAAGCACCTACTCAGTGTCAAGCTGCTGCTGGCATATACCTCACTGACTGGAAAGATAAGCCATGCCCCAGGCCCCACGGGAGGAGGAGAAGGAATCCTAGAGATTCGAGAGGGAAGCTGATATTCAAATACAAGCCAGCAGGAAATGGACTGTTTTTCCCCCTAACAAAGAGAAGCAACTATTCATAAAATGATTGACACTTTCCTCTCAAAATTATTATTTTCTTTAAAAAAAAAGTATTGGGTATATCTGACCTACAATGTCTTAGTTTCTGGTGTGCAGTCAAGTGAGTCAGTTACACATACACCTTTAGAGTCTCCTCCCATATAGGCCATTACACAGTATTGAGTAGAGCTCCCTGTGCTATACAGTAAGCTCTTTCTCTGTTCTGAAAGATTTATTTACTCATTTATATGTGGTTGTCGTGGGTCTTCATCGCTGTGTGCAGGCTTTCTCTAGCTGCAGCGCATGGGGGCCTCTCTTCCTTGCGGCTCACAGCTTCTTTTTGAAGTGGCTTTTCTAGGGCATGCAGGCTTCAGGGGTTGTGGTGTATGGGCTTAGTTGCTCTGAAGCATGTGGGATCTTCTCACACTAGGGATCAAACCTGTGTCCTCTGCACTGGCAGGCAGACTCCTAATCACTGGACCACAAGGGAAGCCCTACAGTAGGTTCTTATTAGTCGTCTATTTTATATACAGTAGTATGTATATGTCAGTTCCAGTCTCACAATTTATCCCTCCCACCCTTATCCCCTGGTAACCATAAATTTGTTTTTTATATCTGTGATTCTACTTCTGTTTTGTAACTGACTTTGTTTGCATCCTTTTTTTTTACGATTCCACATATAACTGATGTCCTGTGACATTGGTCTTCCTGTATCTGACTTACTTCACTCAGTACAACAATCTCTAGATCCATCCATGTTGCTGCAAAGTGGAGTTATTTTGTTCTTTTTATGGCTGAGTAATATTCCATTCGTTTTGAAGTCAATGAGGTTGCAAAGAGTCAGACATGACTTTCGCAACTGAACAACAAGAGATTTGATGATGGCCATTCTGACCATTGTGAGGAGATACCTCATTATAGTTTTGACTTGCATTTTTCTAATAATTAGTAATGTTGAGCATCTTTTAATGTGGTCAAAATTATTAATAATATGCCCGTTAATGCCCCTCTTGATTTGGCATCATTTTGTCTTCGTAATCTCTTCTAGCTTCTTTCCACATTTACCACACATTTCAACAAGTTCCTATGATAACTTACTAAATAGTAATATATCTTATGCTATTTTCTCAAGAAAAACAGCATTCTTCATTTACTGACTCTTCCCTCCTTTCCTATCTCCTTCATTTCAAAATATTTACTGAGTAAATATCAAGCATAGACTTTGTTGTAACGCCCTCAAGATCTAACCCAATGTCACTCTTCCATGACGCTGGTCCTGATGTAGTAATTGATCTACTGATCTCTCTCATGTCCTATCTTCCAAGAGTGGTAGATAAGATTCTATGTATTCTAGTGACATAACTAGTTTTTGCTTTTGCATGGTTATAGACACTGCATGATAGTATTGTGCTGTTTGACAACTTTTTCTGTTTATAAATATGCACATGGCTTATTTTTCATATTTAATGACAATATATTATGTCACTGCACTGTTATACTTGCCAATCTTTCAGTGTGCTCCTGACTATGGATAAGTGCCTATATCTGCATCTATGACAGAGGGATTTCCTCAACTCCATCCCCAACCACTAAAAGACATTCTGGCCATGCTCAGGGCCAGTGGGAAGTGATGAAGAATTACCACCACCTTGGAACAGGCCCCAGCCTATGGTTCTTGGGAATCAGCATGCCACAAGCAGTATTATTCTAAAGTATATGATCTCCTTTTCATATTTTTCCCATGGAGCTGTCTCACTCTCAGTGTGGATGCTTTGATAATGGACCCTTTACTGACCTTCTTTCCTTCCCTGACTCACTTCCCTAGTCTCCTTCTCGTATCCCTTTCCCATCTCAAATAAACTAATTTTGTTTCGGGGGAGGGAGGGAGTACTTACCATAATGTATTAAGAGTAATTATAATAAACTAGCCTATCTCCTTTACTGAGGGAGTCCAGTCAGTTTTATTTCTTGTATGTCTGCTACAAAATGTCAGCTATGATCAGTGAAAACCAGGGGGTGGAGGGCAGATGTTAAACAACAAATGCAAATACCTGCTTTCAAAGGTCCATATACCAAAGAAACATTTGTAAGTTAACTGAAAAGTCTGAAACTGAACTCAGATCATCTCATTTCAAATGCTCCTTCATTCTCTAACACCAATGTCTAAAGAATTGTTAAATTAAGAAAAAGAAAAGTAAAACCCTATAACATCAGATTAATTAAATGCCCTAGGGCCTCATAGACCAATACAGTCAGCACTGCCTAAGGTCCTGCTTGAAATGCAGAATCTCAAGCCCCATCCCAGACCTACGGACTCAGAATAGCCTTTTAACAAGACATATGGGTGGTCCCTACATTATGTTAAAATTCATGAAATATCAACAGACCATCTTCATTCAGTAAAGCTGAGTATCATTATTAAAACAACCATAATTGAATAGGCATTCTATAAGACTGTGTTTGATTACTACCAAACTCTTACAGATTAATATTAAAATCCAAGCAGTATGCAAATAAAAGGGCTCAGATAAGTGAAAATATTAAGTATAAGATCAGTTATCCACCGTGCACCTAAAGTAAGAGCAAATTCAACACATGAAGAAAGGGGGAGTGTTATAATACTGAGTTAACACAGTATCTGCTCAACTTGAAACAAAAAGAAAAATCCAGAGGACTAAATTCAGTATTATCATTTTAGAAGATTTTCTAGATTTTAATGAATAAATTATCAGTATATCAGTATATCAAATTTGTCCAAGATAAAAACCAGCCAAGAAACCAAATTATTTAAAGCAAAAGCTTCTTACACAACTAATGAGATTAGATTAGAGACAATATCCATTTAGTATTCCCATAAGCAATACGTTAAAGGCAGTTGGAAAGAAGACTATCATCTTCCCCATCTTTGTTCCAAGCAATGGTCAAGTGCGATTATATTCAGAAATTGCATCTAGTTCTTGATCTCTACATTCACTTTTTTAAATAAAGAAACTTATGTAAAACTTTATTAGGAAAAAAAGTATCCCAACAATTTCATTTTTAAAAAGCTTTGTTCCTTTAGTACTTCATTGCTATATAAATACTTTAAAAATATGAGTTCTCTCTAGAATGTTCTGAAGATCCTTTTGCCTTTCTATATTTGTGTGTGTGTCTGTGTGTGTATACACACGCATTTGCCTAAAATGAAGAAAATGAACTAACTGTTCTTCTCCAGGCTTCCCAAACAACTCTATATCATAAAGCTTTATATATTCTGGAGACTACAAAGTATGAAGATTTGAGTTGAAAAGTTATAACATAATTCTTGAATGCGACTAAGAACATACATTTAACTTCTATGAGAAACATCATGAGAAACACTGGGCTGGAAGAAGCACAAGCTGGAATCAAGATTGCTGGGAGAAATATCAATAACCTCAGATATGCAGATGACACCACCCTTATGGCAGAAAGTGAAGAGGAACTAAAGAGCCTCTTGAAAGTGAAAGAGGAGAGTGAAAAAGTTGGCTTAAAGCTCAACATTCAGAAAATGAAGATCATGGCATCTGGTCCCATCACTTCATGGGAAATAGATGGGGAAACAGTGGAAACAGTGTCAGATTTTACTTTGGGGGGCTCCAAAATCACAGCAGATGGTGATTGCAACTATTAAATTAAAAGATACTTACTACTTGGAAGGAAAGTTATGACCAACCTAGATAGCATATTCAAAAGCAGAGACATTACTTTGCCAACAAAGGTCTGTCTAGTCAAGGCTATGGTTTTTCCAGTGGTCATGTATGGATGTGAGAGTTGGACTGTGAAGAAAGCTGAGCACCGAAGAATTGGTGCTTTTGAACTGTGGTGTTGGAGAAGTCTCTTGAGAGTCCCTTGGACTGCAAGGAGATCCAACCAGTCCATTCTAAAGGAGATGAGTCCTGCCTGTTCATTGGAAGGACAGATGCTAAAGCTGAAACTCTAATACTTTGGCCACCTCATGTGAAGAGTTGACTCACTGGAAAAGACTGTGATGCTGGGAGGGGTTGGGGGCAGGTGGTGAAGGCGATGACAAAGAATGAGATGGCTGGATGGCGTCACCAACTCGATGGACATGAGTTTGGGTGAACTCCTGGAGTTGGTGATGGACAGGGAGGCCTGGTGAGCTGTAATTCATGGGGTCACAAAGGGTCGGACACAACTGAGAGACTGAACTGAACTGAAGAACAGTAGCTGTTTAGACTCTGGAAAAGTGATCTGGTATTATCTTAAAAAAATATATTTCCCTCTAGAAATAAAAGACAAAAACAATTCATTGATAATGGAATGGTTACAAGAAATTTTATAGAATTAATTTCATATACAATCTCATTTGATCTTATTAAATAACTTTGAAGTGTATGTATTGATCTTATCCACAGTTTACTGACAGAATTAATACCCAACAAGGCTATGCGACTAATTAACCTTAATTTCCAGGTAAGAGAAGGATGCTTCCCTGATAGTTCAGTTGGTAAAGAATCCGCATGCAATGCAGGAGACCCTGGTTTGATTCCTGGGTTGGGAAGATCCCCTGGAGAAAGGAAAGGCTACCCACTCCAGTATTCGGGCCTGCAGAATTCCATGGACTGTATATTCCATGGGGTCGCCAAGAGTCAGACACAACTGAGCGGCTTTCACTTTCAAGGGAAAGAAATAATAAAGAACACAGATCCCCTGACTGCAAGCACATACTATTTTTGTCACATCGAGCTACATTCACTAAGGAAGAAGAAATACACAAAATAAATATTCAGAAGATGATGCTTAGGGCTGACATAAGTAAGACTTTTTACACATGGATTAGTCAAAGTTGTAAACTAGTCTTAGCTGTGCTATTTTCTCTTTCTCTTGTAGCCTGCAAAGCACTCTTAGGCCCCACAGTTAGTGTTTCTTAATTATGGCAAGTTTTATCTAACTTGCTGCAAGAAGCACTGAATAAGCTAAAAGACTTCACCCCAAATATTATATAATCATAGAATTTCTACACATATATAACATATCCCATATGGATTTTTCCAGTCTCAGGGAATCTTCATACTCTAGTTCTAGAGGAGTGGAGTAACAATGGTTGGGGCAGTTTGGGAGGATATGCTAATGATGATTTCACAAAAGAGAAGATTATTGGTGGTTGCTGGAGGCAGTGGATGGGAGGTGGATGAAATAGGTAAAGGGGTCAAATGGTACAAACTCCCAGTCATAAAAGTTATGGGGTTGCAATGCACAGCATGGTGACTATAGTAATACTGAATTGCATATTTAAAAGTTGTTAAGAGAATAAAGCTTCCTTAAAAGATCTTATCACACACACAACTGCAATTATGTATGGTAATGGACATATACTAAACTTACTCCGCTGATCACTTTGTGGCATATACAAATATCGGATCACTATGTTGTACTCCTGAAACCAACATACTGTCATTTGTCAAGTATACCTCAAAAAGAAAAAAAGGAAGAGATTACGTGATTGGGAAGAAAACTGAAAAATGTGTGCTAGTGACTGTAAATGTTGGCTTCTGCTGAAGTAGCATGGATTCTGAGCATTGAAATGAGTTTCGTTGCCTACTCAACGCACCCCACTTCACCTTCCCAGGTTATTTCTTCACTAGCAGTAAACTGAGTTCTACTCTTGGTTAAGAAACCACAAATGTTTTTCAGACTGAGAAACAATTACATCATATAATTAAATTCTCCTTCTGAAGGCCTCTTAGTGGTGAGGGCGTGAAGAATAGAAAGGGCAAAGAGAGACAAAGAATACGGAAGAAACAAGAGGAGACTGTGGGGGGGAAATACATTACTTTTTAGAATGAGCTTGGTATCTCTGTGGGAATCAGGTATTTAAAAAACTATACTTGAGTGTGAGAAGGGGATCCTTCAATAATCAGAATTCTGTAAGAAGGAAAACGCCTGCTTTGGAATGTTGTGAACCTTAATCTCTGAATATTTACAATCAGAGTCAATGCCTTTAGGGATGTGTGTGTGTGCTCAGTTGTGTCGGACTCTTTGTGACCTCATGGACTATCGCCTACCAGACTCCTCTGTCCATGGAATTTTTCCAGGCAAGAATATTAGAGTGGCCATTTCCTCCTCCAGATCTTCCCAACCCAGGGATCAAACCCTGGTCTCCTCCATTGCAGGTGGATTCTTTACCACCGAGCCACCAGGTAATCATTACATTAGGGACAATAGCCAATACTGTGCAAGAACTGGAGTTTGGTGTGTTATAGGATCCTTTTTTTTTTTTTTTTAAATAAGCATTAAAATCATTTTAATAAAGATTAAATTAAAAAAAATAAAATTGAGTCCTTGTGACTGCTCTGATGTAACCCATGTCTGCCTGGAGAATTTTTTCTCACTTTTTTGCCTATAAGCACTTTGCCACGTCTTGAATTAAGGTTCTATATTGTTGAAAATTTATGAAACAAGTTAATGTGATGTGTTTTTCAAATGGGGTTAAGTTAGAATGACAATAGTAGGGAAGAAGATACAGAAGACTCCCAGTATGCACTACTAACAGATTCTGCTCTTGCCTTCATAAGCAGCATATTCCTTTTTATAACTATGAGGTTTACAGAGAATTTTCCTATTTAAAATTATTCTAAATTGTTTTTGTTGCAACAGCTTTCCATTCAATTACTTCCAGAGGTAACTGCTTTCTTCTTTTTTATTATGCGTCGTTTAAGAAACATTCTAGTAACTGAGTAACAGCAGTGAAATGAAATGGAATGGAATGAAAAGTTAGGTTCACAAATATGCTTCTCAAATGTCTCCTGCCAAGACAAAGGAGAACGTCTAAATGTGTTACAAAAGAAAGTACTCAAAGGAGAACAAAAATCTGCCCTTGTTTTCTAAAATTATGGTTGGCATCACCATTAAGATAAAGGATATAGAAAACAAGGCATTTAAAAACTGTATGATGCATGAAATTACTGTGTGTTTTCTTCATTGTTCTTTTCATTTTATATTCAAAATAAAGAATTATGTTTAGCACAGAGATAGTATTGTAATTGCTTTCTATTTTAATTAGAGATGAAAAGTTATCTGGGGATGACACATGTCCCTGAGCAGTATGCCTAATGCTCAAATTGACTCTATGAAAGGTTATAATTGCTAATCTATAATTTCAGAATTTAAGACAACTTCGGATCAGAAGCACATGTTGAACTTTTAGAGTACTCAGAAGAAACTGATGGCTCCCACTGGGAAAAAAAAAAAAAGTTTAAATGTACTTAAAATAGAAGCATTTAGGACCTAAAGAAAGGAGTACAGCAATTGCTGGCTATTGTGCCTAGAACTGAAATAGCAGTCCCCCTGTCAAGTGCCACAATAAAAGGTGATTTTTCCCAAAGGTGTCATGATGGTGCCACTGTTCTATATATGATCCAAGCAGGGACCTGTGCCAAGCCAGCTGAACCTAGCAAAGACTGAGGGCCACTCACAGTGGGAGGACAGTTTGATAAACCCAGACATATATGCAAAATTATGGATAGAAGAATGCGTAGCAAAGGTCAGCAGTTCAAGGCTCATTCTAATACCTTAGACCCAAGAAGAAATGTTCTAGGGCTGGTCTAAAGTTCATTGTACTCACTTTGATTTTTTGCAGAAAGATTCACACTTATCCTTATTCCCTAAATTCCTTAGCCTTTAGACCTTTTCTGTACAAAGACTTTGCAACGCGTAATGGTTGCCCATTTGCTACAATGGTAGGGCAACGGTGAGCAAATACTGCAGAGTCTCTTTCTAGAAACTGGAGACTGGCTACATGCAAAATAGTTAGAGCTCATTCAGGGATGGCAGATAGATACCAACTGCGACTAACTTTTAGGAGTTGCTTGGAATGAGAATGATGCCCAGACTAGATCTAAGCTCAGTGGAAAAGAACCCCATGAATCATTAGCAAGGGAAAAGATAGGCAGGCACAGGGTATGGGGTGGGGACACACAAACAGATTCACTTTTTAAAAATGTATTTACAGTACCTGGCTTAAGTCACTTAACGTGTTTTATTTTCCTATGTGATAGGCCATACATTCTTTTCAAATTATGAATTAATGATAAAATGTGATTAGAGTGGTAAAATTTAAAAATGTTATTTAAAGTTATAAACATTTCATAAAAATAATTTCTAACAGAATCATCAACCTGGTAGTTATAGAATGCACCTGAGTTTTCTAATAAGTGAACAGAGTAAGAAAGAAAACACAGAAACTTGGAATAAGCACAGTATTCTCAATAACAGCCAGAGATGGCTCTGCTTATCACTGCCTAAACATGCTTAACATGGTAGAAGGTGAGGGCCAGGATGTAAAGCCATGGTTCCTAAACGGTTAAATTTTGGATATGTATAGATCATTTGATAATCCAATAAATTATATAAGCTCCTCTCCAAGAAAAATGCCATATGCAACTCTATAAGAATTATGAAAAAATTCTGAGGAATCAATATCATCCTGAAATTCATCCACTGACTTTAAATCCCTTTGAAGTGTGAAGGAATCTTGGTCAAATGGAAAAAACTCACTTTGCTCAGTGCCTGACAGATAATGCATTCTCAACCAATAATTTTAGAGGACTGAATGAACATGAAGTTCTGTAATCACAGAATAAGTCACTTTATAAAGTTCTGCATTTGGCTTCTTTCAAAGTCTTGCACTTTTAGTGACTTTCAGTATTTGGAATCTTTTCAACATTTTTGGAGAAAAATTAAAGTTTAGTAGACTTAAATTTGATATGACATCTGCTAAGAAACATGCATATATTTAAAACATTTAAAACATGCATATATATTCCATTATCTGGTGAACAATAAGAAAATAAGTCAGGCTAGTTAGCTTTAAGTTTTAAAGCATGGGGGAGGAGCAAGTCTGAAAAGTTGGGTTGATTTGGGCAAGGTCAATTAAATTTCTCCTTTTTTTTTAAAAACCACAGAACATACTTTTAAAACAATACTGTAGTTTTTAAAACTAGTAGAGTAGATAATAAGAATATAGGGAGTTAGAAAAGAATATGCTGATTCAAGCAATTGCCAATTCTAAACTGAACATCTTATTTTTGTAATAACAATCCTTGTATTTTCAAGCAAATGCATTGAATTTAGTTTCTGACAGATTATTTTTATGTTGACAAGTTATATTTCCATCTATGCATATTTTCCCTTTTAATGCTTTTTAAATTTAAAATATTTTTTAACTGGAGGGTAACTGCTTTACAATGTTGTGTTGGTTTCTGTCTTGCAATAAAGCAAATCAGTCATAATTATATGTATCTCTCCTTGCTTCTGAGCCTCCCTCCCCCACATACCACCCCTCCAGGCTGTCACAGAGTGCCAGGCTAGGCTCCTTGCATTATACAGCAACTTCCCACTGTTTATTTATTTTATATATGTTTATATATGTTTATATATATATTTAGTTTATACATGTCAATGCTACTTTCTTAAATTTGTACCATCCTCTCCTTCCCCCATTGTGTCCACAAGTCTGTTTTCTATGTGCCCTTTTAATCTTTGAGTACAGTAGAAAATATTTCTGAAAAGTATAATCTATAAATCCCCCCAAGAATCAGAGTAGAAATATAACTGAAAAATGTGACCTAGTGGACTTAGATTAAAATAACACTGTGCCACTTACTAGTTCTATTATTTCAGACAAGTCTTTTACCTTCTCTTGGTCTTGTTTTTCTGATACTTGATAAGTGACAGTATCACGTACCCTGAGTGATCATAGACTTATTTTGAGGCATGAATGGATGGCATCACCGGCTCAATGGACATGGGTTTGGGTGGACTCTGGGAGCTGGTGATGGACAGGGAGGCCTGGTGTGCTGCGGTTCATGGGGTCACAAAGAGTCAGACATGACTGAGCGACTGAACCGAACTGAGAAAACATTAATGTAAATTGTTTTGAAATGACCAAAATGACAACAACAAAAAGTATTGATAAATGAAATTAAATGGATTACATTTCAAAGTAAATGTTTAAATTGCCCAGAAATCATTTTTATGGCAAATTAAAATATTAATTTTCATTTTATAATTTCTCAAGGTTTGTTACTGCTTTATTGTATGTATTACTTAATTACTGCAATGAACTGAACTGTCTCCCCTAAACTCATGTTGAAAGCCTACCCCTCAATGTGACTATACGTGAAGACTGGACCTATAAGGAGGTCGTTAAGGTTACATGAGGTCATATGTCTGGGACCCTGATATTGTAGGCCTAGTGTCCTTGTAAGGAGAGACATCAGAGAGCTCGTTAGCTCTCCTCCATGTGAGGACACAGGTTTCTAACAGAAACCTGTCAGACTTCTCCCAGATTTTCCAGCCTTTAGGCTGTGAGAAAATAAATTTCTGTTCTTAACCCACCAGGTCCATGGTACTTTTTATGTCAGCCTCAGCAGACCAACATATTCACTTAAGTGTTAAGTCATTCAGTTCTGTTCAACTCTTTGTGAACCCACGGACTGTAGCCCACCAGGATCCTCTGTCCATGGGATTCTCCAGGCAAGAATACTGGAGTGGGCAGTCATTCCTTTCTCCAGGACATCTTCCTGACCCACGGATCAGACCTGAGTCTCTTTCACTGCAGGCAGATTCTTTACTGTCTTACCACCAGAAGCCTCTTTCATTTATTCTAGTTTCCTTAATGAGAATGCCCAGTTCTCTGGATATGTCTAAAAAAGCCTTAAATGCATTTTTTTTCTTAATACACTGATGAGATAGGGAACTATGGTTAACAATGGGGTATTGTATCATTCAGAACGGCTGAGAGTAGATCTAAATCATTCTCTTATACACTCAGAAAAACAGTTAACTATGTAAAGTGAGGGATGTTCGTTATTTTAATCTTGGTAATCATTCCACACTGTATATATATATCAAATCATCATGTTGCATCCTTTAAATATATGTGATTATTTTTGTCAGCTATCCTCCATTCAAGTTAAAAATCCAAATCCAAAAATAATGTGTATCAGGTATCAATACATTAAATTTTTTCAATAACTTTAGTGAATTACTTTATAGTTGGATATGTGTTCAATAAAAACTATACCTCAAGTTAAAAATAAGACATTTTTCATCAAAGCATAAATTAAAATTGTAATACACATTTTTTACCATAATACACAGTTTTAAAACTTTTCATTTTATGTTGGAGTATAGTTGATTAACAATGTTGTGTTAGCTTCAGGTATACATCAAAGTGATTCAGTTATACATATACATGTATCTGTTGTTTTTCAAATTCTTTTCCCATTTAGGTTGTTAACTAATATTGAGCAGAGTTCCCTGTGCTAATAATCAACAGAAGGTCCTTGTTGGTTATCCATTTGAAATATAGCAGCATGTGCACGTCAAGTCCAAACTCCCTATCTCTTCCCTCCCTCCTCTTCTACCCTGTAACCTTAAGTGTGTTCTGTAGGCCTGTGAGTCTGTTTCTATTTTGTAAATAAAAGATACCTTTATAAATTATGTAAAAAAGCAGAATATATATAATCTATATATTGTGATTATTAACACGTACATATATTAATCACAAAGCAGATATGCCTAATATAAAAGGAACTAAATAGCGATACAAAAAGAATATACTAGTATATATAATAGTAAGTAAGTAAGTAAATAAGTAAGTAAAGTCACTCAGTCGTGTCCGACTCTTTGTGACCCCATGGACTGGGACCCACCAGGCTCCTCAGTCCATGGGATTCTCCAAGCAAGAATACTGGAGTGGGTTGCCATTTCCTTCTCCATGGGATCTTCCTGACCCAGGGATCAAATCCAGGTCTCCCACATTGGGAGGCAGACGCTTTAACCTCTGAGCCACCAGGGAAGTCCAATATATATATAATAGTATATACTATATACTGGTAATAGTATACAAATACAAAGTTAGAAAAAGTGAAAAAGAAAATAATTGTTAAATATTTTATAAACCCTATAGTACGTATAGAAATTGAATATAAAAAAATGACACAGTACCTTTGGTTTGGGCTACTTAAAAAAAATTCTTTCTTAAAATATTTATTTATTTAAATAAAAATTTCAAAATATTGAGTATGTTCCAAGTAATGGGTTTTAAGTGTTTTGGGTTTTTGTTTGTTTGGCCTTATACATTTAGACATGTTTTGAAATTTTTCTATAATGAGAAAATAATACTATAAATATTAAAAAAATAGGTATATGTAAAACAGAATAGCACAATGGAGTGTTGGTATTTTAGAGTATCAACTCCAAATTGAATTAAGGAGGATAAAAAGTCCTCAAGTCTTGGGCAAATAATCTGCAGATCCTCACTTCTTTCCTTAGTATAGAATGTTTACTGCTACTGGCTGCCTTCCTCAATCAAAAGCCTGCCCTCAAACATTAATAAGGACACTGAATTTATCAACCTGCCTTGCAACTGTCAGCACATTCCATTATTTTTAAGATAAAATTCATGTGCTTTAGTAGTAAGCACTGTTCTTTCAAATACTATCTTCACTAAAAACCATCAAATCTATTCAAAATTGAATAGAAGCTCAGGAAACTACTATCAGGGAAATAAAATATTCTACTACTTATCTCAATATTCAGCAAGTTATTACCAAAAATATTTTGTGGACTATTTGAATAAGTGCATAGATAGATTCTGATCACAAAATTATAATGTTCCTACTATCTACTGCCCTGGCCTATATATTCATGTGCATGTACATATGTATGTATATTTTCATCATTCAATTAACATGTTTATACAATATCTAAAATGTACACTGTTGATATAAAAGTAAGCAAATGAGATGATATAAATGTAAGCTGTCTCAAGATGAGTGAATGAGTACATTATAGCAGAAATTGTCTGGGTGGTTCTCCATTAACAATTAGGTTTTTTTACTTCTAAAAGAAACAATTTTTCACAGTAGAAGTTGAAAACACTGAAGTCTCACTTTTATACATAGATGCACACCCAAGTTTGGGGAGACTTCTTAAAAATGTACTTCCTTTATAAAAATTATGACACTTAAGGACAAACGTTTCCCCCACACCCTTTCTTTGACTCTGTACACAGTCACGTAGATCTTTAGACACTATCATTGTACAATGAGGAATTAAAATTTAGAACAAGCCAGTCATCATGATATGAAAATGTCTGAAATACAGACAAACAACTCTGGGTCCTTGCTGACATAGTTTAGCTACTAAATAAGTTAATTTAGCTAAAAAATTGCCATGCTTCTGGACCTCCTGCTATTGGATGTAATAAAAATCTAGAGATTAAATTGTTTGGGAAGAGAATATGGGATGACATTCTAATTTATGCAACTTCATGGCCTATTCATGCACAATTCACCTGATTTCATAATAAGTGTTCTCAAATTGACATAAAATAACAAGGCTTACAAATAATGTCTCACCTTTTCAACAAATCCTGATTTGGGTAATTTCTGAAAGTTGATATATTACTAATCAATATTTGAAAAAAGTGAAATTGTTAGTCACTCAGTCATGCCTAACTCTTTGCAACCCTATAGACTGTAAACTGCCAGGCTCCTCTGTCCATGGAATTCTCCAGGCAAGAATGCTGGAGTGGGTAGCCATTCCCTTCTCCAGGGGGTCTCTGTGACCCACGGATTGAGCCTGGGTCTCCTGCACTGTAGTCAGATTCTTTACAGTCTGAGTCACCAGGGAAGCCCAAAGGGCTGTCATACAACAAAGAAGTAAATCATGGAAAATTATTCTCCTTATTCTTTTCTCCAAACTCTTCAATTTGAGAATGGATATTCAACAAATTTTAAAAGCCTCATATGATCTTCTATCTTTACATAAATCTCCCAGCCTAATACCCCAAAATCAACAGCTCTAGGAAGCCTGGAATTCTTTTATTATATTCCTAATCTTATTATGTTGAGCAAATCAAAGAACTAGACATTTCTTTGCAAATGTGAACACGCACACACAGTTTTGTTTTTTTTCCCCCAATTTCAATTATTTGTTGTTGATGACTGCAAAAAGCTAAAGCCAAGCTGACTGTAACATTCAAGATACCCTGAGTGTGAGTCTCAGTATGAAAGATTGAGGGTACACAGGAAAACATTAATACCTTGGATTTTACTTTTATCTATCATATACAATGAGCAGAGGGCTGAGATTCAGAGAGCATTAATGAGAATTAATTCACGTTTTCCTTGGTGTGCTAAATAACATTTTGTCATAAAAGAGGTTAAAGCAATGCCAGGAAGCATGTTTATGAATGACTAAATGGTAAAATATTCCTAGATTCATGACTTGCCTGGAATAAGAATTTAATAAATATTGGTTCTCATGATAGGAACACCTTTGCATGACTCTAATCCAAAAGTAAATGTGTCAGAGAAAGTAAGAAGTTATTTTTTATTGTTTTCAACAGAAAAACTAAAGAATTTCCCAGACATTAAATAACGTGAATTATCTCAAATTAAACCTGAAGATAGATTGGAAAGATCACTGTAGTGGAAACATTTTTGAAAAACAGATATTACACATAAATTAATTTACATTTACTTATTAAACAAAGTATTATTCCTAGTACTAAAAACCTAATATTCTATTATTCTATTGCATTTGGGAATGCAGGTGTACCACAAGCACAATTAAAGGCTCAGCTTCTCTGCTCAAGGGAGATAAAAGGAAGTATCTGTATTAGTTTCTTCTTGCTGCTATAACAAACTGCTTTGATCTCAGTGACTTAAACAACACAACCAATTCTCTTAAGAGTTTGCAAAGTTGGAAGTCTGAAATGAATTTTATGAAGCAACATCAAAGTGTTGAAAGGACTGTTTATCCCAGAGGCTATGTGGGAAAATCCTTTGCATTGTCTTTCCTCTGCCAACTTCTCCAAAGGTTACATAATCTTTTTTTTTTTTTTTTCACTTAAGCCATCCTGTAGTACTCTTATTAAAAACTTGTGCAATATAGTCAGGATACATCTAGATAACTTAAGATAATCCTCCCACCTCAAGATCCTTAACATAAGGACATCAGCAAAGTCTCTTTTGCCATAAAATATCACATTCACAGGTTCTACGGATTAGCAAGTGGATATATTTGGGAGGCTATTAGTCAGTTAACCATAATCATAGTTTGTGATACATGTCTACCTACAGTCTTGGAAAGTATAAATAATGAAAATCAATCAACCATGATTAAATATGAAGATTATAATAAAAAGACTAATGCAGAGATCTCTGAAAGTCAAGAATGTAGGTTGCCAGTGAACCTGATCTCTTGAAAATTGCTCAAAATATGCTCACTGTAATGTAAGCATTCTGAAAGGCAGTATTCCTCAATGTTGAATTAAAGTAATTGAAGTTTACAAAGAGACTTTAAACACCTTGAAATGAAGTCTGCCTTTGATTAAGAATGTACCCAGGAAACCATATCTATATTTATCTCCATTAATTAAGTAGGCAATAAAATGAAAGCACCTTCAATTCAGTCAAATATAACTCTAATTCCTGTGAAAACCTGGAAATTAAATTTAAGCTAAATAGTATTATAGATAAGTCTAGGTATTGAACCAGCCAGTTTGAGGAAGTAGGGAGAAAGATGCTTACCTTAAATAATAAATCTTTCTTCCCATAACGAAGCTCCTTCAGCTGGGATTGGACTTTTTTTGACTGTAAGAACAAAAACATGAATTAGAGAATTAATTTCATTTACTTTTTCAAATGTCAACATTAAAATTCCTTTAACTGCACAAGAATGAACTTTGCAGCCAAACAAAAAAAGAGTTCAACTAGTCTAGAAGTGAAAAAGAAAAGCTTAATCTCTGCTTTGGGAGTCAGACATCCAGCTATTCTAGGCAGAAGGAAAAAACCGAAACCTGTTCAAAAAAGTGTACTGTTTAAAAGGTAATATTTAAAGAAATGGCTTATTGTTCCCCTCTTCAGCCCTCCCCTGCAAAATTCACACACACAGAATGAGTCACCTGGGCATACCCACTGAAAGATGAACTCCCAATATGCTACTGGAGATCAGTGGAGAAATAACTCCAGAAAGAATGAAGAGATGGACCTAAAGAAAAAACAACACCCAGTTGTTGATGTGACTGGTGATGGAAGTAAAAAGTAAAAAGGGTATGCTTTTGACCAGGTGGATGATCATTTACAGACTCCCTACCACGAAACAGTCTACCCCCAGTTGGATATGCTCAGCCCTGCGTACTGGGAAGCATTTGGAAATGTGCTCCTTCAAAGACTGGAAGCTTTGAAAAGAGAGGGACAGTCATGACTAAGCTCTAAGAATAATACTACATAGAAACTTGGAATGTTAGGTCCATGAATCAAGGTAAATTGGAATTGGTCAAACAGGAGATGGCAAGAGTGAACATCAACATTTTCAGAATCAGTGAACTAAAATGGATAGGAATAGGTGAATTTAAATCAGGTGACCATTATATCTATTACCGTGGGAAAGAATCCCTTAGAAGAAATGGAGTAATCTTCATAGTCGACAAGAGAGTCCAAAATTCAGTTCTTGGATGCAGTCTCAAAAATGACAGAAACCTCTGTTGGTTTCCAAAGCAAACCATTCATTAATAAAGTAAGACAAGTCTATGCCCTGATGAGTAATGCTGAAGAAGCTGAAGTTGAACAGTTCTATGAAGACCTACAAGACCTTCTAGAACTAACACACAAAAAAGGTATCCTTTTCATTATAGGGGCAAAAGTAGGAAGTCAAGAGATACCTGGGGTAACAGGAAAATTTGGCCTGAAGTACAAAATGAAGCAGGGTAAAGGCAAACAGTTTTGCCAAGAAAACACACTGGTCATAGCAAACACCTTCTTCCAAAAACACAAGAGAAGACTCTATGCATGGACATCACCAGGTGGTCAATACTGAAATCAGATTGATTATATTCTTTGCAGTCAAGGATGGAAGCATTATACAGTCAGCAAAAACAAGACCAGGAGCTGACTGTGGTTCAGATCATAAACTCCCTATTGCCAAATTCAGACTTATATTGAAGAAAGTAGGGAAAACCACTAGACCATTCAGGTATGACCTAAATAAAATCTCTTACAATTATACAGTGAAACTGAGAAATAGATTCAAGGGTTTAGATCTGAAAGACAGAGTACCTAAAGAACTATGGAAGGAGGTGTTAAGACATTGTACAGGAGGCAAAGATCAAGATCATCCCCAAGAAAAAGAAACGCAAAAAGGCAAAATGGTTGTCTGAAGAGGCCTTACAAATAGCTGAGAAAAGAAGAGAAGCTAAAGGCAAAGGAGAAAAGGAAAGATATACCTATTTGAATGCAGAGTTCCAAAGAATAGCAAGGACAGATAAGAAAGCCTTCCTCAGGGATCAGTGCAAAGAAACAGAGGAAAACAATAGAAGGGGAAATACTAGAGATCTCTTCATGAAAATTAGAGATTCCAAGGGAACACTTCATGCAAAGATGGGCAAAATAAGGGACAGAAATGGTAGGGACCTAACAGAAGCAGGAGATATTAAAAAGAGGTGGAAAGAATACACAGAAGAAATATACAGAAAAGGTCTTCATAACCCAGGTAACCATGATGGTGTGATCACCCACATAGTGCCAGACATCCTGGAATGTGAAGTCAAATGAGCCTTAGGAAGCATCACTATGAACAAAGCTAGTGGAGGTGATGGAATTCCAGCTGAGCTATTTTGAATTCTAAAAGATGATGCTGTGGAAGTGCTGCACTCAACATGCCAGCAAATTTGGAAAACTCAGCAGTGGCCACAGGACTGGAAAAGGTCAGTTTTCATTCCAATCCCAAAGAAAGGCAATGCCAAAGAATGCTCAAACTACCACACAATTGCACTCATCTCACATGCTAGTAAAGTAATGCTCAAAATTCTCCAAGCCAGGTTTCAGCAATACGTGAACCGTGAACTCCCTGATGTTCAAGCTGGTTTTAGAATACCCCAGTATTCTTGCCTGAGAAATCCCGTGGATGGAGGAGCCTGGGGGACTACAGTCCATGGGGTTGCAAAGAGTCAGACAGAACTTACCAGTTAAACAACAACATAGATTATTTCATCCAACAACATCAGAATACACTTATTTCTCAAGCTCATTTAAGACATTCATCCACATAGACCACATTTTGGGCCTTAAAACACACTGCGACAAATTTAAAAGAATGGGAATTATACAATGTCTACTCTCAAACCACAAGAGAGTTACATTAGAAATCAATACAAAAAAGGAACTGGAAAATTCCTAAATAAGTAGAAATTAGACTACACACTTCTGAATAACACATGGATCACAAAGAAATTCAAGAGAAATTTTAAAATATTTTGGACTAAATTGAAATGAAAACCCAATTTATCAAAATTTGTGGGTTGCAATGAAATGCTAAAAGGGTAATTTATGATACTGAATGCAGACGTTAGAAAAGAAAGAAATTCTAAAATCAATAATTTAGGTTTCTGGCACAGGAAACTAGAGAAAGAAGAGTGAAGTAAATGCACCTGTCTCTTATACACATCTANTGAAAACCCAATTTATCAAAATTTGTGGGTTGCAATGAAATGCTAAAAGGGTAATTTATGATACTGAATGCAGACGTTAGAAAAGAAAGAAATTCTAAAATCAATAATTTAGGTTTCTGGCACAGGAAACTAAAGAAGAGTGAAGTAAATGCACTGTAAGAAGAAGAAAAGAAATAATAAGAATTAGAGCATAAATCAATAAAATAGAAAACAGGAACTCAATAGAGGCAGATCAAAGAAACCACGCGTGGGCTCTCCAACTGCAAGATGCCCTCATGGTGCACTTGGAGAAATCTGAAGTTTTAATTGCTTTCCTTTAAAAAAATAAAGAAAATAAACCAACCAAGTATTAACTCAAAAGGCTTTTACAATTGCAATGAATGGCCACCTAGAAATCAGAAAAAAACCTATTAAAAATAAAGTCAGAATAAATGAATCAGTAACTACTAAAAGAATGTGGTTATTAAATTGAAAAAGCCTGATAAAGTCAAGATCTGGCTTTTGGATCAAAACGGGTTTACCTCATGAAAAACAATGACTATGAAAAAAGTCAAGAACTAGATAAGCCTAGCAGGCCATGGCACTTATTTGTAAAGGCAGGTCAGACATCTTGTGGAGCTTAAATGTTATGGCCGTGTGTAGTCTTCTTTTTCATTAGCAAATTCTGGGGTGCAGCTTTCCATTTTATGACCTCTTTCCAGTCAATCTATTACAAGGATTTTAATCTCTGCTAGAGGAAAACTTCTAGATATGTGCTCTTCCAAATGGTGGCCACTAATTTTAATTAACATTGAAGAAAATTAAAAATGCACTTCTCCAGCTGCCCAACAGTCAATTTTGAACAAATAAATATCAATTCAAGTTTAAAAGGTAGTCTTGCTATTGCTCAGTAGTCACACGTGACTAGCTGCTCCCATACTGGACATCACGGATCATAATATTATGGCACAAAATTTTATGGAAGAACACTGTTCCAGAACAACTGGTAATGAACAAATTTTTGGGGGCTTACTTCTTAAGACTGTCTCCTAATTCATGAGAGTTGGCTACATTGCTCATCTGTAATAAGTAGTACATGTCACATAATTAGGAACATTCTTATAAATCACATCCACTAGCATCTTTATCGGGGAAGGCAATGGCACCCCACCCCAGTACTCTTGCCTGGAAAATCCAATGGATGGAGTAGTCTGGTGGGCTGCAGTCCATGGGGTCACTAACAGTCGGACAGACTGAGCGACTCCACTTTCACTTTTCTCTTTCATGCACTGGAGAAGGAAATGGCAACCCACTCCAGTATTCTTGCCTGGAGAATCCCAGGGATGGGGGAGCCTGGTGGGCTGCTGTCTATGGGGTCACACAGAGTCGGACACGACTGAAGTGACTTAGCAGCAGCAGCAGCAGCAGCAGCATCTTTATAAAAGTTGGCCAGCTACAAATCAGAACATGTCCTAGACTGATGCTTAGTAAGACTGCCTTTGGTTGACACGAAAGTATCTGAACTAAAAACAGCTCAAACTTAAACTCTCAGATCCTGTGTTTCTCTGTACATTTCCAAGACACAAAAAGAAATGTCTATGCAAATAGTCATTTAGTCAAGGCAGTGGATACATTGCTGCTACCTAATGTAATAAAAATACCATGGGTTAAACACTCCAACAGATTCATTTATAGAGTAGTACAACACTGAGACATGAATTTGATCCTATAGTGGAGGAAATTCACAAATCCTCTCATCCAAGAAAAGTGCAATATTGTATATTCATTCATTCATTCACTTAATGCACTCATTTAATTAATTCATTCAATTAATTGCATATTATGAGCTGGGCACTCTCTTGTCTTAAAGAGACGGGAATACCAGACTACCTTACCTGCCTCCTGAGAAACCTATATGCAGGTTNGGCTGGAAGGCATTATGGACTCGATGGACGTGAGTCTGAGTGAACTCTGGGAGATGGTGATGAACAGGGAGGCCTAGCGTGCTTTGATTCATGGGGTCGCAAAGAGTTGGACGCGACTGAACTGAACTGAGAAGTTGTTCACCAGCTCTGTGCCTTGCTTCTAATCTGTTATGGGGAAAGGGCTAAACTTGTGTTAAACTGTTTTTGTTCTACCTAAACCTGCCTCCTTCCCCCTTCCTTTCATAGTAGCTGGTTTTCACTGAAGACTAACATGCCTGGGCCTTATCATTCACCGGCTTTTTCCACTATTAATTATTATTATTATTATTATTATTTTGTACAACTAGTCTTTTTGTATGTTCCTTTGAGGCTCCAACTTAACACATTAAGTGCAGTCTCCTCTCCTTGAAGTCTCACTTACTATGGCGCTATTTCTATTCTCTCCTTACTGTCACTAAGGATTACTGACTGTGAGCTATATTTCTACAACATTACAGATTCATTTGGAAGATCAGGAAAAGAAAAAATAGATTTTAATTAAACCTGGATTAAACAGAATGACGTTTTCCCTCACATAGGGGGCAATACTGTATGAGACAATCTTTTTGTCCATCAAATAGAACCAGTGAATTTGTTTCTTTCATTTTATGTTCAGTCTGAGAATCCTCATTTTGCCACTCTCGTCTCAAACAGGTATAGACATCACATTGTTGATGATGTTGTTTAGTTCTAAGTCATGTCCAACTCTTTGTGACCCCATGGACTGTAGGCTGCCAGGTTGCTCTGTCCATGGCATTCCCCAGGCAAGAACAATGGAGTGGGTTGTCATTCCCTTCTCCAGGNTGTTGATGATGTTGTTTAGTTCTAAGTCATGTCCAACTCTTTGTGACCCCATGGACTGTAGGCTGCCAGGTTGCTCTGTCCATGGCATTCCCCAGGCAAGAACAATGGAGTGGGTTGTCATTCCCTTCTCCAGGGGATCTTTTAGATCCAGGGATTGAACTCGCCTCTCATGCACTGGCAGGAGGATTCTTTATCACCACATAGAGGGTACCAAAAGTGAAAACTTCATGGACTTCCAAGTGTTTGCTAGTAAGGAACTCTTAATAATCCAGTTAAGGAATCCAGAATATCATTTAGGAAAGCAATACTTACGTGGCTTAACATTTTCTCTATTTGGTGATGAAATGTTAAAACATCCAAAATACCTAAAAGTTTAAAATGTGTTTTTATTTTCTTATTCCAATGTTTGCAGTTACATTTTAAGGGAAAAGAGTCACCAGATGTCTGGGTTAAAAAAAATATATATATCTGGCAGTGATACTGTTTCTATTCATTTGAAGCTTTAAGAAAGGAAAACATACTCACCTCTTCTGCATGCAGGCCACATAGCTTGTTTCCAAACAACAGTTTGTGTTTCAAGCTTTTATTCTAAGGAAAGAAACATAGTTTTATTGCTAAGAAGTTATAAAATATTAACAATTTCTTTAAATTATGTCAGTAGCGCTTCTGTTTTGTTCACAGATAAGTCCTTCATGATATGAGATGTAGCTGATTTGCATAAATTGAGTAGAATCTGTACTATAAAAGATTGTTTTTTTATTCAACAAAAATTGATGGATTTGATGTATTGGCATTAACACCGTTATTAGAAAATATGAACTTTCTTTGGTCTTATATTTAAATCTGTTTATTGTATTTTTTTTTTTTTGTTTCCAAGTTTTATTTATTTATTTATTTATTTATTTATTTACACGAACTCCCAAACATGGTATGCTGTTTTCTAAAATAATTTTGGTTTCAAATTTGTAACTGATACTAGTTTCTGAAAACACCTTCTAAACAGCAAGCATTTATTTCTACCATCATCTGGATGTGTGTCACCTTGGAATCTAGTTTAATACAGTCACGGATGCACTAGGGTCTGAATTTCCTTTAAACACTATGGTTTTAGAGTCCTCATGTTTCTGACACCTGTGCATTGCACTCAAAGGGCATTTTGATGCTCAGAAGCCATTTCTTCTTCCAGGCCTCATAAGAGTACTCTATCTGCTGGACTTGACCTAGATTCATAGATAATGCTTGTTACTTTAGAAATGGAGGCACAGTGTTAGCCATCTGAATCTAAACCCTTACAGTGTGTCAATTACATCTCCCTCAAGACACTCAGGCTGCTTTTCTTTGTCCCATAACTGAGTACCTACTCTTCTTTTAGACAGGGCAGATAAAAGAGAGCAGAAACTCTGTAAAAACTTACGGGATTTAGACCTTATCCATCTGAATCTAAACCCTTACAGTGTGTCAATTACATCTCCCTCAAGACACTCAGGCTGCTTTTCTTTGTCCCATAACTGAGTACCTACTCTTCTTTTAGACAGGGCAGATAAAAGAGAGCAGAAACTCTGTAAAAACTTACGGGATTTAGACCTTATACTGTCTCTACAGTAGCAAACAATGTAATGGAAAGTACATCTCATACATAACTACTCTAAAGAGAGTCAATTTGATGAACATCATAAGCAAATTGAACTAAACGTATGCAGTGTGAATGAATAACTCAATGAATGAATACATCAAATTTAAGACAGAATTCTTCACACACAATTGCCACCTGATTATGAACATCATTTCCTATTTTATTTTCCTGTCATGCAGAGAGTGGTTATAGCTCCCTCAGTTGGAAAGAATCGTTTGTCTTTAACTTTTCCTCTTCAAGTATGAGTTGAAACTCTAAAAAACTTATTTAGAATTTAAATACCATGAAATTTTTTATACTAGAAAACTTATTTAGAATTTAAATACCATGAAATTTTTTAAACAAATGAGGAATTACCTTGATTCATTTAGTAATGGATTTTTTTTTTTGCAAATATCTGTACTCATCATACAGCAAAACACAAGATTAAGGTTTTTAAAGTCTTTAACGTATAGTATTCCTGTATCTAAATGTTCATAAACTACAGTAAAGAGACACATACTTATATTTTAACTCCACAGCATTGCTCAGTTTGTAGGTTAAAAATTACCCTTGTTTTCCTACTGTACATGTCTATTTATATTTTTGACACAGGGGATCTTAAATTTTTTTATTAAATTGTCTATTTTTCTTTTTTGATTTCTCTCAGTTTTTAAATGTAAGGTATATATCTTTAGTATCTCTAGAGATTTGTTGTTCACTTAGATTTTCATCATTCTAAGGCTAGAGGTCTTTAGTGGAAACACTGGTAAAATTCAGTGTTAATTTTCTGGTTCAATAATTATAGTATCACTGTAGGTTGTTATATTAGAGGTTTTGGGGAAAGGTACATGAGAACATTCTATATTAATTTGCTACTCAATGTTTGTAATGTCTTTTTGGATCTGCTTTAGCAGATTTTAGATTTTTAACCTGCTTTAGCACAAGCAACAAGTGGGACTGCATCAAACTAAATAACTTCTGTACAGCAAAAGAAATCATCAAAAGGTAAAAATAAAATCTATGAAATGGCAAAAAAAAAAAAAGGTGCTAATAATATGTCTGATAAGGAGNATGTCTTTTTGGATCTGCTTTAGCAGATTTTAGATTTTTAACCTGCTTTAGCACAAGCAACAAGTGGGATTGCATCAAACTAAATAACTTCTGTACAGCAAAAGAAACCATCAAAAAGTAAAAATAAAACCTATGAAATGGCAAAAAAAGGTGCTAATAATATGTTTGATAAGGAGGTAATATTCAAAATATGTAAAGAACTCATACAATGCAACAGCAAACGACCAAATAACCTAATTTGAAAAACTGGACAAAGAACATAAATAGACACTTCTCCAAGAAGATATACAAAAAGCCAACAGGTATGAGATTATCCTCAACATCACTAGTCATTAAGGAAAAGCAGATTGAAACAATAAAGTATTGTTTCATGCTTGTTGGAATGGCCATCATTAAAGGACAACAAATGCTGGCATGAATGCAAAGAAAAGCGAACCTTTGCACTGCTGGTGAGACTGTAAACTGCTACAGCCACTATGAAAAACAGTACAGGGGATCCTCAAAAAATTAAAAACAGAACTACCATATGATCCAACGATTTAACTTGGAAAAGTATTGGTGCCCCCATGTTAACAGCAGAATTATTTATAATTCTGGACCTACAAACAACCTAAGTGCCCATTGATGGATGAGCGAACAGAGAAGCTGTGGTATGTGTGTGAGTGTGTGTGTGTGTGATTAAAAAGAAGAAAAGCTTGTCATTTGTGAAAACATGGGCAAAGTCGGAAATGAGCTAAGTCAGACAGGGAAACGAAAGACCAACCAAACTCGCAGAAAAAGAGATCGAACATATCGTTACCAGAAGTNAGCCACCTGGGAAGCCCATACATGTCTTTATACATTTATCCAAATCCAGAGAATATATATCACCAAGAGTGAACCGTAACATAAACCATGTACTTTGGCGATTATAAGATGTCAACAGACGTTCATCAGTTCTGACAAATGTACCACCTGGTGAGGGATGTTGACGATGGGGGTGGTGGTGTGTGTGTGTGTGGGCAGGGTGTGTATGGGAATTCTGTGGACTCCATTTTGCTGTGTCCTGCTAAAATTGCTCTGAAAACGAACACTATTAAAACATAACTCAGAAGGAAGAAAAACACCAGGAGTGTAGGAGTGGGGGTTTCAGGCTTAGGGTAGCCAGGAAGGCCTCCTTGAGAAGGTGCATTTCAGCCAAGCCCTGATGGGCGAGGAGTTGTGAGGGTTCCAGGGAGAAGGCTGCAGGCCCGGCAAGGTAGACAGCCACTCCAGCAGGCCAGCGACTCGACGCTGCATCAGCGGAGGCTATGTTCATTGCAAAACATCTACACGTGGTAGACTCACCAACGAACAATGGTAACCTCCATTCAGCAGGGCCTTGCTTGGACTGCACAGGCTTTTGAGGAGGCCTCTTGCGGCCCATCAGAAAGAGGGGACACAACGGTCCACCTCCAGCTTCTCCCGTAGAGGGCTGTGCTGGCTGCCTGCCGCTTCCACTCTTGCCCTCCTTCTGAGCTTTCCTCTGCTCGTTTGGAGGAAAGAAGAAGCGTCAACCAGATCACTGACTACATACAACCTTGCAGTCGCATCTTCTGATTTGAGAGCACAGTCCTGGAGCCTCCCCTGCTCCAGCCTGTGTCGATTTCCTTCCAGGCAATGCTCCTGCCACCTGCCCTGGGCTCAGGACCCTCTGCTGCCCCTGCTGTCCTGCAGTGTCAGCAGCACCTGGGCACCCTCTGGCCTAAGAATCTGGGTGCCCACTTGTCCTGCTTCCTACGTACACCTGCACAGACCTCCACCAGCCTGGCTCTTCCTCCCCTCTCAGTCTGGAGTGACAGGGGGAGGTGTGGGGCCTTGCTTGCCCTGGTGTCGCTCTTAAGGGCAGTGAAGTCGCTCAGTCGTGTCTGACTCTTTGTGACGCCATGGACTGTAGCCTACCAGGTTCCTCTGTCCATGGGATTTTCCAGGTAAGAGTACTGGAGTGGATTGCCATTTCCTTCTCCAGGGGATCTTCCAGACCCAGGGATCGAACCCAGGTCTTCTGCATTGTAGACAGACGCTTTATTGCCTGAGCCAGCGGGAAGCACATGTTAAACCCAGCCTCATGATATGTGCTGCACTGATGCAATGGCCAGCGGTCACCACTGAGGTCCAAGCACAGGTTCAAGTCCTGACTCCACCTCTCTTCCCAGGGCAAGCGTGTGTATGTGCATGTGTTCACTTGTGTGTGTCCTGAGTGTTCTAGTGTGAGCTGCTCAATCATGTCTGACTCTTTGCAACCTTATGAACTGTAGTCCAGCAGGTTCCTCAGTCCATGGAATTCTCCAGGCAAGAATACTGGAATGGGTAGTCATTCCCCTCTCTTAAGGGATCTTCCCAACCCAGGAAACGAACCAAGGTCCAGGCATTGGCAGGTGGATTCTTTACTAGGTGAGCCTCCTGAGACCTACTTCCTATCTTTGCAAATATAGGACAATATCTACAGCTATTTCCCAAGCTGACTGTGCAGATTAAATCTATACACTTCAGAGGTGGCCAGGCTTCCCTTGTGCCTCAGCTGGTAAAGAATCCAGCTGCAAGGGGGGAGACCTGGGTTTGATTCCTGGGTTGGGAAGATCCCCTGGAGAAGGAAAAGGCTACCCACTCCAGTATTCTGGCCTGGAGAATTCCGTGGCCTGTTTACTCCATGGAGTCACAAAGAGCTGGACATGACTGAGTGACTTTCATTTCACTTCACTTCANGGTTGGGAAGATCCCCTGGAGAAGGAAAAGGCTACCCACTCCAGTATTCTGGCCTGGAGAATTCCGTGGCCTGTTTACTCCATGGAGTCACAAAGAGCTGGACATGACTGAGTGACTTTCATTTCACTTCACTTCAAAGGTGGTAAAAAAACAGTACT
Organism: Oreotragus oreotragus; assembly: GCA_006410675.1. Taxonomy (NCBI): domain Eukaryota; kingdom Metazoa; phylum Chordata; class Mammalia; order Artiodactyla; family Bovidae; genus Oreotragus; species Oreotragus oreotragus. The sequence goes on from SJYX01000070.1 coordinate 180,076, forward strand.
TTAATGACGTCCATCGAGATCCCAGCAGATACCGTGGAAGAATGAGGGCAGCATCTCACTTGGAAAGCTGCAGAGAGAGGAAGCAGAGAGTGTGCAGGGCTGGGCAGGTTGGCAAAGAAAGACCGACAGGCCAAGGGCAGCTCGGGAGGGTCCCAGCAGAGCTGGTCAGCCATGGCCGCAGTCAGGGTAGAGAAGTCTCCAGAGTCGTGAGGCAGGGCAGGCACACATGTTTCTCATCATGAGGCTCTGGGGCCCTGAGGTGTTGTCACCTGGATCCCTGAGCCATTGCTGAAATCACCCTGGTTTTTCCGCACACACTCAATCCGTCCCAGTGGATGATCTGGGCACCCCCCCCCCCCACACACACACACACATACACAACAACCTCAACAGCGGCAGGCTGCTAGCTCTGGGAGGCTTCTGTTATGAGCTCATCAAGCTGACACTTAGCTCATGAATCAGCTGGTTTTTCTATTTAATTGGCAGCTGGGGTATTTCCCTTCCCCACTGGTCTTGGTGTTGATATCTAGTCTCTCACAACAGTGCCCTTTAAGCTCCAGGTTCCAGGACGGTGACATCATGTTTCTCTGAGCATGTTAAGTCCTTTCAGTGTGTCCTACTCTTTGCGACCCCATGGACTGTAGCCCACCAGGCTCCTCTGTCCATGGGATTCTCCAGGCACCCCCCCCCCCCACACACACACACACATACACAACAACCTCAACAGCGGCAGGCTGCTAGCTCTGGGAGGCTTCTGTTATGAGCTCATCAAGCTGACACTTAGCTCATGAATCAGCTGGTTTTTCTATTTAATTGGCAGCTGGGGTATTTCCCTTCCCCACTGGTCTTGGTGTTGATATCTAGTCTCTCACAACAGTGCCCTTTAAGCTCCAGGTTCCAGGACGGTGACATCATGTTTCTCTGAGCATGTTAAGTCCTTTCAGTGTGTCCTACTCTTTGCGACCCCATGGACTGTAGCCCACCAGGCTCCTCTGTCCATGGGATTCTCCAGGCAAGAATGCTGGAGTGGGTTGCCGTGCCCTCCTCCAGGGGATCTTCCTGACCCAGGGATGGAGCCTGTGTCTCTTATGTCTCCTACATTGGCAGGTGGGTTCTTTACTCCTAGTGCCCCCTGCGAAGCCTTAATCATCTTAATATCGATGCCATTCTGCCTATCACGCCGCTGCCTCTGTCCCAGGGACTGGGATACCATCTTATCAGTAACCCTCAGAACAGAATTGCAAGGGAGGGACCGGCAGCTACATTTCTGCAGACAAAGAAACAGGGACGCTCAGAACCCAAATATCCGTCAGCCAGTGAATGGATAAACAAGATGTGACACGTCCTTACAACGGAACACTGTGGGCAGTGAAAAGGGATGCAGCATGAGCAAGCACGGATGAAGCCAGCAGTGCGCAGAGCGAGGGAGCCACACCGTGTCGTGTGGGTCCGTGTCTCTGCGATGCCCAGAGGAGGCTAAACCACGGAGGCAGGAAGCAGAGCTGTGGTTGTCGGGCTGGATGGGAGCAGGGAGTTACCGCTGGCACAAGGGTTCTCGCCTGGGTGAATCACAGTGATGGTTGCACAGCCCTGCCTGTTTATTGAAAGCCCACTGAACTGTGCACTCGAAGCAGTGAGGTTTTCTTAAGTGAATTATATCTCGGTAAAGCACTCAGAGGGGCTTTCCTGGGGGTTCAGTGGTAAAGAATCTGCCTGCCAGTGCAGGAGACACGAGGTAGAGCCCTGGGTAGGGAAGATTCCCTGGAGGAAAACTGGCCACCCACCCCAGTATTCTTGCCTGGGAGACCCCACGGACAGAGAAGCCTGGTGGGCTACGGTCCACAGGGTCGCAAAAGAGGTCAACAACTCAGCAACTAAACAATAACAGAGCGTTTAGAAAATAAAACAAACCCGAGGCTCCAGGAGTGCGGGCAGAATGAGGGCAGCAGCCAGGACGGCTGGGCTCAGTGGGCCTTTCCTTGCACACCTGGGGCTTCCTGGGTGCACACTGAAGTCATTCAGAGATGTACCCTCGCCAACAACCCGCCTGACAACCAGCACCACGCAGACTTCACAGCCCTCCAAGGGGTCAGATTCCTCACGAGCGATCACAGAGGCAGCCGATGAAGCCCAGAGACTCAGAAAGCCCAGGGGCCAGAAGCCTGGCCCGGGCGGGAGCTGTCCTCCCTGCGATCCACATGGGGCATCATCGCAAGGCTAAATGCGAAGCCTCTGTCCACTTCACTTCACCGTTTCCATGAACTCTGTCACTAAAGATGAGGAACACTGGAGATCAGTTCTTCACCTGGCTCCTCCCCGCTGCCCCTGGACTGGGCAAAGCACAAAGCAGGGGCATGAGGTTTTCATCTGAGGGGTCCCTGCTGCAGACACACCATAGGCACTTCATGTGCATCCCCCGAGGAGGCACTGGTGGGGGGAGGGAATCACTTATGCAGACTGTGTATCCAGTCGGTACTCCAAAACCTGTCCATGAGAATCCTCTGAGAAGCCCATGGAAATCCATGCTCCTGTTCCTTGCCCACCGTTCTAAATCAGCAGATCTGGGTGGGGGTTGTGACATGTTTAACGAGACACACCGATGTGACACTGAGACACACCCAGTCTCTGTGTCTCCAAGGGCAGGGCGGGTACACCCCACACTCACCTGGCACCTTTCACTTTCCACCCCTGTGCTCAGGGAACAGGACTGGTGAGACCCCTGTGGGGTCTGACAGTTTTGCCAGATGTCTCCTGCTTACTGAACGACTTGCCAGGACCCAGTTCAACTTCACGAGAAGCTTGCTATAACTAAGCTTCTTGTTTGCAAGCAAGTTGACATCAGACTTGCTTGCTGTCAGAATCAATATGGCCCCATACTGGCTTTTGTAATGTAGGGCCTGGGATTGGTCATCTGAACCAAAACTGTGTGTTTGACATGACTTCTGTGACACATGTAACCTTCCAAGCAGTTTCTTTAAACATCCGTCACTATGGATACCAAATTTGACCATTCACAAATTCCAGCCTCAGTCATATATATGACTGCACATACTCACACACATGTCAGAATCCCCAGGGGGTTATAAAAGTTAGACCCATCCTGTTTCCAGAATGTTAACTCAAACTGCATGACCATTACAATGTGGCAATGCATATTCGAAATGGTCTATTTTGGAACGCCTTCTTTCTAAGACACATTTCCTGATTCTTTCTTTAGTTTTAAAACAGTTAACAGTTACAAACAAGAATGCATTTTAATTTTAAATATTCAAATTTAGTAAAATAGTATTTCACCTATAAAATAGAATTTGCACATAACCAAACTAACAAGTTATACCTTGAGGTTTGTACTCTGCTCCACTAACTTGAATTTTAAACACAAATAAAAATTCTAAGTGGTCACATAAGAATAATAGACTAGAATTAACATGTGCTACATATCCCTAAATGATTGACTGGAAATAAACAATAACAGCACCATGATGTGTAGAAACAAAATAGAGTGCCTTCTTAATAAGCTGCTATCAAGAGCCTATTAGGCAAATACCACCTCTCTTTTCTTTTGGTAGAAATTCCCTAATAGCTCAGTTGGTAAAGAATTCACCTACAAAGCAGGAGACCCTGGTCTGATTCCTGGGTCGGAAAGATCCCCTGGAGAAGGGATAGGCTACCCACTCTAGTATTCTTGGGCTTCCCTTGTGGCTCAGCTTAAGAATCTGCCTGCAATGTAGGAGACCTGGGTTAGATCCTTGGGTTGTGAAGATCCCCTGGAGAAGTGAAAGGTTTCCCATTCCAGTATTCTAGCTTGGAGAATACATGGTCCTGATACTCCATGGGGTCGCAAAGAGTTGGAGCAACTTTCACAACTCACAACAAAAGCATTGAACACACTAAGGAAAAATCGGTCCATATGAATCTAAGGGTATTCTACACAGCACCTTCTCAAGGAGAATGCTCGCTGCACAAAATATGGACAGACCCAGCACTTCCAGAGCGGAAAAGCAACAACAACAAACAAGCAAGACAAACAAATAAAGAAAAAGGAACCAGGCCACGGCTGCTTCCTTCCCGTGATTCACAGCTCGCTTCGCTCGGGGCAGATTACCTTTGCCGACCAGTGAGGAAAGGATTCAGTTCCCACGATGGCTCAGAGAAAATCCTCCAGATTAACCTGGGATCGGCTCTGTCCTCCTCTCCTACAGCCATGAGAACAGCCCAGCAATGCAGACTGAGCCTGTGGTCCTAGGGGTGGCAAACAGCTATTCCAAACCATGCAGATACACTGTTCTACCCTAACTGGGCTTACTGCTGATTTAGCCTCCTCTGCAACTCACATTTCAATTCTATCAACCAACAAAGAGCCCCCCAAACAGATGAGCATCACCTACATTATTTCTCCCATAATCGTTTGTGCTCAATAAATGTATGTTAATCATGATTCAAATCCTTCTGTCATCAGTCCCTTCTCTGGGAATCCAGCAGGGGGTGTTATGGCTCAGCTGGACCTTCACATTCTTGGGAATATTTTGTATATATTTTAGAACAAGCATAGGGCTTCCCTGGTGGCTCAGAGGTTAAAGCGTCTGCCTGCAATGCAGGAGACCTGGGTTCGATCCCTGGGTCGGGAAGATCCCCTGGAGAAGGAAATGGCAACCCACTCCAGTATTCTTGTCTGGAGAATCCCATGGACAGAGGAGCCTGGTGGGCTACAGTCCACGGGGTCACAAAGAGTTGGACACGACTGAGCGACTTCACTCACTTCACTTAGAACAAGCATATCTACAGAACTTGTCAAATAGATGATGGTGGACGGGGATCATCCAGCTGCCTTGAACGATGCATTAACCAGTAACTCTGTGGTGCCTTGACTCATTGACCTCTGGCATTTTCACGTATGTCACGCACATAAAGCAATGACTGTTAAAGACTGAGACCCAGCCCCAAGGGACTGGTTCTTCTACAGGTCAGTACACTGAAACCCTTGGGAGTGATCCCCATGGAACACTCAAAATCCATGGGGCAGGCTCTGCAGAAGGGTAAGACATTGCTCACATACTGGGATTACATATTATGATTAACATACAGATAAGAGCTAGGAATACAGAAGATGATCAGTACATAAGAACTCCATGTCTCTGATCAGATCATGGACTTGGTATTAATAGGGCAACTCTTGGGCCAGTAAAGTAATTCACACTTAGGTTACCTCCCATCCCATCTAAAAGTATGAACCAGAAAGTAAAAAAGTTTCTGGAAGGGCAATTTTTTGAACTTAGTATAAAAGAAAAGTGAAAGTGAAAGTCACTCAGTTGTGTCCGACTCTTTGCCAACCCCAGAGACTATACAGTCCATGGGATTCTCGGCCAGAATACTGGAGTGGAGATCCCCCTTCTCCAGGGGATCTTCCCGACCCAGGAATTGAACTCGGATGTCCCATATTGCAGGTGGATTCTTTCCCAGCTGAGCCACCAGGGAAGTCCACCAGGGAAATTGGTATAAATTAGTATATATGAGTATGTATGTGTGTATTCAATGGACAAAGGTGATTCCTGATGAGATAGGTATTTATTTTATTCACATAAGAAATTAAAAAAGAGAACGTCTGGGACCAGTTCTCAGATATCTGCAGGTGAGACACTCGTTTCTCTTGGTCAGCCTGTTACAGCTGTGCACACAGTGCTCCCTGAGGCCGCCTTTCTGCCAGTTCTCTACATGCATTTCAGCTCAACCATCTGGAAAGGAAATAATGCTACTACACACTTCTGTCATATCCATAAGAAACGCACTGTGAGTTAGGCGGAAACACAGGGACCAGCCACTATTTATGGCTAGAAATCTCTGTAGCCTTCCTTGATTAGTTTTGGATTAAAAATGCTTTAAACTATGTGCCCTGTCATCTGTCTTTATGGTCTTTCATCACACTTCACTTAGAACAAGCATATCTACAGAACTTGTCAAATAGATGATGGTGGACGGGGATCATCCAGCTGCCTTGAACGATGCATTAACCAGTAACTCTGTGGTGCCTTGACTCATTGACCTCTGGCATTTTCACGTATGTCACGCACATAAAGCAATGACTGTTAAAGACTGAGACCCAGCCCCAAGGGACTGGTTCTTCTACAGGTCAGTACACTGAAACCCTTGGGAGTGATCCCCATGGAACACTCAAAATCCATGGGGCAGGCTCTGCAGAAGGGTAAGACATTGCTCACATACTGGGATTACATATTATGATTAACATACAGATAAGAGCTAGGAATACAGAAGATGATCAGTACATAAGAACTCCATGTCTCTGATCAGATCATGGACTTGGTATTAATAGGGCAACTCTTGGGCCAGTAAAGTAATTCACACTTAGGTTACCTCCCATCCCATCTAAAAGTATGAACCAGAAAGTAAAAAAGTTTCTGGAAGGGCAATTTTTTGAACTTAGTATAAAAGAAAAGTGAAAGTGAAAGTCACTCAGTTGTGTCCGACTCTTTGCCAACCCCAGAGACTATACAGTCCATGGGATTCTCGGCCAGAATACTGGAGTGGAGATCCCCCTTCTCCAGGGGATCTTCCCGACCCAGGAATTGAACTCGGATGTCCCATATTGCAGGTGGATTCTTTCCCAGCTGAGCCACCAGGGAAGTCCACCAGGGAAATTGGTATAAATTAGTATATATGAGTATGTATGTGTGTATTCAATGGACAAAGGTGATTCCTGATGAGATAGGTATTTATTTTATTCACATAAGAAATTAAAAAAGAGAACGTCTGGGACCAGTTCTCAGATATCTGCAGGTGAGACACTCGTTTCTCTTGGTCAGCCTGTTACAGCTGTGCACACAGTGCTCCCTGAGGCCGCCTTTCTGCCAGTTCTCTACATGCATTTCAGCTCAACCATCTGGAAAGGAAATAATGCTACTACACACTTCTGTCATATCCATAAGAAACGCACTGTGAGTTAGGCGGAAACACAGGGACCAGCCACTATTTATGGCTAGAAATCTCTGTAGCCTTCCTTGATTAGTTTTGGATTAAAAATGCTTTAAACTATGTGCCCTGTCATCTGTCTTTATGGTCTTTCATCACTAAAGAATACAGTCGTGTGAGTTGTAACCACTAGAATGCTAAAGGACACAGAAGCCCCTAAGTTCTCCACAAGGATCACGCCATCTGAGCAAGGTTGTGCAAAACTGCACGGCTGTCCTCCATACAAGCATCAAAGTGATTAAAGACACGGGTTTTGTACATCTAAGTTCTTCTTGTGGTGCCCAACCAGTCAGCTGACTCCAAGGAGAAAGAGGCAGAATGTCCTTGGAGGAGACAAGAGTGTGAAGGCTGGGGGACAGTTCACCATTTGTTCTCAGGTCCAGTGAACATGGTTTGGATCCAGACTCTGTCCCTTATGGATGGCAGCTTTGGGCAGACTGAAAACTCTGTCTGATCCTTGATTCCTCTTATTCACAATGGGAACAGAGAGCCTTCTTGTATTGTTAATATACTATGCAAGAGCAATGCAGTGAATCTGACTGCAGAAATACCTGGCCTGGAATTAAAGCAAGTGCTCATTTTAATATCAATATCCCTCCCTATATTAATGGGTGCATTTTCATGTTATTTGAAACTATTCAAAATGACTCACTGATACACACTATATATAACACACATGCTCCTATGGTGAAAAAGTTGAATGCACCTAGACTTCTCTGCAATGGAAATCTGCCTTCAATGCAAGAGACCTGGGTTCAACTCCTTGGTTGGGAAGATCCTCTGGAGAAGGGTATGGCAACCCACTCCAGTATTCTTGCCTGGAGAATCCCCATGGAGGAGGGAGCCTGGCGGGCTGCAGTTCATGGGGTTGCAAAGAGTCAGACACAACTGAGCAGCTAAGCACACACACCACATTTTTGCTCCATAATGACCAAAAATGGAGCACAGATTATAAGCAGGATTTTTCAAAATGATGGCTCATTGGTACCCAGGTACATTGAGAAGAATTTTATGTTCAGATTTTCCCCCAAAACTGTGGTTCAGAAGTTGGAGGAGAGCAATTGGTAGATTAAAAGGTGGTTAGTTAGCATCACTGACTCAATGGGCATGAGTTGGAGCAAATTTCAAGAGATAGTGAAGGAAAACTATGACCAACCTAGACAGCATATTAAAAAGCAGAGACATTACTTTGCCAACAAAGATCCGTCTAGTCAAGGCTATGGTTTTTCCAGTAGTCATGTATGCATGTGAGAGTTGGAATATAAAAAAAGTTTTGCAGCCAAGAATTGATGCTTTTGAGCTGTGGTGTTGGAGAAGACTCTTGAGAGTCCCTTGGACTGCAAGGAGATCCAACCGGTCCATCCTAAAGGAAATCAGTCCTGAATGTTCACTGGAAGGACTGATGTTGAAGCTGAAACTCTAATACTTTGGCCACCCGATATGAAGAGCTGACTCATTTGAAAAGACCCTAATGCTGGGAAAGATTGAGGGCAGGAGAAGGGGACAACAGAGGATGAGATGGTTGGATGGCATCACTGACTCAATGGACATGAAGTTGGGTAAACTCCAGGAGTTGGTGACGGACAGGAAGGCCTGGCGTGACTCTAATACTTTGGCCACCCGATATGAAGAGCTGACTCATTTGAAAAGACCCTAATGCTGGGAAAGATTGAGGGCAGGAGAAGGGGACAACAGAGGATGAGATGGTTGGATGGCATCACTGACTCAATGGACATGAAGTTGGGTAAACTCCAGGAGTTGGTGACGGACAGGAAGGCCTGGCGTGCTGTAGTCCATGGGGTCACAAAGAGTCGGACACGACTGAGTGATTGAACTGAACTGAACTGAGTGAAGGACAGGGAAGCCTGGCATGCTGCTGTTCACAGTGTCACAAAGAGTCGTACTGGACTTAACAACTGAGCAACAAGACTGAAAGAGGAAGAAAGTGAGTTAAACAGCTTTCCCAGGAAATCATCACACTTCCCCTATTTGTCTGTTGACGAGGAACAGTGGAACCACCATTTCCCAAGAACCGCAAAACTGAAACAGGTCAAAGCTTAAGAACGTGTCTGCTTTTGTATGATAGAAACAGTATTATCAGAGCCTACCCATCTGGGCAAGAGCTGGAAATGTGGGATGTGAGATTACTATGTGGGGTGGGAGGTGGGAGGGGGGTTCATGTTTGGGAGTTCGTGTAAAAAAAAAAAAAAAGCAGTGGAAAGAACATGTGAATGAAAGATGATTAAAACACCACAGGAATTTGAAAAGTTAGCTCAACATAAAAGGAATTCTCTAACCACTATCCAACTAAACATGATGGCAACAGTGGCCAGAACCTTAGATACATCTGTCTCTATACCTGACACATACAAGAGCAAATAATCTACTGTGTTTACGGATCCCACAACCTCATCCACATGCGCATCATATCTGTGGTGGGTCATGGCCCCTCCACGCCCTGAAGAGCTGGAATCGGCCACATCTTTGACAGAGCAGAGATTAAAAGGCTTGAAACCAGAGAAAGGAGAAGTTGGTTGGGGTGGACTCTGAAACCGAGATCAAACAAAGAGTGCATGAGATAAAGGAGACATCTGAACCATGAATAATTGCCAAATGAGCCGGTTAATCTGCAAACTACACAGTGGAACATGATACAAGGTCTCACAGTATAATTAATATTCTTGACCTTCATAGTTGGAAGTCAGTGTTGGAGAGAATGGATGTTAACCCCTGATTTTATCTTAGTATACAGTATATAGGATGAGATGGTTGGATGGCATCATCGACTCAATGGACATGAGTTTGGGTAAACTCCGGGAGTTGGTGATGGACAGGGAGGCCTGGCGTGCTGCAGTCAGTGGGGTCACAAAGAGTTGGACACGACTGCTGAGTGACTGAACTGAACTGAACTGATATAGTATATACATAAACAATAATACAAGTAACATACTTGGATCTATGTGACTGAGAAATGCCACTCAACAACTGATTTTTTATTTATTTTTTTAATTGAAGGATAATTGCTTTACAGAATTTTGTTGTTTTTTGTCAAACCTCAACATGAATCAGCCATAGGTACACATATATCCCCTTCCTTTTGAACCTCCCTCCCATCTCTCTCCCCATCCCACCCCTCTAGGTTGATACAGAGGCCCTGTTTGAGTTTCCTGAGCCATACAGCAAATTCCCACTGGCTATCTATTTTACATATGGTAATGAATTGGTGACTGCAGCCATGAAATTAAAAGATGCTTACTCCTTGGAAGGAAAATTATGACCAACCTAGATAGCATATTCAAAAGCAGAGCCATTACTTTGCCAACAAAGGTCTGTCTAGTCAAGGCTATGGTTTTTCCAGTAGTCATGTATGGATGTAAAGTTGGACTGTGAAGAAAGCTGAGTGCTGAAGAACTGATGCTTTTGAACTGTGGTGTTGGAGAAGACTCTTGAGAGTCCCTTGGACTGCAAGGAGATTCAACCAGTCCATTCTAAAGGAGATCAGTCCTGAGTGTCCTTTGGAAGGAATGATGCTAAAGCTGAAACTCCAATACTTTGGCCACGTCATGCGAAAAGTTGACTCANTGTTGGAGAAGACTCTTGAGAGTCCCTTGGACTGCAAGGAGATTCAACCAGTCCATTCTAAAGGAGATCAGTCCTGAGTGTCCTTTGGAAGGAATGATGCTAAAGCTGAAACTCCAGTACTTTGGCCACCTCATGTGAAGACTTGACTCATTAGAAAAGACTCTGATGCTGGGAAAGATTGAGGGCAGGAGGAGAAGGGGATGACAGAGGATGAGATGGCTGGATGGCATCACCGACTTGATGCACATGAGTTTGGGTGAACTCCAGGAGCTGGTGATGGACAGGGAGGCCTGGCGTGCTGCAATTCATGGGGTTGCAAAGAGTCGGACATGACTGAGTGACTGAACTGAACTGAACTGAATGAATTTTAAGTGATGGGCTTTTAAGAGATTTTTGCAGTTAAATTGCAATCTGTGAAACTATCAAACTATTCTTACTGATATATTCACATTGTAAGACAGAAGTGGCCAAACCATTTCAAACACGTATGTTCCTTTGTATGAATAGAGGCACAGGGGTTCCGGGGCACCTGGCCTTTCTGATGAGGCTGAAGCTGGGTTTGCCCATCCTCCCAGTACTGGTGCACTCCTGTGATACAGGCCTGGGGTGAAGCTGGGGTTTAGCTTTGTTCAGTTTTTAAAGTTTTAAATCAATGTGGAGAGCATTTTCATTACTTTGAAACAAAACTTGCTGTCCCCATAAAGCCCCTGCACCAATCACAGCTTGGGGGATGTAGTCATTTTGAGCCTTTAGATGTAGGTCGCTTTCAAATCTATGGGTTTTCCCACTCCTCTATGGTTTTCATTCACAAAGTGCCTCCAGTTCTTCCTCCAATAGAGGAGCTGTGATGCATGTATCACTAAATCTTCACAGAGGGCTGTGTATGCATGCATGTGTGTGTGTCTGTATGTTTGCTCGCTCAGTCATGTCTGACTTGTTTTGCGACCCCATGGACTGTAGCCCCCAGGCTCCTCTGTCCCTGGAATTCTCCGGGCAAGAATACTGGAGTGGGCTGCCATTTCCTTCCCCAGGGAATCTTCCCAACCCAGGGGTTGAACCCGCAGCTCCTGCCGCATCTTCTGCAATGCAGGTAGATTCTTTACTGCTGAGCCACTGGGTTAATAACAGCAAACTTGAAAAGGTTGGGGATTAATAAGCTTAATTTTATCAGCATATACAGCACATAAGCTACTCCCAATGGGACAACATATTGGATATTTGGAGCTAGAGGTGGGAAATTATGATTGATATTAAATTCAGAAAAGTTTTTAATTAGGAAATATATAACTATGGTATGTTTCAACGTTAAAAATTCAGAATATGCTACTAAGTGGTTAAGAAAAGGCCAGCTTATATTATTGACCTTCTTTAGAACACATAATGACTTCTGTTTCCATATATGCCATGCTTACACAGTAGAGTACTTACACATTTAAACATTTACCCTTCATTCTCCAGACTCTTCCATGCATACGTGTACATTTCAATTGGACATAGATGGGTGCTATAAAATGTCCTAGCTTCTCTTTTGGCCTATTACGATGCAATCCATCACTTTTTATTTTATTATCTAACGATGACCTGCAAAGGGAATAGTCAAAACTCCCCCAGCTTCAGTTAGAGATAATCTCTGCAAATGAAACAAGGCTTATAGCTCCTTTGGCTGCTTCAGGAGGATACAAAGCCAAGATGTCAGCTATTCTGGGCACTTTTCTCATTTACGATACCTTGTAAGCACAAAGGAATCTCCCAGGCGTTAGGAAAGGACTGCTTTCTTTCAAATGTGTGGAAATAAGCAATGCTTCTAAAAAGTGCATAAACAGCTCCCTTGGAGTTTAAATTGCTTGTTTAAATGACGTCTTTTAATCATCCTAAGTGCTTTCAGTAAATCACCTAAGAACTTTCAGTGCATTCTAATCCAATCCTGATCCTGTTCCCATGCCATCTGTAGGCCTTCTCTGAAGGTCCGTGGAGCTTCACTCTGTGTTCTTTAATACCACTTGAATTTGCTTGCCTGACAGTGTATGCAGTCATATTCTAATAAGATTTTTTTTTGCATCTTGGTCTTATACTTTAACAAACTACTTTGGAGATTTTCCATGTTCAGTTAAGTGGCTCAGTCATGTCTGACTCTTTGTGACTTCATAGACTGCAGCACACCAGACTTCCTGTCCATCACCAACTTCTAGAGTTTACCCAAACTCATCTCCATTGAGCTGGTGATGCCATTCAACCATCTCATCCTCTGTCGTCCCCTTCTCCTCCTGCCTTCAATCCTTCCCAGCATCAGGGTCTTTTCCAATGAGTCAGCTCTTCTCATCAGGTGGCCAAAGTATTGGAGTTTCAGCTTTAGCATCAGTCCTTCCAAGGAACACGTAGGTGTTCATAGGCCCATTTGTGTCTCTACCATGGAACACAGGCCCATCCGTGTCTCTACAATGGAACATAGGTCCATCCATGTCTCTACAATGGAACATAGGCCCATCCATGTCTCTACAAATAACCCACTTTCACTACTTTTTCTGGCTGAGTAATATTCCATTTTATATGTTGCCAGGCAGGAATAGAGACAAAGCCTGTAGAGGACAGATGAGTGGACTTGGGGGAGGGGGATGAATTGGAAGATTGGGATTAACATATGTGTATTGTCCTGTGTAAAACAGGGCAGCCAGTGGGAACCCAAAAGGCAGAGAGCTCAGCTCAGTGCTCTACAGTGACCTAGAAGGCTGGGATGGCAGAGAAAGTTCAAGAGGGAGGGGGACATATGTATACATAGAGATGACCCACTTTGTTGTAGAGCAGAAACTAACACACCATTGTAAAGCAACTATATATCCTAATTTACAAAATCAGGTAGATATGTATGTCCTAACATGAAAATCACTGCAGATGGTGACTGCAGCCATGAAATTAAAAGACACGTCCTCCTTGGAAGGAAAGTTATGACCAACCTAGACAGCATATTAAAAAGCAGAGACAGTACTTTGCTGACAAAGGTCCATTTAGTTAAGGCTATGGTTTTTCCACTAGTCATGTATGGATGTGAGCGTTGAACTGTAAAGAAAGCTGAGAGCTGAAGATTGATGCTTTTTAACTGTGGTGTTGGAGAAGACTCTTGAGAGTCCCTTGTACTGCAAGGAGATCCAACCAGTCCATCCTAAAGGAGATCCAACCAGTCCATCCTAAAGGAGATCCAACCAGTCCATCCTAAAGGAGATCAGATCTGAGTGTTCACTGGAAGGACTGACGTTGAAGCTGAAACTCCAGTACTTTGGCACCTGATGTGAAGAGCTGACTCATTTAAAAAGACCCTGATGCTGGGAAAGGTTGAAGGCAGGAGGAGAAGGAAATGACAGAGGATGAGATGGTTGGATGGCATCACCGACTCAATGGACATGAGTTTGGGTGAACTCTGGGAGTCGGTGATGGACAGGGAGGCCTGGCGTGCTGTGGTCCATGGGGTCACAAAGAGTCGGACACGACTGAGTGACTGAACTGAACTGGATGGAGTCTGTCATACAGAGTGAAGTTAAGTCAGAAAGAGAAAAATAAATATTGTATGTTAACACATATATGTGTAATCTAGAAAAATGGTATAGATGAACCTATTTGTAGGGCAGGAATAGAGATGCAGATTTAACTATGTTTTTATTTGCATTCATAGTTTAGTAACGGAGGTTACTGAGAAGAACAGATACTTGCTCAGATCCTACTGGGAGTCCTCTGATAAGGCCTTTTCTATATATGTTGCCTCACTAATTCTCACACGTGACCGTATGAGGTCAGGGTTATCTATAAATTAAAGAAACTGAAGGAAAGTGGTGAACCATGTGGCTAGTAGTAATGGAAGTCAGATTTCAACAAGACTTGTGTGATTTCAAAGGTGTGTTTTTCATTAGATTTCCCTTTTGCTTACCTTAAGAAGTCATTTTACCCTGTTTCTTATCTGAAAGTCTGTCTAAGTAAGAATCGTCCTTTATGTGTGAAGAGTTCATCATTTTCCCTCCACTTGCAGCTCTGAAAAACTACCACAGCCTTAAAATTGCAGCTTCTCCAAAATGCTTGTTGACTAGCTTGGTTCTAAATAAAACAGCAGCTTAATATTTTTCTTTTTTTCTTTTTTTACCTTTCAGCACTTTTTTTTTGCATTTTTTTAAAAAATATTAACTAAATGAAGTAAATATGGAAAATTTCTTATTTTATGAGAAGTGTCAGCTTCTCATCCCTGAAAGTTAGTATAGACTAAATTTGCTGCATCAGATTTTGTGAAGGATTCTTGATGAGAAGAATGTAATTTCTCAGACATTTTCATGTGCAGTAGGCAATTCTCCTTGGTCATAAGCTTGGTAATCAAGGAAGACAGACATCCAAGAGACTGAGACACCCAAATCACACTGGAAAAGTCACAGTATCTTTATGCTCATGTAGGAAGGTATAAAAGGCTAAGAGGTGGACATGTGCCACCGAGTTTCTTAAACCATTTTTTTACATAAGTCATATCATATCTTCTTATCTAAGAACATTGCAATGCCTCTTGTTTAGGATTTGCTTAGAGATACTCTGTCACTGGAAACATTATTCACATGGCTAGGCCTGTGAAGCGCTCCCTTGCAGGTTGCGTTTTCTGAAGCTACGTGAATGTGAACAGCACCTGCGCTCTTTTCTGCCGTGGAGACTCGCTCCCAGTCCTCAGTGGACGGGCTGCAATCTGGGTGGTGCCTGGGAAATGCATGCCGTTCAAATTTAACCGAAAGCCGTTTCGAAACAGAGCTTTTCGCAGTCATCGCACATTCTCTCTGGAAACAGGAAGTTTCTCCAGTATAGCTGGAACTAGTATTTGAAACTAGGATCCTCCATCCACCCATCCATCCATCCATCCACCCATCTGCTCAGCCCACCTCTCATCTACTAGTTCCTTCCAAGGCCCAGGAATGCTGCTGGGTGCTCTGATCCTTGAGGTATCCTGACAGTTAGTGCTACCCTTAGGATGCTGACTATCTACTGAGAGAGGTGGGTAAATACTAAACTGGTGACCAAAATAAGAATTCAATTGAGATTATTCTTTAAATGAATCATGAAGGGAACTTACCCTGGTCTGGAGCATCAAAGAAATAAGACTTTTGCGAGTGTCTTTCCAACTGATGCCTAAAGAATAAAGAACACTTAACTGGAGGAAGAAGGATGGGAATTGTGTTCCAGGCAGAAGGAGCAGCATTTGCAAGGACCCTGAACAGAAGAGACGCTCAGCCTGATCATGAAAGAAAGAAACGGATGTCACTTCAGCCTGGAAAATTTCCCCTGTGAGGCTAAAATTGCAGGCCAGGGCAGACTCCAAGGGCATCTTCAGTCATACTGAGGATGTGGGTTTCCCCAGAGTGCTATGGGAATATACTGTGTAAAGGAATAAAAAGACTGGAACTGTGCTTTTCAACCTCCACTTAGGCTGCTAAGAGTAGGAAAATGGTAGGGTTGCAAGTAGTTGGCCTCAACTTTCACAGAACCATCTCTGACCCCTCCTTCTCCATGTCTGTTCATGGTTCCCAGAGCCCAGTTTGAACTATCTTGCATGAAGGCCCTGACTACTTCTGAAGTCCGATAAAATCTAAGAATATTCTTTCAAAATGCTCTGTTGTGTAAACGTAAATGTAGGCTTACCTGTATTTAAGCTTACACAAGGGACAGCCCTGCTTTTCACCTAAGAGAAGATACAATGCATTCACATGAAAATGTAAACTATAATGAAACGAAATAACCCTAAGGTCATTACGGCAAATATTTTTCTCAGACTTCACATACTGAAAGAAATCACCAATTACTTAAACTGCATGTTACTTTACATGTCTTTCTAATGTCTTCAGGGATGGAGCTGTAACTATTCAGTGACAGAAAATTGGAAAACTGGATAATATCTGTCATTTCTGAAGCTTTCTATTATTTTAGTGTGTGTACGCGTGTGCGTGTGTGCGCACACACACTTCCTCAGTTGTATCTGACTCTTTGTGACCCCATGGACTGTAGCCCACCAGGCTCCTTTGTCCATGGAATTTTCAAGGCAAGATGACTGGAGTGGGTTGCCATTTCCTACTCCAGATTATTTCAGTACTGCTTTTAAAACTAAAGGCAGCCACTCATTTGAACATGACTGTAACAGCTTGTATTTTTCTTTTAGTTTTTGTTTCAGTAATTTTTGTTTCAAAACTGATAACTTTTAATATATTGAAAGTTCCTACCTCACTGGACATGCTCCTTCACTGTCAATTAACTATACAAAAAAAAGAATGCTGCCTATATTTCTTTAGATTGTCATTTTTTAATGAGATATTATAGTTTTCCTATAATTTCACAGAAATAGAGAAAATGACATTAGCACTGATTTGCTTTGCTACTAAAACATGGAGTTACTTAATGTCTTTAAAATGCATGCTATTCTTAGAAAATTAAAAACAATCCCTTGGGTAGTGAAAAGTATGTAAATAAAGGACAAAGAATGAATGCTGTTATTAAAGGAATAAAATCAGCAAAAATGACATGTACTTGGAATAACTGGGAACTGGAGTAGAAGTAAAAAAGCAAATACTAATACAGTTGAGCTCCGAGGCTCAGGGAACCTGAGAGTCAGGGTGGGATTACTGAGAATGGCTGTTGTCCAGAATGAGCAATGACGAGATCCACTGACTGTGTAAATTCACTTTGATACCGAGCCTGGCCTCAGGCCTGTAGATGAGGATACTCCAATGTCTCCTTCAGAAGTGGTTTAGAGTAACCAGACTCACAGACACTACACACACACACATACACACACACACACAAACACACACACACAAACACACACACACACACACAGGAGCCCTGAGTGCCAACTTATTTCTGTGTAGTAAGCAATGAGATACCACTTCCAGCCTACTGAGGAAACTCACAGCGTGATGCTTCTCTCTCCAGGCAGGCAACACATGTGACTTTATTTTAATCAAGTCAGGAAGAAGGGCAAGAACAGCCCATCTCAGGGGAGGAATGTCTGCATGCAGGGCTCTCACAGCTCCATCCTCTCACACTAATATGCCTGCCACCAGGCCTCGGGAGGTCTATTTTTTGAGGTCCAGCCCTTTCCCTAAATAGGGCTGGGATGTTCCTACTATGCTTTGTTTTTCCTCCCCCACACCTCTTCCAACCAGTGCCTATGCAAATGCAAACAGAGAATTTCCATTTCTCTATTAAAAAATAATTTGCTCATAGAATATCTTTTTATTGAGAGCTTGACTATGTGTTAGGCACTACTGAAAGTGCTGAGGGTAAAGCAAGAAAAAGTCGGACTATAAACCCCTCCTCTACCCTCAGTATTTAGCATAGATGGCCTACTTTGTATTAAGAAACCATTCTCACTTCCTATTCCTTTTCAAACTCCATTTGATATTGAAGCTGGAACTCTACAAATTCCATTTCAGTGTTCCCCCTGTTCTCTACTCACCTCTAATAACAGCCAACACAATGAGGGATTGGATAGAACTAGAAAGGTGGAAGAACATGTTCCTTTCTGCCCATCTACTTCCTGTCTACACCCTGTGAACTTCCTGTCTGCTCCCAACTGACTTCCTGCTTGCTGCCTGTGGATCTGTGGACGTTCTATCTGCTCCTCGTGAACTTCCTGTCTACTACTTATTGACTTCCTGCCCTATTTCTGTGGACTTTCGGTCTACCCAGTAGACTTCCTACCTGTTCCATGTGGACTTCCTGTCCAGCCCCTGTAGACTTCTATCTGCCCAACATGGACTTCCTGTCTGCTTCCTGTTCCTGTCAGCTTGGCTTCATCCTGGCAGTGGCAGTTGATTCTAGTAATTGGCAGTGATAGCAGCTTATAGCAGTGTATAGGTGACTTAAAAACCCAGCTGCAAGGTGCCGCCTCCCAGTCCTGGCACCAATGGGCCAAGTCTTCCTACTCAGGGGTTTGAGCCCAGCTCCAAGCATCTAAATTTGAATGATCCTAACTTCTTCCTCAGTCCCTCAAGTTTAGGTCCAGTGGCTGCTTCTTGCACTTGCTATGCTGTGATGTCTGGGTATTTTCCTTTTCTGTTTTCCATTTTTTAATATCCAATTAATGCACTGTATTAATTCTCTCTTTTCAATTAGTTTACGTGGTTTGTGTCCCATAACCAGGCTATAATTAATATTGATAATGATAAATCTGAGTAGAAAAATAAATCTGGGAAGGGGATAGGAAGTACATGTGAAAGGAGAAAAATAGGCAATTTTAGATGGTAGTGGGGAGGTGGATCAGGGAGGTCCTCTTGTTGAAAGTGATATTTAAGAAGAAAAATGTTACATGTGAATTATGCAGGTACAATCAGAGTGCTCTGGTCAAACCTCAGGCAAGACAGGATCATACTTTAAAGATCTTACCTTCATCTGACCTCCTTTTTATATTCTCTCTGGCCTGTGATCACTAATCTAGAGCCAGACATCTTGGAATGTGAAGTCAAGTGGGCCTTAGAAAGCATCACTAATCTATTGTATATTCATACATATTTGGTAAACTGATTTTCTAAATAAGAAAGGAAACACTTTGATTTATATATTTCCTCCTTTTTGCTCTTTTATATTTCTTTTCATTTCTCTTCTCATGTTTAAAGATTAATTATTGTTTTCTTGTTTAAGGGCCATCTATGTATTGATTTGGGATTCAATTAGTTTTAAAAATTCTAATTATTTTATTCTTCTTACAACTTCTTTTGAAGATTTTGCTTATTTTTAATTATTCCAACAGGACCTTGGTTCTGAAAGGAAAGGAGATTCACTGATTTTCAAATAGAAATTCCTTAGTACTGATTCCTTCTTGCAGGTAAACATGATTTGGTGGTTTTTAAACTTAATTCAGAGTTTCTAATAGAGAATTGATGAGTTTTTCCTGAACAACACAAAGGCTATCAGAGATGATTTTACATTGACTCAGATAACTCTAATTACTTAATCTGTTTTTTTTTTTTTTTAACCATAAATTGCATTCAGAGGAGCATAAAGCAAACAGGTGACTAAAAGATTGCCTTATGATAGAGTTCAGGATGAGGCTCAGGGTTTATGCATGTGTGCGTGTTCAGTCACTTCAGTTGTGTCTGATTCTTTGCAACATTATGGACTGTACTCTCCCAGTCTCCTCTATTCATGGGATTCCTAAGACAAAAATATTGGAGTGGGTTGCCATGCCCTTCTCCAGGGGATCTTCTGGTGCCAGGAATCAGATCCCAAATCTCCTGTGTCTTCTGCTTTGCAGGCAGATTCTTTGCAACTGAGCCACCGCAGAAGCCCCTCAGGGTTTATACTGCAAAATGAACTCCAAGTGGCTCTTGAAACTTGCCTTTTCCCCATTCTTTTGATGTCTCAGATGAGATGACTTTGTCCAGTCTTCAGAAATGCAACTTTTTTTCAGAAATGCAACTGGACTTTGTCCTGTCTTCAGAAATGCAACTGCTACTGTGTGAAAGAGTTGTTTGTATTTGTCATTCTCATTTGGACTTCCTGCTCTGCTTTTCTTAGTTACATTCTATTGTGTGAAAATATAATGAGGCAGGCCAGGAATGGGGGAAGGAACCAGGGGTGAGAACCCTTGGTTAGATTTTTCCTCTACCAGTTCAGTTCAGTTAAGTTCAGTTCAGTCGTTCAGTTGTGTTCAGCTCTTTGTGATCCCATGAACTGTGGCACGCCAGGCCTCCCTGTCCATCACCAACTCACAGAGTCCACCCAAACTCATGTCCATTGAGTCGGTGATGCCATTCAACCATCTCATCTTCTGTCATCCTCTTTTCCTACTGCCCTCAATCTTTCTCAGCATCAGGGTCTTTTCAAATGAGTCAGCTCTTCATATCACGTGGCCAAAGTAGTGGAGTTTCAGCATCAAAATCAGTCCTACCAAAGAACACCCAGGACTGATCTCCTTTAGGATGGACTGGTTGAATCTCCTTGCAGTCCAAGGGACTCTCAAGAGTTTTCTCCAACACCAGAGTTCAAAAGCATCAGTTCTTAGGTGCTCAGCTTTCTTTACAGTCCAACTCTCACATCCATACATGACCACTGGAAAAACCAGCCTTGACTAGATGGACTTTTGTTGACAAAGTGATGTCTCTGTTTTTTAATATGTTGTCTAGGTTGGTCATAACTTGCCAGAGGACAGCTATTTCAGAAAAAGTAGAAGATATTTGCCCTATCTATTATATGTTTTTGGACAGTCATATGAGAGAAATCGTATGAATGGGCAATGCAATTTAAAGAGTGGTAGGCAAAACTAGCATTTGGACTATAATCTTTTTTATTTTGGTCTGCAATCTTTTAAGAGGCAGAAACTCAAAAAACATTCTCAAAGCAGCTTTGTTATTGTTTTTCAGAGACAACTACTCCATTTCCTCTTCATTTCTACATAATGAAATTTTAATCTGGGAGGTCATGTTGTCACTGTGTTCTTTGGCTATATCTGTGTAAACCACTGCCAAATGCAGCACTAGAAACAACAGTCATTTTTTATAATAGTTCTCAAGTTCTGAGATTGGGGTTTGGCTGATATATGATGTCCTCAGTCATACTCAAGGAATGAATGATACAAGCTGGGCTCTGCTTTTTTTTCTGAGACCAACAAGCAGATCAGAGTATGTCTACCTAATGGCAATAGCAGACGGGCAAGAGTAAGCAAGCTTGACATTCTAAGCCTCTTTCACGCTTCTACTTACCTCACATGTGCTAGTATTTCACTGGCCAAAGCAAGCTATTTGGCCAAGCCCAGGGTCAGGAAATTATACATATCACCATCCCATGTAGGATGATGCAAAGTACATGGCAAAGGAGAGAGAGACAAATTGGGATCATCTTGCAACTTACTACTGTCACTTCCCTAGAGTAGTATGCTCCAAAGTGAGACAGTTGGATGTATACACATGATCATGAAGACACAAAATATATTAATATGTATTAAGAACAAAATTAATCTTATGATGAACTTGATGAACAATTTTTTTATTTTAAAACTTTCAATCAGTTTATTTAGAGTTATCAGTTCTAAGTATTAGCTGTTACATAATGTATAGATCCTATAGTTAGATGGTAACAAATAATTTAAACATTAAAATCGTAGGTAGTAAAATACATATACACACACCCTTCCAATTAGAGCCACATTTTGAAATTTATAACATCAGGTTAACATCCTATGTCAAACATCAATATAGAAGACAGAAAATAATAATAACTAAGATTGCTGCTACCTTCTATACATAGGTATTATAGATGTATTTTCATGCTCACTGCAGTTCTTAAACTTGAAATTTGGAAGAACTTCTTCATTGTTCACATGGTTTCCTCTTTCTGGGATATATTTTAGCAGAATAAATTCACTTTATAACACTCTTTATAACATTTTATTTTATTTAAATTGTATTTATCTTTGTTAAATTAGACATGTATTATTTTTATTAGAGGTTTTAGGCTTTTTCACAGTATCACACTGCTATTATAAAGTTATTAAAATATAATCTAATAGTCTGCTTTACCAACTACTATTCCTTTTCTCTAAATGTGTTCTTGTCAACATAATTCCATCTATATTTCAATTGGCCCTGCAGAACCTGACATTGTTAGAAAGGAAAGGCTGATAATTATTCCTCAGGGCACGCTTTGTCATATTCATGCTTTATTCAGCCCATTAGGAAATAAAATTGTATTTGGTTTTAGCACGCACATAATTTTCTTTTGTGTATGTCTGTGTGTGCAAAGTAGTAATTCTAGTAGCTAAAATTTGAACTCATACATTGTCATAGAAATACTTTAAAACCGAACTATTTTTTTGCCTATTTGAAATACAGTATAGATGCTGACAGCCATCTAAAGGAGGTTAATAAAATATAGGTAAAATAAACAAAGACCAGATTTGTTGGTTTAGGAAGCAGCAGAAATCAGATTTGTTTAAAGGGAGGGAGGAATAGAAATCTGAGTTGACAAGATCTAATTTTAATACTTTTCTGCCTTGTGATCTTGAAGAAGCCACAGCCTCTTGATTTTCTGTTTCCTAATCTAGAAAATGAAGACAATGATAATCAAGTCTTATACCTTTTGGGCATGATGAAGTCAAATATCAGGGAACTGTTAAGCAAAGTTTAATGTGGTACATTTATAACCTGTTATAATAGAAATGGAGTCATGACCTGGTAGCTGCTATTGAAAATAATAGAAACTAGGGAATAAGCTGGTGATTTAAACAGTTTTAACAAAACAGAAGCCTCCTCTAAGTTTCAGATGCCTGGCTGATCAGTGACACCAGAGCAGAAAAAGAACTGTATCCTTTGACTTTATGAGATAGAAGAGACACACTTGTTATGGAAATGTTACCTAGTCCAAGTTTGTTCAGCTTGCACAATAGGCCAATGAATCTGAGAGACAAGGTGTTGAGGCAAGGAATATGACTTTTTTCAGAGAGCCAGCTGACTGAAAAAATGGCAGACTGTGGTGGTGGTTGTTTAGTGACTAAGTCATGTCTGACTCTTGTGACCTCATGGACTATAGCCTGCCAGGCTCTTCTGTCCATGGGACTCTCCAGGCAAGAATACTGGAGTGGGTTGCCATTTACTTCTCCTTGGGATCTTCCTGACCCAGGGGGCAAACCCACATCTCCTGCATTTCAGGCAGATACTTTACCAACTGAGCTATGACGGATGGCAGACTAACATCTCAAAATGGCCATCTTATTGGGGTCTGGATGCCAGGTTCTTGTCCAGATCAGATAAGGGAGGGGAGGGGAGGAAACAAAGTAAAAAGGAGATATCTTGTAAATATCTTCTAGAATGGCAAGTCTCAAGCAGGGAGATGTGTTATTGTCTTCCTTACTGTCATCTACAAGTGGATAGGGATCTGAAGAAAGTCACTTCAGCTTAACGGTCAAGCAGAGGACAGGATTCCGCCATTACATATGATTATGATTACAGAAGCAGCAGAAAGGAAATCTAAGAAATAATTCCAACATGGAGTCAGAACTCATTTTTCCCTGAAACAGAAAAATAGCGAAAATTTTGGCTCTGTTTTATGTATTAGTTATAGATTTAAGATGTAAGTGTATTTGTGTAAAGACTCTCACACACACACAAAGAAGCACATTTAGTGATTTTAGAAGAGGAAGACATTTCAGATAGTAGGAACAGCTCTGGAAAGGTACAGATATAGGTATGAAGAAGGTTTGCTCAAGGAATCCTTTTTTTCTGAATCAAAGACTAAGGTTCAGAATGCAAAACAATGTTTATACACTGTGACAGGAAATAAGCAATGTTTATAAATTTCTGAGCAAGTAATTTCAATAAAAAATGAGTGTTTAGTCAAATTTATCTGGCAATAGCCTTATTAATAGGTTGGATGGAATGGAGAATAAATGATGATCAGCATAATGTTGAGAGTTTCAGGGTGAGAAGGAGTTACAGGATTAAAGAGGGGAGAGGACACATCTGATGGCATTTCCAAAGAGATGACTATATGACTGACTGGATTAAAAATGGGGAGGAGAAAGAAGGTTTAAAATGTTTAGGTTTTTAGGTTAAGTACATAGACTACATATGCACATGCACTTACTTAAGTCAGAAAGAGAAAAACAAATACTGTATATTACCATATATATATATGTGGAATCTGAAAAAAAAAACCTGGTATAGGTGATCTTATTTACAAAGCAAAAACAGGGACACAGATATAGAGAACAAGCATATGGCTATCAAGGGAGAAAGTGGGAGACTGCAATTGACACATATACAGTGCTTGTATAGAATAGATAACTAATGATAACCTACTGTATAGTACTGGTTGTGCATGCATATTAGGTTGCTTCAGTCGTGTCTGACCCTTTGCAGCCTTATGGACTGTAGTCTGCCAGGGCCTTCTGTCCATGGAATTCTCCAGGCAAGGATATCTTATGTCTCCTGCATTGGCAGGCAAATCCTTTACCACTAGTGTCACCTGGGTATCCCATAGCATAGGGAACTGTTTTCAGTTTCTGTGGTGACCTAAATTGGAAGGAAATCCAAACGAGAGGGGATATATGTGTATATATGAATACATGATTCACTTCGTTATACATTAGAAACACAGCATTATAAATGGTCTAAATTTTTTTAAAAAGGGAATCTATAACAAAAAAAAAAACATTTTTTGCACAAATATTTTTAAAATCATTAGTATTGGACATTCAGTTGTGTCCCACTTTCCAACCCCATGGACTGTGGCTCACCAGGCTCCTCTCTTCAGGGGATTTCCCAGGCGAGGATATGGGAATGGGTTAGCACTTCCTCCTCCAGGGGATCCTCCTGACCCAGGGATCAAACCCAACTCTCCTACACTGCAGGCGAGAGTCTTTATCATCTGAGCCACCAGGGAAACACTTTAAATCAATGTGGAACTATAATTTATGTACAAAAATGTAGTTTTTCTGAAATAGTAGGAAAAAACAGAGCAACTTTATAAAATGCTGTATAGTAACTGAGAAAGATTAAACATGATAGGCATTGAAAGAATTTGGCTTAACAACTACCCAATATCAGAAGACTTCTTAAATTGAAGTATTGCTTCCCTGGTTGCTAAAGAATCCATCTGCAATACAGGAGACTTGGCTTAGATCCCTGGGTTGGAAAGATCCACCACTACTCTGCAACCTACTCTAGTATTCTTGCCTGGAGAATACCATGGACCGATGAGCCTGGTGGGCTACAGTCCATGGGGTTGCATAGAGTCTGATATGACTGAGCAACTAACACTTTCAATTTCATAGTTAATTTACAATGTTATGCTAATTTATGGTGCACAGCATAGTGATTAAAATATATATATATATATTCATATTCTTTTCCACAGAGATTTATTACAGGATATTGAACATAATTTTTGTGCTACACAGTAAGACCTTGTTTATCCATTTTTGTAATATTTTACTGTATAATTAATAACTATGAAATCAGTGCCAAATTCCCAATGGGAAAATTTTTATTCATTTCCTTTTAATAGTAGATTCTGTTCTGCTGTGAAAGATTAATAAACAAAAACCTCAATTAGATAGAGTGGGGAGGGGCTATATCCCAGTACAAAATAAAAAGTTTGGGAAAAAATAGAGTTAGGAGACTAGAAGGGGGCACTCTCATGCTCTGTGACAGTGACAATCCAGCAGGAAGAAGAAAAATTCCATTTTTATTGGCTTTGTTACTGCCACCCTCCCTGTCAACTTCCGTTTCCTCTCTGTAAAAGAGCTCTCCTTGCCTTGCCACACTGGAACTTGCATGTGGCTCACCATGTTTGCAGACCCTAAATTCTAACTCTCTGCTGATTCTGAATAAATCCAGTATTGTTGGGTAGTTATCTGGAAGTCTACTTGTTTTAGGTCAACATTTTGGTGGGCCTCTAAGAGAATCAGAAGTGACTCTTGATGGCTCCAGGTCTAGTGAGCCAGCAGGTGCAGTCCCACAACTGAGCAGATGGTCCTTGACTGATTTCCCTGCTGATCCTGGGGTTTGAAGGTCCTTCTTTCTTCCAGTTCTGATTTCATACTCTATACTGCTGATTCTGAATAAATCCAGTATTGTTGGGTAGTTATCTGGAAGTCTACTTGTTTTAGGTCAACATTTTGGTGGGCCTCTAAGAGAATCAGAAGTGACTCTTGATGGCTCCAGGTCTAGTGAGCCAGCAGGTGCAGTCCCACAACTGAGCAGATGGTCCTTGACTGATTTCCCTGCTGATCCTGGGGTTTGAAGGTCCTTCTTTCTTCCAGTTCTGATTTCATACTCTATTTGCATTTGAAGCTCTCCAGGCTTTATTCAGGATCTATTTAAAATTTTCTTATTTCTAGTTTAAGTCTTAATCTGAATATCAGCACTCATTTGGCACTTCAGCATGATCTTGAGATTGTTTCAACCAAAGCTGGCCATTTGGCCCAGTTCCTCTATGAAGAGTCTACTTCAAATGAAACTGTCAGTTTTGCCTTTGGTCTAATCTTTGAAGGATTATTATCTGGCAATTTGCTGAAAAGGCTTTTGGTAAAGCTATTCACTTTGAATTTTCTGGAGTTGGCTTGTAAGCTGGAATCAAGATTGCCAGGAGAAATATCAATAAACTCAGATACGCAGATGACAGCACCCTTATGGCAGAAAGGGAAGAAGAACTAAAGAGCCTCTTGATAAAAGTGAAAGAGGAGAGTGAAAAACTCCTCCAGGGGATCATAAGGCTGTTCTCAGGTTGAACTTTGCCTTGTAGGAAATCCTGGTCATACTGGTTGTGGAGATGAGCATCATTCCAGTGATCCTCACAGTAAATATTGTATTCGCCACAGAGAGTGCCTATTTGGGAGCTGCCATACAGGGGAGGCACTTACTTCCAGCAAAAGGACATCAGGAGTACCAAACACTAACCAGAACTAAGCATCCCTCTGTCCTCTCCCCAGGCTACCTGCCCCAGATCTCCAGAACAAGGATCACTTCTTTATCTTTAAATCTCTGGCATATATTCCAACATAGAAAATCTTCAATTGACTCTTCCTTGTAATGAAAACTAATAGTATCCAATTCTGTTACAGTGAAAACATCCCTGGATGGAGAATTTAGAGACAAACATCCTAGATCTTCCTAAACCTTACCTGCCTTTATAATATTGACCAAGTCATTTCATCTCTTTGAATCTCAGGTTCATCACTTAAAAGTAAGGGAAATGGAATAAAATCAAAGTTTTATACTTAAATTTCTCTAATCATCTCATTTTTTTGGTTTGTTTACAATGAATGGTAACCTAATAGAAAAATCTGGTCACATCAAGTATATGTGTGTTCAGTTGCTCAGCTGTGCCTAATGATTTTGTGATCTCATGGACTGTAGCCTGCCAGGCTCCTCTGTCCATGGAATTTTCCAGGCAAGAATACTGGAGTGGGCTGACATTTTCTGCTCCAGGGGATATTCCTGACCCAGGGATCGAACCCACATCTCTTGTGTCTCCTGAATTGGCAGGTGAATTCTTTACCACTAGCACCACCTGAGAAGCCCCACATCAAGTGCTTTAAAAATGTTACTTTACTGTTACTCACTCAGTCATGTCCCACTCTTTGCCACCCCATGGACTGTAGCCCACCAGGCTCCTCCGTCCATGGGATTCTCCAGGTAAGAATACTGGAGTGAGTTGCCATTTCCTTCTCCAGGGGATCTTCCAGACCCAGGGTTCAAACCTGGGTCTCCCGTATTGCAAGCAGATTCTTTACCTTATGAGCCACAAGGGAAGCCCAAGAGTCTGACCTTGTTCTAATAATAACATACATTCCATTCTGTCAATTTTAAGATTTGAATTATATTTAATCTTAAGTAATTAGCAGAAATTTATGTAATGATTCAGTACATTAAGTTCCCCATACCCACTTTTTAAATCTCCTAATAATCAATACTCAGGTCATACTTCACCCAAAAACTTTATTTTCTCCACAATTTTCCTACATGCCTCCTAAGGCTGACCTATTTTCAGCTGGTATGCCATCGCTGGTCTTCTCAGATAGTGACATTTTTCTTTTAAAACTCATATTAGCTTTGCTAACCATCTCTTGTGTTGGTCCTCCCTTTCTGCTCCTGTTTTACTTTCCTGGCTCAAGAACATTTTTCAAAGTCAGTTACAAATTTGGCAACATTTCAGACAGTTCCTAGGATTTATTGGGTGCATTAGAAAAACTCTCAATGACTAGGTTTTCCAGAGAATCCCTGGAGCTTGTGTCTGGAAATGAAACATCATACAGTTCAAACAAGGGCCCCAAGTAAGTCTCCAATCAAGTGAGGGAATTTGAAAACTGAACTAAGAACTGTGGCATTTACAAGGTTTGCAATACTACTGAAAACAAGAAAATAATTAGATTTTAGGAGAAGTGGTATGTATCCTATGCATTAACAACTTAACAAACTACACAAGAGGACCTAAAATTCTTCCAGATTTTGTGCCAAGGACAAATGACTGATTTAATATCTTTTTTTTAAAGTACTAATCCAAGTATATGTTTCCCTCATGGCTCAGCAGTAAAGAATCCACCAGCAGTGCATGAGACGCACGTTCAATCCCTGGGTCAGGAAGATCCCCTGGAGGAGGGCATGGCAGTCCACTCCTGGAGAATCCCATGGACAGAGGAGCCTGGCAGGCGATGGTCCATGGGGTTGCAAAGAGTCAGACATGACTTGGTGACTGAGCACAATCCAAGCACAGACCCTTTGAGAAAATCTAATTCTGTTATATGCAACAGAAGATAGTTCCAAAGAAAGCTCATTTAAAGTATTGACAATGGAAGTTTCTAAAAATAGCCTGTCAGAAATCTTACTGATTAGACCATTTCTAAAAATACCATACTTCAAAAGAAAAAGAAAATTTAGATTATTTGACATTAGTCAGTAAAGGAAATCATACAAAATGTATTATAATATGAATTTTATATTTATTCATATCTCAAAATAGAGGTTGAGAAGATGAAATATTTTTGTTTGTGAAGGTGAAATACAATCATTCATTGCAATAAAAAAGGGAACTCACTGTTAACAGGAACTTTGGAAAAACAAAGATGAATAAAACAATATCTCTTCAAGGATTCACAGTCTGGTATTAAAAAAACCTATAAATAAATAATTGTGGCATGAATCCATGTCTTTAAATATAAGGGCCTAATATATTACATATCACCTGCTAAATTCAGAGAGGGCTGGACACTGAGGAAGCTGGCCTTGAGGTGGAAACCAAAGGAGAGCATGCTTACACTTCAGCTTATGCAAGGATGATGCAATGGGATCCACATAAACAGCCTTGTAGGTCCCTGTGGTGCAAGAATGACCTCATGATCAGGGGAAGCAAGACAGTCCTATGAGTTCAAGCGCTGCTCTGAAGTCACTCAGCTTAGGTCAAAATCCCACTCTTTCAAGAATTACCTTGGGACTCATCTGTAGAATGGCGATAACAAAATAGCTTTGGGCAGTGCTTTGCAAAATATGTTCATAATAGTATCCAGCAGAGACTGACTTCCAGAATGGCTGTGTAAGGAATGCAGAAGATTCTCTCTCAAGTAAGACAACCATTTGCCTGGTGAAAATAACACACACACACACACCATTGAAAGTCTCTAGAAATTGTCCTAAGGGCATAAAAAGTGGAAAATCTTTTCTCATATAGATTATCACAGACTACAGAATAGAATTCCCTGTACTATATAGTAGGTCCTTGTTGATTACCTATCTTATATGTATATAGTAGTGTGGGTGTGTTCACCCAAAGCTTATGATTCACCTCTCTCAGACTTTAATAAAAAAAGAAAAGTGAAGGGCTTCCCTGATGGTCTAGTGGCTAAGACTCCACGCTCCCAGTGTGAGAGGCCTGGGTTCGATCCCTGGTCAGGGAACTAGGTCCCACATGCCACAGCTAAGAGCAAAGATCCCAAGTGCCACAACTAAGACCCAGTACAGCCAAATAAGTAAAATAAATAAACATATTTTTATAAAGAATGGGAAATCATCTATTGAATTAAATGTAGTAAATCTGCAAAAGAATGATAAAATGTGGTTGTATTTGAGCCCATGTTCTAGTCACATGTTACCTTTTCCCCTGCTCAATGTGACCATGCTCCCTA
Source organism: Oreotragus oreotragus (assembly GCA_006410675.1). NCBI lineage: Eukaryota > Metazoa > Chordata > Mammalia > Artiodactyla > Bovidae > Oreotragus > Oreotragus oreotragus. Next base: position 210,266 of record SJYX01000070.1, read on the forward strand.
TGGCCCTAACACCCACTCTAGGGCTATATTTTAAAGTCAGGAGACACAAGGCACCAACACCTCTTATCCCCTGGGTTATATATATATATATATGAATGATATTCCATGTCCAAGGGCAAGGAGAAGCCCCAGAAAGACAATAGGAGGGTGAAGTTGCATTTAGAATCAAACCCCATACCCAGCAGAGATGCTCAGAAGGCTCAGACAAAGCCTTGTGCCCACCAGGACCCAGGGAGGCCGCAGAGCCTGAGCCAGACCTGCCTTTGAGGGCTGTCTGAGTGTCCCCAGCAGAGGTGCGTGTCAGCAGCACCTGCCCCCAGGACAGGGCTCTGGCTGTGGAGGCGCAGCCTGTGAGCCCCTTCATGGCCACCAGGCAGACAGCCCACAAACGGGAGAACAATTATGCCGAAGAAGTTCTGCAATGTTGCAAAAGCTCAGGGCCCACAACACATTTCCCAACCTGGGGACCCATCAAAGGGAGTGAGAACCCTCAGGGAATGTGACTTTCAAGGCCAGTGGGATTGGGGACCCATCAAAGGGAATGAGAACCCTCAGGGAATGTGACTTTGAAGGCCAGTGGGATTTAATTACAGAGCTCCAGCAGGACTGTTCAGTTCAGTTCAGTTCAGTCACTCAGTCGTGTCTGACTCTTTGTGACCCCATGGACTACAGCACGCCAGGCCTCCCTGTCCATCACCAACTCCTGGATTTTACCCAAACTCATGTCCATGAAGTCGGTGATGCCATGCAACCATCTCATCCTCTGTCGTCCCCTTCTCCTCCCACCTTCAATCTTTCCCAGCATCAGGGACTTGGTGGGCACAAACAAAACCTTGCTCCTTGGAAGAAAAGCTATGCCATTCCTAGACAGCATATTAAAAAGCGGAGACATTACTTTGCCAACAAAGGTCTGTATAGTCAAAGCTATGATTTTTCCAGTAGTCATCTATGGATGTGAGAGCTTGACCATAAAGAAAACTGAACACCAAAGAATTGTTGCTTTTGAATTGTGGTGTTTGAGAAGACTCTTGCGAGTACCTTGGACAGCAAGGAGATCAAACCAGCCAATTTCAAAGGAAATCAACTCTGAATACTCACTGGAAGGCCTGATGCTGAAGCTGAATCTCTAATCCTTTGGCCACCTGATGCGAAGACCTAACTCATTTGAAAAGACCCTGATGCTGGGAAAGATTGAAGGCAGGAGAAGGGTACAACAGAGGATGAGATGGTTGGATGATCTCACTGATTCACTGGACATGAGTTTGAGCAAGCCCTGGGAGATGGTAGGGACAGGGAGGCCTGGCATGCTGCAGTTCATGGGAGCAAGGAGTTGGACACAACTGAGTGGCTGAACAGCAACAACAATGTGAGTGTGTGTGTCTATTTACATGTATAAATATATTTTTGGCCATACCACATGGCATGTGTAATCTTAATTTCTCAACCAGGGATCAAATCTCTATCCTTTGTACTGTAAGTGGGAAATCTTAACCTCTGGAATGCTAGGGAGACCCCCACCCCCACCACAGTTCTATAATGCAGAATCTCTATTAAGGACAGGCATGGGTATGCAAGCTGATTTGCCTTCTGCTAAGCCACCCCCACCACTCCTCAAGATTGCGTGATGGACAGGGAAGCCTGGTATGCTGCACTCCATGGGGTCGCATAGACTTGGGCATGACTTAGCAACTGAACTGAAGAAACTCCTGGTCACAGGATGGAAACTCTACGCCAGGCTCAGCAGGCTGAGAATAACAGATCCTGGAACACCTCCGATCTGGAACCTTTGTAAAGTAGGGGTTTCATGCTCAGAACCAAAGCTGAGACAACCAGGAGCTACTATTAGGACCCAGAGCTCCACTCAGAGATAGAGGTGTCACTTTGAAAGGAGAAACATATATCAGTTCCAGCTCCTTTACAGGCAGGCACACAGATTTTTTCCCAGGAGGAAAAACAAGTTCTATGAACAAGAAGCTCACTTTAAAGGAATGATTCTATTTGGAATGGACTGTGCAAGTTATGCCTAACAGCATTATACAAAATAATGGGTATTCTTGTTGCATGCAATTAAGAGAAAGCTGATTGCTCCATGATACACATACCAATAAATGAAACAGTACCCCAACTGGAAGTTTAGCAGAGAGATTCAGTGAAAAAGACAAGAGTATTCTTCCTACTTTTGGAGTAATCTCAGTAACTGGCCACATCCTAGTCCTGCAAAGCTCTTCTATAATCAAGTTAGACTGTGGAGCAATTCAAGACCAAGCATGCTATTAAAAAGAATGCAAAAAGATCACCTAGCAGTTAATGTAGGCTAAGAGCTGGGTGTGATACCAATAGAGGCAGATGAGCACAGACTTCAGAAAGATTGTGCACATGCCCTAACTCTGCACTCTCTGAGAGACCACATTGCAGGCTGCATGTTGCAAAGAAAACAGACTTCACTGATCTAGTAACTAAACAAGCAAGAAAGCAAGCAACAGCAATAATCACTTGAGTGGTGGCATATGGTCAGTCTCAGAGTATCGAGAGTTGCTAAGATATATTATCTATAATGCTCAGTATTCAGCAAAGAAATTCATTCAGATCTCAATTACAGGTCCAGATGGCTTCACAGCTGAATTTTACCAAAAATTTCGAGAAGAGCTAACACCTATCCTACTCAAACTCTTCCAGAAAATTGCAGAGGAAGGTAAACTTCCAAACTCATTCTATGAGGCCACCATCACCCTAATACCAAAACCCAACAAAGATGCCACAAAAAAAGAAAACTACAGGCCAATATCACTGATGAACATAGATGCAAAAATCCTCAACAAAATTCTAGCAATCAGAATTCAACAACACATTAAAAAGATCATACACCATGACCAAGTGGGCTTTATCCCAGGGATGCAAGGATTCTTCAATATCCGTAAATCAATCAATGTAATTCACCACATTAACAAATTGAAAAATAAATGCCATATGATTATCTCAATAGATGCAGAGAAGGCCTTTGACAAAATTCAACATCGTTTTATGATAAAAACCCTCCAGAAAGCAGGAATAGAAGGAACATACCTCAACATAATAAAAGCTATATATGACAAACCCACAGCAAACATTATCCTCAATGGTGAAAAATTGAAAGCATTTCCCCTAAAGTCAGGAACAAGACAAGGNCGCAAATCAATCAATGTAATTCACCACATTAACAAATTGAAAAATAAATGCCATATGATTATCTCAATAGATGCAGAGAAGGCCTTTGATAAAATTCAACATCCATTTATGATTAAAACTCTCCAGAAAGCAGGAATAGAAGGAACATACCTCAACATAATAAAAGCTATATATGACAAACCCACAGCAAACATTATCCTCAATGGTGAAAAATTGAAAGCGTTTCCCCTAAAGTCAGGAACAAGACAAGAATGTCCACTTTCACCGCTACTATTCAACATAGTTCTGGAAGTTTTGGCCACAGCAATCAGAGCAGAAAAAGAAATAAAAGGAATCCAAATTGGAAAAGAAGAAGTAAAACTCTCACTGTTTGCAGGTGACATGATCCTCTACATAGAAAACCCTAAAGACTCCACCAGAAAATTACTAGAGCTAATCAATGAATATAGTAAAGTTGCAGGATATAAAATCAACACACAGAAATCCCTTGCATTCCATAGGTTTTGAGAACCACTGCCGTCAAAGTGAAACCATGAATAAGTCTGTTCAGGAGAACAGTTGTTGTAGACACTTGCATGCATCTCAATGGAGTGACATCTTTTACCAATTTCATTTTAAATATTGATCAAAGCAGACCATAAACTAATTCACTTATGATACTTTTAGGCAGTCTGAGAAGTTGTCTTACAAAAGGGAAAAAAAGTCAGGGAAAAATCTTCCTGAACTGACAGGTAGGAAAACTGTTCCAATATGTGTGCGTGCTTCTGTGTAACCACTCAGGACAGTCGCTGTTGCGATGCTTAGTAGCAACATGAAATTTCCGTATCTTCACCTCCTGTTTTCGTTGCTTAAAATCTCGATTTCTGCTTGAGACATGCCACTTAGAGTAAGCAGGGGAAGGGTTATTCAGGCCATGTCTCTGTGTGACTCTTCTCTCCTAAAACAAACACATGCGTGCAGACCCTGATAGCCATGTAGCTTGCCGTCTCTTACGCCGTCTGCAGCTGTCAGCTGCGGGGACTCTAGGGAAGGAGAGTTGGCTGTCTCAGTCTCCCCCCTAATTGCAGAAGCCGTGGTGTGGACGTGCTTCTCCGTGACCCAGACCAGACCTGCTGCCTCTCGGGAGCTCAGATCTGTGAGGGTGCTTCTTAGAACAGGGGTGAGTCTACTTCTAGTAGGATGTTAAGAATTTTTCACTTTTTAATGAGAGTTGTCCATAGAAATGTAACTTGGCCTTCTTTACAATTTTTATCATCTGCTAGGGAGACAAACACCAGACAAACAAACAAAAAAACAGTGTTTGGTACCTAGTAAGTCAGTTTTGTACAGAAAAATCATCACAAATATGATCATGGATTAGACAGCTTTTTGGTTCATTTATTCATTCAACAAATTTTACTGAGCCAGGGAGTAAGAATGTCATTATGATTAAATAAAGTCCATATTCTCCACACAAATGATTACAGTGAGTGCATACAACATTCAGTTTAATAAATTGTTAAGATCAAAGAACTCTTCGAGGCCCATAGCAGAGACACACAACCCAGATGAAGGGCCACAGAGAAGAGCTGAAGAATGGGAGATACTTCTGACAGGGTCTAGTCAACTGTGCCTGCATCATGGTGTGGGAGTTACTGACAGATTCCTCCTAAAATATCATTCAAACATGTAATATTATTAATGATGGTGGAAGAGATGTGGTTGGACTCAAGTAACACCTGGAATCAGTAGAGAATTTACATGCAGTGTTTGGGGGCCAGCTGAATAAAAGTTTTGTACAGATCCAAAATGTAGATCAAATTTTAAAAAGGCGTTGCTAAATTATTCAGGCTGTTTCTTCACCTGGATGTTGATTTTTAAATCTCTTAAGGCTTATGGAATATAGCCTCTTATCTGGGGAGGTATACTCTCCCATAGAGCCTTGTTTTGCCTTAGAAGGATTAATGTGGAAAAGACTCGTTGAATTAAACTTTCTTTTTTGAAGACACATCTCTGGTTCCAAATATATACAAATGAAATTAGATCTTTTGCATAATAATATTAGCATGGGCAATATTGGTTATTTTTCTCCTTGCATAAGAAGAAATTTGCAATATTATCACAAGTAAAAAAGCAAGCTGCAAATCCACCATAAATTTGGTAAATATTTGACATTTCTTCTATGTTCTAGTTTATGCAACTAATAAAATACTTAGCAGGTATTGATTAAATCCTTGGAGAAGGGCATGGCAACCCACTCGAGTATTCTTGCCTGGAGAATCCCATGGACAGAGGAGTCTGGTGGGCTCCAGTCCCCGGGGTCTCAAAGAGTTGGTTACTACTGAGCAACTAACACTATTGATTAAATAATTCAATATTTGAGCCTCTAAAATGTGACAGGCAATATACTAATGCTAGGGATATAAAGATGCACGAAAACCTGGTTTCCATCTTTCTGAGCTCACATCCTATTACTGAAGACCTTGCAATAGAGGTTTTTCCCTCTCAGGTTTACTGAGATAATATCAACATATGCCACTGTGTAAGTTTAATGTGTACAGTGTGGTGATCTGATACATATATATGTTGTGAAAAGATTACCACAATAAAGCTGGCTAACATCTTTGCCTCATGTCGTTACCATTTTGTTGGAGCTGCTGGTGGTGTTGCGGTGAGAGCATTTAAGGTCTCCTCTCAGAGTCACTTTCAAGCGTACAGTACAGTGTCATCACGGAGAAGGCGATGGCGGCCCACTCCCGTGCTCTCGTCTGGAAAATCCCACGCGCAGAGGAGCCTGGTAGGCTGCAGTCCATGGGGTCACGAAGAGTCGGACACGACTGAGCGACTTCAGTTCACTTTTCACTTCTTCCTTGAGGAAGGAAATGGCAACCCACTCCAGTGTTCTTGCCTGGAGAATCCCAGGGACAGGGAGCCTGGTGGGCTGCCGTCTGTGGGGTCGCACAGAGTTGGATAAGACCGAAGCTAATACTTAGCAGGAGCAGCAGGAGCAGCAGCAGCAGCAGCACAGTGCCATTAACTATTATGGTCGCCAGGATGCACACCAGCTCTCTAGAATGTATTCGTCTTCTACCTGAAGTTCTTACTCTGGGCAACATTTCCTCGTTGCCCTGGCTCTCAGGACCTGGCCGCCACCAGTCTGGTCTCTGTATCTCTAAGTCCATCTCTGCTTTGTTTTTTCTTAGTTTTCACATGTCAGTGGAGTCACAGGGTATTTGCCTGTCTTTGTCTGACGTATCAAGTAGTACGATACTCTCAAGTTTCATCTGTGTTCTCTCAAATGGCATGATTTCCTTTTTTATATCTGAATATTATTGCACTGCATATATATACACACACATCACAATTTCTTTACTCATTCATCTGTTGATGGCCAATTCTTTCCATGTCATGACTTATTATTTCTGTTACTGTTATTTCTATTGTGAATAACACTGCAGTGACACTGGGGTGCAGTATCTCTGTAAGATGGTGCTTTTACTTCCCTTGGGTGAATGCTCAGTGATGGGTTTGCTGGCTTCCTTGGTGCTTCTGTTTTTAACTTTTTTAGAGTCCTGCATACCATTTTCCATAGTGACTGCACCGATTTATATTCCCACCAACAGTGTACCATGCCCTTCTCCAGGGATTTAATCAATACCTGCTAAGTATTTTATTAGTTGCATTTTATTAGTTGTACATTTTTCCAAACTCTCACTAATACTTGCTATTTTTTGTCTTTTTAATAATAGCTGTGCTAACAGATATGAAGTGATACCCTACTGTAGTTTTATTTGCATTTCCCTGATGATGTTGAGTACTTTTCCTGTTCATGTTGATCGTCTGTATGTCTTCTTCTTTTTTTTTTTTTTCTGTTGTTTCAACAACAGCACAACAACAATTGTAAATTCGGGGGAAGATGTTTGTTTTGTACACAGAGGACAAAGTAATAATAGCACATTTTTTTATGTAAAAATAAAAATTTTCTTTTAACTTTTATGAATACAACTTATTCTCCAAAGATCTCTAGTCGTGCTTTAAATTTTATAGCAGAGGGCATCCAACTTGAAGGTCTCAGCATGAAAAGGGAAAAACAACTGAAATATTAGTATCTACTTCATCAGTAAAAGGAAGTTACCTGAGGTCCTGGGAGAAAGTGGAAAGAAAGTCAGAGAAGGGATTTCAAAAGGCAGTTTGAAAAGATTGATTAAATCCTCCCAGTGTGGAGAGATCTCAGGTAATATATGAAAACGTCAGTGTAAAACTTGGTCTAAAAGGCAGAGAGTAAAGAACTAGCCTTGAGTGTGCTGGCAATCAGCGTTTTTTTCTCCAGCTGCGAGCGATTTGGCTCCCAGGGCACGTGACAAGGAAAGAGCAATTCAAGGAAGGCTCTTTCACCTGCTTGTTCTCAGCAGACAGGCACGTGGAAGGCTACCATATGAAAGCCACCAGATCTGGTTTTTGGAAACAGTGTTGTCATGTGTGTGACTCAGAACTTATGAAGTATCTGATCGTACTTGTATATTTCCTTAGTGAACTAGGGAAAGAAAAATTCACTTAAAGATATGATAGCATGCAACATGTAGTGAAGAAGGTGGTTTTAGAGGTGGACTTTCTGGTTCTGAGCAAACATTGGAAGGATGAAGTAGTCTAAGGGGATGTCATGAATTCAGATACGGAGTTGATTGTGTAATGATGCAGGTGTTCTTCCTCATTTAGATTCATCCTCAATTAGATCAAATCAATCAAAAAGCCTACCTTCATTTTTCTGCTGTACATTCCGTCATCATGATGATAACGGAATATACAGCAGAAAAATGAAGGAAGGCCAGTGAGCCTTAGGTATACAAAAAAAGCAGAGAACAATTAAAATATTATGTCTCCCTGGAATAATCCAGCCCAAATATTCTGAATATGAAATGAGATTTGTATAAATTCACTGACCTAAAAAAAAAAGAAAGAAAAAGCAGAACTTGATGGCGTATTGATTTTCAGATTGTTGTTTTTCGGTTGCTGAGCTGCGACCCCATGGACAGTAAGCCCTCCAGACTCCTCTGTCTTCCACTATTTCCTGGAGATTGTTCAGATTCATGTACAAATGTAAGATTAGGAACAACTAAATAGTAATACTTTTTCAGTGAAAATAGTTGGTAAGGGAAACATGTGAGAATCTGTGGCTAAAAATGTACCTTTAGGAGGTGATAGTTGACTAGTGAGAGCCAAGCCTGTTAAGATCCACTGGCTGTTTAGAAAAATCCCAGAGAAACTAGAAGCTGGCCGGGGCCCTTGCTCACCCAGAGAATGAGAGGCGGGAGAAGGAAACGGAGTCAGCAGGAGACGCGGGAGGGGTTGGAGCGTTTAGGCCGCCACATTCTGTCTGCATGGGAAACTTGTGCTTTGACCTTTGAGAGAGAGGGAGTCGGCTCCTCCACTGAAATACACCATTCCTGTCTCAGCCCTGGCCTGAAATCTGCCTTCGTCAAAGATCCAACCATTGATTCTGGTCTGCCTTCAGCTCCAGTTCCTTCTCTACATTCAGCTCTTTAAGATGTGAATTCAGCAGTCGTTCAGTCCAACGGTGCCGATATTCCCAGTTCCTTTAACCAGTCCTCACGTGGTATTGCTTTAACTTTCCACTCTCCTGATTTTCCTCCTTTGGGCACACTCTAATTAAGTTCCTTCTTAACATGTGCCCACATTTAAATGCGATGCTCCAAATAGGTTCCACGCATCAAGGAATAGAGGGAGACACATGTTTCCTTTGTTCTGAATCCTGTGTTCTGTTCACGCAGCTCAAGTTTGCAGGGAAGTTTTGTCAGCCAAATCTCTTTCTTCACTCTTTACATATGCAGCCCCCTGCAAGACCTGGGTGTTTTTAACAAGTTTTTCAAAATTTATCCCGGTCTCCTTGGGGTTTGGAATTGATTCTTTTTTAAACTTAACTCACACAACCATTTAAATCTATCTTACTAAATTTTGTTTTAAATTTATCAGCAAATAAATCAGTAGACAGTTTGAATGAGATGAAGAGGAAGCACGTTATGTCACAGAGTCATAGGAAGCACCTTTCTAGGAGTATTTCGTAAAAATGCTTATCAAAAAAATTTAAAGTCATTACGTAAAATCTATATAACATGTGTGTGATGGAGAAGAGATTAGGGCCCAGCCTGTCTGGCTCCAGAGCCAAGACCCCTGGTACTGCGCTCCATTGCCTTCCATCTGCTGGACTGCTCAAGTTCAACCCTTCTAACGGTAAGAATGATTTAAAACAAGAGACCTTGCCCCCGATTTAGGTCACCTTGTACATTTGTTCTGGGCTTTCCTGACTGTGTTCAGAGGCCACAGTTGATGGGCCTCGGCACTTTCTTCTTCCCTCTGGCTGCCGAGACCAGCAAGTCTTACAGTTGACATGGGAGAAAACAGGGGCGACTGTCACTTTTGGGCCGTGCGTACTCCTGAGATAGCACCCCTGGGGGTCCCTTCCCAGCTAAGCTCAGAGAGACTGTTCAGCCACGCCCAAACGCAGTTCCCTTATCTTTGCAAAGGTGGACGTGATGCCTCTCTGTGCTGTTGTAACAAGTTAAGCGAAATAACATGTTTGAGTACCCACCGTATTGTCTACTTCAGGTAGAACTCGTGTTTCCCATCCAAATGAAGCTGCTAGTCCAATGGGAGACCTAGGAATTTACGTCTGAAACTAGAGTGTGGGAGTCTGTGAGATACATTTACTAGGCATATACAGAATATAGAGATATTAGGGAGGAAAGGTCCCTCCTGATTCTGGAAAGAGGGAGAAAGGTCCATAAAAAATAGGATTTCTCACTGGCCCTCAAAGAAAATTTTCAGCCTCCTTGGAGCACAATTAATTTCATAGTGATGTATTCCTGTAGGCTCAAGAAGTCAATGAGAAGGATTGTTTTTCCAGCACTCCAACCTTGCCGTCTAGGAGCAAACCTCACACATAGTTTTAACAAATATCTGTTGGACAAATTAATAAACAACAGAATGTAATAACCACAGTCATATACTGTTAGGTCAGACGTTTTTTTAACTCCATTTCCCTAATGAAAAAGTCAGACCCAGAGATGATGTCATTTGTCGAAAATCTAGTCAGGAAAAGAGAAGGGATCATAGAATTTCTGGCTGTGAAATCTGTGATTGTATTCTCTTAGGAGTTTTGTCTTCCTAATTGGTAACAAAATGGTGGAATACAATCAACTGTTCAAATTGCTTTTGGAACCCAGTGGTGACTGACAAGGATTTCATGTTCCCAGTTGATTTAAAAGGTAGATTTGTTGACAGTTCCCTAATAAAGAGCTGCAACTAAGATCTGCAAACCATTCAGAAAACTGTTTGGCGCCACATCCAAAATGGGAGCTCTGTGACACTCGTATGCATGTAGACATAAATACACACGTTAAAACTGACTCAGAATTGCTGCTACCAGAATGAGCCATCTTAAACCCGAGGGCACATCAAGAGAAATGAGGAAAGTGACTGCTCTTCTTGCTTTCACTAAGGGGTAAATACTCCATCTCAGTATCGGTAGCGTAGTAGACCCTCAATTAAGAGCTGATGACTAGAAGCCTAACAGGCTGACATAATTAATTAGGTAATTACTTTAATACTGAGCTCTTCAAAATACTCAGATTGGTCTTTTGAGGGGGAAAAGTGTCTTTAGTAGGAATGGAAACGTAAAATAACTATTACATCCTAGTTGATTTTAAACTTATACAAAGTAATGATATTGTTATTTTTAAAAAATAAGGAAATCAAAACAGAAAAACATTTTAAATTAAATGTAAGAGAAATCTCATATAGGGTAATTTTTGTTTGGTTTGGTTTTAGAAAATGTATTGAGAAATGGAGAGGTATAAAAATTGGAATAAGAGAAACATTAATCCTCTGGGATTATTTTATAAACTTCATAATTCATTCACCTCAGGGCAAAGTAATCACAAGATCAGTCTGCTGAGAACTTCAAGGTGTAGCCCTACAGGAGCTTTAAGCAAAGACATTAATCCATAGTCAGTGTTATATTTAACCTGCTTATTCTATGAGTATGATTTATAACCATGGACTATGATTTATCGCATATATCAAGACAGTTTCACATTTTCTAGTGCTGTCTTTGTTTCAGCTCATGTCTCTGATAAGAAAATTGAAAATAATTCATCAAGGTAGACTATGACCAAGCTGGAATGTGTCAAAATGTGAATAAAATATAGACCACAAGTCACATAGCTTCTGTAGACACGTGGCCAGGAGACTCTTTGCCTCCATTAAGAACCAGTGCTTTCCTGCTGTCCTTTGATGAAAATAAGCTCTTTAAAAGTAAGAACTGTGAGGTATTCATCCTAGATTACTTGTGCTTAGCAAAGTGCATTTTAGATACCCATTTAATGCTCATTAAATAAACCTTAAAAAAAAAAGTGTAATAGGTAACAAAGATCTATCCTGAAATGTTCTACTGTGTAAGACTTAAACATTAATTTTTAACTGGAAACAATCCCAAATCAATTGGAAGAGATTTTCTAAATAATTAAAAGATATGGAATTTTAAAAGGTTCATTTCATACAGCATAGCTTTCAGAGTTAAACGAGGGTGTTTATCAAATGGGAACCCAAGCGCTCAGAGACTTTATTAAAATAAGCTAATGTGCAAGGTCATGATGCAAGAGAGACGCATCACTGTGTTTCTCATGGCTATTTTACCACAGAGTTTTTTCTTTTCATTGAATATATTTTAGGAAAGGCTGCTGTAAGTGATGCTGCAAATTTCTGATTTTTCTTTTTTTTTGCTGCTGTATTTTCTCTATTTTTAAAATAAAGGATTCTTTTCACACAGCATTTCATACAATTCCTTAAAGTCCTCATTGAACTTATGTTTCAGATTGAATTTATTTCAGAAAATGGAGACATACTGACTGTGTTATTTGTGCCAGGAGAGGACTTTTTTCCCATATAGTTTGTAAATGCTCCAGAATGCATAACCGTATCAGCCAAATGGTGCACCTACCTCAGGATTTTTACGTTCACTGGCTATATATATATATAGAGAGAGAGAGAGAGAGAAAGAGAATGTCTCTTTAAAGAAAGTAGCTATTATATATATGTATGTGTATATATTTATATATTTTAATTTTATACATAATTGAATTCAATTACTTGATAATCATTAAATTTATGTATTATGTTCACCATTAATTTTCTAAAGTCTGCATGTTCATTTGCAAAATCTTTTTGAAAATCCAAGTACTTGCACTAATAATAACTTAATATAAAAATACAATCTCAAACAATTTGAGGCTTGGAAACATCCAGAAAGTAAAACTAAGAATTATGTTAATTTTACATTTTTGTTAGATTTTTTTTTAAACTTTAATCACTAACTTGCAAATCTAAACTGAAAGATAAAATATAAGTACATGTATCTAAGTACATTTTCAAATGAAATTGTTTCATGCTCCTTTGAGAAAACCAACATGTCAAGTGACTTTATTTAAGGTGCTAAACCCAAATTTCTAATTCCTCAGAGGGCAGATAACTGCAAGGACTGCTAGAGGTCAAGGAGAATTTAGGCCAGAACCGAGAATGCAGCAAAAGAATTGCCAGAAGCAAAGAAGGCGCAAAAGGAAGTCAGCAAGCTCCTCAAAAAGGGAAGAGAAAAATGAGAGGTCAGGTCATTGAAGATTTGATCGACTAGTCAAAGTCAGAGAGAAGAAAGCCATCAAATGAACTCTTAATATGGCCCCGTGGAGATTCGCCCTGGCTGTTAGCCTATCTTCCTAATCACACTGGACAACTCTCAGACAGGCTGTTGGTAAACCCTGTACTTTTGAGGAACATAATTGGGTAATGGCTTGGAAGCGATGAGAAGGATCATTGGATAAGACAGTCTGTATTTTTACTTACAGACCTTGAGGTTTATTTCAGAAGTTAAAACCCAGTTGTAGATACTTATGGAAAATACTTTTCCTCAAGAAGGGGAGCTTTCCTTGAAAACTAGAATTACGATTCTATATATCCATGGAAATTTGCTATACATAAATAATATTGACTAACACTTTCACATTGAAAGCTTTAGGCATGAAAAACCTATGTCCCTTATGAAGTTAACCTTGACCCTTCATCAGTCCTTGCAATGCATGACTAAGTGGATTATGAGGTGTACCCAATTGCCCCTGAGTTGTAGGCAGCTCCTGAAACATAAAAAATCAGGAGAGTGAGCTGGGTAACTCTAGCGGTTATTGGATTATCAAAATGATAGAAAAAGTAAAGTAGATTTTGAAGTCTGAGCTATTAGAGGAGTCTATGCTAGTGGGATTTTTTGAGAAGTGACCGTAACCCCATGCAGTCAGACTCAGTGGGAAGGGCTTCCGCTGTGCCCGTCCACAGCCATTGATCCAGTGCGGGGCTGGCTGGCTTAATTAAGGTTAACAAACAGTTCTTAAGGTCGGCGCTGTATTTACTTCCAAAGTGTGAAGAATTTTCTGTATCTGCCAATCAGTTATTTTGTTTATCAATTTCATAAGTAGTATGAATTTTTAAAATTTATACTCTTACCAGATGGAGGGACACTTATTCAGAGAATAGTTCAAACTGTCCATCCTTGATCTTAATAAATGTTCCTGGAGATCTCAACTAGGCAAAGAGTCTCAGTGACTGGGTCCACATCCTAAATGTTTTGGAAACTACCATGTAGTACTCGTTTGTCGGGCCCTCTTGTGTTAGGACGTTTCCATAGCGTGTCCCCAGCCCTGGAGAGGAGGCCCAGTCACCCATAGGCATGTTGGGTTTATTTGCAGAAGAAGGGCCAGGAATGCCCTGAGTGTGCGGGGCCTAGCCTGTCAGGGTCATGCTTGGAGAAATAGAACACTGCCCATTTATTGGGTGCTTCCTGCCAGCCATAAACGGCTCAAAATGCCGTAGAGGTAATATCTAATTTTCTCCTGAGGAGAATTTTATAGGGCATGTGCCACTGTCCCCATGTTCAGTGAGGAAAGCTGAGGCTCAGCTACGGAGAAGGACCGGCTCAGGCGCACGGGGCTTTCCAGCCTCGGAGCTGCCGCCGCCGCTCAGCCGCGTCTGCCTCTCTGCGAGCCCATGGCCTGTAGCCTGCAGGCTCCTGTGTTCCGGGATTCTCCAGGCAGGAGTACTGGAGTGGGCTGCCATTTCAGAGTTACTTTAGGGTTCATTTGACCCCAGCTGCTCTAGTCCCTGGGAGGGTCTGCAGGAATGATGGTCCAAGGATGGTCCTGCGGAGTTTTGCTCTCTCAGCATCTCTCTCCTTTGTACACATCTCCCTACTCTTCAAACTTATTTCTTTTACATAAAAACATAACAACAAGAAAAACACTGTATAAAGATCTAGCACTGCCTCCAAGTATGTATTAAAGCAGGGCATGATACCATATGTAAGCAGAAAACGTCTATCATGAATGGCATTATAGGATTATATAACCACACACACATTAAATATATATAGATATATATATGTGATTTATATGATGTGACTTTCAGCAGCACCCATATAACACTTACACAATTACGTGAAAGTACATTGTATAGTTGTTATCATTCTGTCTAACTTTATGGTACTAATGCACTTGTAGGGTACTTTTCAGAAGGAACGCAGCAGTCCCCTAATTGACATATAGGTACGTGACATCCTAGAACATTCTGATACGGACCATGAAACTGCATGTTGCATGCCTTTACAGAGCCTTTTAGGACCACAGAATAGCATGTCGTACCCAGTGGTTGGTGCAGATCCCTTGTTCAGGGCTAGAAGGTGCTGCCCGTTTACACGTGGATGTGGAGCAGGCGGGGGGAGTCCCCGGCCCTTGACTTCATCTCGTCTGGCCCTGGGGTGAGTAACAGGAAGTGACAAGCCGTTTCTGCATCCAACCACAAAGCCCAGTGTGGCTTAGGAAAGCTACCGCAGAAGGGCACACGTGGATTTGCAGCTTCTTTCTTTTTTCTGTTTCTGCTCACACGTGGCGTTTATCTTCTCTGCACGTGAGAGAAGCGTTCTGTGGAGCATCCCGCTGTCACTGTCTGCCTGTGAATCTCTTCCTTCATCTCTGGTTCCTCCTCGCCTGCTCCATGTTCCCTGTCCCCCAGCCCCCACCGGTTCTGATTCTGATGTCCGTGACCTGCTTCTTTAATTGATAACATAATATGAAATTCTTGAAAAATCAAACCCTCTAAGTTGCTTTTGGGCTCTTTCTGTAATATGAAAATCAAAATGAATTTGTTTTTACTTCTGTAGCTTTCAGATGGTTCTTTTTATGGATCAGACACCATTAAAGCCAAGGATGGGACCTGAACACACATTCTCCGCCTTCCAAAGAGTCATTTTGAGTACAATGCCCAGTTGCTAAGTTGTGTCCGACTCTCTGCGACCCCATGGACTGTAGCCCACCAGGCTCAGACTTTGTCCAAGGGATTGCCTCGGCAAGAATACTGGAGTGGGTTGCCACTTCCTTCTCCAAATATATGAAATAAATATATGACAATTTGCAGTTTAGAAGTTTTCTTACATTCAATTTATTTTAGTGCAGTTTGTCATATTTTTAAATGGAATCAGCCCTCTTTGAATGTTGCTTTAACGCAAAGGTATCAATATGTCCATAACATGAGAGGAGATTTTTCTTATATTTTACATATATAGATAAAAATTCCCTCACAGGTTGACAAAAATTTTAAAACATCCAGTTTGACATTTTACCTGTCAGCTTAAGTCTGCATTGAGTATATGTGTCATTAACCCAGACAGTATTTGAAATAGCACATTCGCTGTCTCCTGTCATTAATGCTAATTGACCGCATTTCAATCTGCTTTGTAGTATACTTTCACTTGAAAGAAAGATTAATTTTTAGTGACCTCGTCATACACTTTCTTTCTCTGATTTGCACTTGATTTAAAAAGGAAATGTTTTGGAGAGCACATTGTTACCCACAGCTTACTCCTTTGCAAGGCAGGATTTCTAACACATCTGCTGAGCGTTGTTTGCCTCAGCTGGCTGTCTGATATGAAAGATGTCTATCTTATTTACTTGATCGTGTGGGATGACACAGACTCATCTTACTGAAACTGCCCTCAGTGAGCTTTGCTAAGGTTCTCAGGGGGCCGTGAGCCACTGTGCCCTGGTGCTGGAAAGGGATGGAACTGAGAGGCACGTGGCACAGCTGCACTTGGGTCTACATTTACCCCCACCTCCTAACTCAGCGTGAAGAATGAGCGACTGAGTGTGAACAGTGGTAGTCTCTGATGGGGCTATTATGGATGACTCTCCTCTTCTTTATGCTGGTTTTTAATTTTTACAATGAGCAAAGGAGAAAACTCAGCTAAAATATAGCTATTTTTATAAAATAGAGTAATGTGACCTATATAAAGAGGAATTTTAAACAGCTAGTTGATTAGACCCTAAAGGAATGTGATTTGTCATAGATATAATATGTTCCTCAAATGTTTATAAAGGTTAATAATAGCTGCTCTCTGAATATTTCATTCCTTTTAAAGCCACCCAAATCTAGGTAATATTTATTAATTTAAGTATTTATTAATTTCGTAGGCTTAAATAAACTTAAGACTATCTTTTAGGACCATTCAGTGAGAACAGATTTTAAAAATGATGCAAGCAAGGTATCTCTTTTCATTTATTGTGAATATAAAGTGTGAATGGACAGGAATCCTATTTACTAAATGGCTTATAAGAGACTGTTTAATCTTTTCTAAATCTGTCTCATTTTAAAAACCTGTCCTTATTTAAAAATCTATCCTTCAGTAGTATAACTGTGTGTTATACTGTATACATTTCTATACATACTCATAGTTAGAACTAGATAGATAACTATTATGTAAGTGGGTTTGCAAGTTTATGTGCTAAGCTGTAATAGCTGATCAAGAGAGGATGACAGTTCAGTATGCGATTACTTATGTAACCAATCCAAACTATCCCACCCACATTAACCTGACATTGAGCCTTAGAATTTTGTTTTTAGATGACTATTTCAGGGAGAAATTTAGGAACCCTGCTGGACTGCATTCATTCAGGACAGGTTCTGATGATACCCAACTCTTTGGAAATGGGTATTTATGGTTTGTTGAACGTTTGTGGTGCAATGAAAACATGTAAATTGCGGTTAACACAACAAAACTGAAAAATGAAGATGGTTCTGAGACTTCAGTTTCTCTTCTGCTGAGGTGCTTGGTGTTTGGAATTTCTGTGGTCTTCTAGCAACATATTTTCTTTCCATTCAGTGTTAAGTCTCATTCAGAGAAGTGGCGAATATCTCTAGAAGAGACATATCTACTAGATACCTCTTCCTGCGGGTGAAGAGCAGCTCTTATGTAAGAGGTTACTAAGGAGGGATTGGGAGCAGGAGGAGAAGGGGATGACGGAGGATGAGATGTCTGGATGGCATCACTGACTCGATGGATGTGAGTCTGAGTGAACTCCGGGAGTTGGTGATGGACAGGGAGGCCTGGCATGCTGCGATTCATGGGGTCGCAAAGAGTTGGACACGACTGAGCGACTGAACTGAACTGAACTGAAGGATGCAGTAATTTGCACCAACTTGAAAAGCAGGGGCTGTCCTCTGCGCCCTGTGCATAAGCTGCTCCCAAGTTGAAAGATAAACCACTGTGGATACCCCGTCTTGGTTCTTTCAGTCTGATGGCTGAAAAATGACTAATCAAATGTTGTTCTCCAAAGGGCTTGACTTGAGATCACGTAGTTGACCTCAGCACAGAGAATATTTTGTGGGAGAAATTGTAAACGCCATTAAAGTGTGTCCCGGATACATCCCTGGGTATTTGTACTTTTTCCACTAATTTGACTGATCTTGATCATCTCATGAATATTTCTTTGAGAGAAGACACTTCTAGTTATTTCGCGCCACATGTTTGATGATACAAACAGCCTTTTTAACATAATCACAGTAATCTTTAGGTGCTGTTTTTAAGATGTCAGATGTACTTGGTTTTCCAATTCTTGATTTTTTTTTAAAACCTTATTGTCACCTAGATGAGACAATGTCCCTTCATTAGGATATTTTGTCAGATATCGAAGTCAGGGTCTTTCAGTCTTTCTTTTCATCTCTATGATAGAGATACATAGATACAGATATGGACGTAGGTACAGAGACGTACAGATATAGACATATTTATAGATTTTATATATACGTGTGTGTGTGTGTGTGTGAGTCGCTCAGTCATGTCCGACTCTTTGTGACCCCATCAGCTGTAGCCCACCAGGCTCCTTTGTCCATGATATTCTCCAGGCATATATATATATATATATATATATATATAAATAAAGCTTTGCCTTGGTGCTGTAGTATCTTGCCATCTATTTCCTTTTCTGTCATGCCCAGGTGTCATAATATCTTTACCTCAGCTCCTCAGCTGAAAGGAGAAATGAAACAGAGTGGGCATCATAGTGGGGAAGTTCCCTTGAGGTCATGGTAGCTCAAAGTATGTTGCCTGGCAGACTTTTCCAGAGCTCATAGATCAGAAGTATTTGAAGACCAAACTAAGAAAATTGGATTACAGGGACTATTACGTTTATTTAAGTGCTCAGTGCACAGCAGGAGGAAGGAAGCACTAGGTAACACCCTTAGCCAGGGAGTCAGTGGGCCAGGGCAGCTTTTGAGCAAGTAAGGCAGCTTTTGACCTCTGGGCCTGTGATGGGAAAACTCACCCAAGTGTCTGGATATCTGGTAGTCCTGTCTACATAACCTTGTATATGATATCGAGGCATTAGTTCAATGACACAAAATGGTAAATATTTTACTATTAGCATGTTTATATTTCTGCATATATCCCTGTAACCACAAATGCTCAAGTCAGTGACAGAAATCATTAGCTATTTCTAAACTTTCTAATAATATCAGTTTTCTGCTTTTTCATTAATGATGTTTGTTAGCAGGCCTGAGAGCTTTAAGAAAAAATTCTGAAGGAAACTTTAAATGGAAACAACCCCATCTATTATTTTTCTGCCCAGTGAACTGGAAAGGCCTGCCATTTTTTTTTTAATATAAATTTCAGTATGGAAAACTTCAGTATAGATCCCAGATGTTCTAGAAGTACATAATCTGAGAACCAGTGATTTAGTCTGAAGAAAATAATAACAGGGCAACTAAATAACTATTTTAAGACAGTAAGTGGACATTATATAGAGGATAGCATCTAGTGAACTTAATTTACCAGAGCACTATTTTTATCCATTGAAATCCTGTTGGTGACTAATTCCTGGAGCAGGGGGAGGAGGAGGTTTAAGAGCACTTTAAATGGATATCTCTTATTTGTGTGGATATTGATTTTCTCATTTTTTTTTCTTTTGGTTTCCGTTGTATTTTGTATTTTACAACATATATGAAATGGTTTCAAACGATTTGTTGGATGCCAGAATAAGTGATGATTTCATCCCCCCTTTTTTTTAAAGCTAAGATCTGAAGTCTATTAGAAGAAGAAAAAAGTATCAAAACAGATGTGCTCATTGTTATTCTTTTCAGTGTTCTCAAAGGCTGATATCCAGAGGCTGGGAAATCTGTAATTATTTTATCTTGTCTCAGTTCCCTCTCTGAAACCACATAATGGTCTCTCATTGCCCCGCAGACACAATCAAAACTCCTTAAGAAAATTTCTGACTTTTCATTTTTTTAGCAGTTTAGAAAATTGCGTTAAAAACAGAATTTACTTTCTCAGCCATTTGTGCGTCTACAGCTCTGTGGGCGTCGAGCGTATTCAATCTGTGGGCAGGAGTTCTCCAGAACGTTCTCAGATGTCTCTTGCAAAACTGAAACTGTACCCACCGGACAACAACTCCTTTCTCCCTTCCATCCAGCTTCCGACTGTCAGTGTTCTGTAAGACGGTCTTGATCCGGCTTCTGCCTGCGCTGTTTGACTTTCGTCCTACCCATCTCAAAACCTGCTCTTGAGGTACACGTGGTCTTCCTGTCCCCCATTCAATCTCTCACTTCAGGACTTCGGTCCATGTTCTTTCCATTGGTCAGGAGACTCTTCCCCATCTCTTGTATGGTTAACCTCTGACTCAACTTTTACATTAGACTCTCTTAGAGTGAGTTCTTATATGCACTTGATATTTCCAGTTATCACAATAATAGCTTTAACATTTTCTCTAACAGTATGTAAGCCTTTGAAACTAAGCAGCAGCTATACAAATAAGACCATCCATTCTTTCCCATTTTTTTTTTCCTGGCACCATAAGGACACACTAAATAAATACTTTTGACTGAAAGAGTGGGTTGCTGCTCAGCCCTACTGGTTGTATGTCCTTGAGTCCATAATTATGATGATGGTAATAACAATTGCAGCAATAGTGATAGCAGTGACAAGATGCTATCCCTGATGTTTTCCGAGCAATTTTAGATACTAGGCATTTTTTTTGCCCTTGCTTATGTTACCTTGCTTAATCTTCATGGTGAGTCTGTGCAGTTAGATACTGTGATTGTGCTCATTGTCAGAGAAGAAAGGCAACAGGGATGTTTAAGTGATTTGTTCAAGGTCACACAGTCCAAAGAGCAAGACTGTACCTAGAATCAGACATTTTGAGTCTGAAGTCAGGTTCAGAAATACTGCTGGCTGAAATATTTGGGGCGCCACTTCCTTATATAATAGTGATTATTGTAACCACTTCAAATATGAGTGATGAGCATTAAATGCTCTAATCTGTGGCAGTTCCTTAGTACGATGCCTGATGTGTAGTGAAAATTCAATAAATGACAGCGACTACTGTCATCATATATGTCAAGGGTGCTGTTCAGTGCTTCTAATGATGGAGGCTTTCAATAAACGTTAGCTCCTGTCTTCTCGCTCTGCTCCCTTAATTAGAGCAAGTCAGAGGCAACTACTCGTACAATAGAATTAGGTCAGGAGCATATTGCAATGACCACCAAGAAAATGAAGTATAATTGATAGAAGCTGTGGAGAAATAGCGCGCGTTTAAGAAGAAAACGACAGCCTGTAGCTGAGTGCTCGAACTTTCCTGGGATTGTGGTAAAAAAATGTCCAGCGTTTAGATAATGCTTATAACTCTGCAAGCGTGTGCACAATTTCGTATCATTTTTACTTCACAGCCGACCTTGAGAGAAAGGCTTAGCACGTCGCAGTCGCGTTTTACAAGCCCGCAGCATCCGGACGCTGAGGGAGGCAGGCGGGCGCGGGAGCATCCCCGCATCCCCGCATCCCCGCGGCGGGAGGAAGGCTCCATCCCGGAGCGGAGGAGCCGCCGGACACCCAGCTGCGCGCTCGCCTTAACAGCCTTGGCCTTGGCCTGCCTTCCTTCCAAGATGCTGTTGCGAGTCTTCCTGAAGAGCGGGGAGCGAAGGCTCTGTAAACATGCAGCCCCTAGCTATGAACACACTCTGGATTTTGTCTAGTGGATGGTAAAGGAGCGCTGGGCATCTCATCACTCCTGCCGTACCTCGTTTAGTTTGAAACACTCAGGCGATTATGCTCCTCCTCATCCCGCCCCGGCTGGAGCCCCCGATGGGTCGTGTCTTCCTCTCCATTAGTCCCCAGTCTTCCTCCTGCAACCACAGCGGTGATCCCCTCACCATCTGGCTCAGGCAGGCCCCGTACCTTCCCGAGCTCCTCTCTCTCCGCTCCGCATCCTCACCTCGCACTGGCATGCACAGCCTCCTGACCTTGTCGCTTGTGTAAAGGCGTGGACTGTGTCTCCAGCCTCCTCACACCTTGAATAGGGCAGGGCTTTCGTGTTCACATGAGTCTTTAGTTTGGAATCACATCCGCCTATAACTTTTCTTTTTTCTTTCCCGAAGTACCATTGAATGGATATTCATAATGAGGGACAATTAGAAGTTAAGGCACACATCGATTTGTAGCTTTGAATACCAGCCTATGAAATGAAACTTCTGACAACAACGCATCAAAGAACTCATGAACCTAATTGTGAGGATTTGTGTGACAAGTGCATCTAATGTCATTACAGCACAATCAGATCCTGAAACCTTCATATGTGAATAATTAATTTCACAGGCACTGAACCTTCTGTCCTTGTTTACTGTGTGAAAGAGAAAGTGCAGATCTTCTTTTGAGGTTAATTGTTGCTTTCACTGCTGACACGCCCTCTTTCTTTGCACCCCTTCAGGATTGCCTCTGACCCATGATGTACTTGTGAAAATTGATATTCATGGTTTATGGGCTGCAGGGAATGATTTAAATGGTGACTAATCCCTGGAGGTGTTCAATATTGTTAAGCATGCATGTCGAATAAGGGCCAAACATTTTAAAATGACAATTGTGAGGCTATAGAAACCATGTCAAGCCTGTCCAGGCTAACATTTATTTTTTGTTAGATGTGGAGCCTCTGTCATGATTTTATGTAAATATATCTAGTTTATATATATACATCTGTATCAATGTTTTATATGCACTGTCATTAAACTAATCTGATATTAATATTAGATTATATATTAATTAATATTAATATTAATTATGACTGATTCTAATAATCTGCATCTTTGCTTACCGTACATCTTTGCTCCTCGAAGTACAATCCATGGGCCAGCAACATTGGCAGCACCCAGGGGAACTTGTTAACGATGTGAAATTCAGCTGCTGCCCTGAACTACTTAGTCAAACTTAGTTTTATCGAGGACCCCCACCCTAAAGTTTTTTATGCATATTGAAGTTTGAGGGCTGTTCTCCATCTCTGTGAAATGTATTCTTTGTTGATGGGAATTAGTATTTGGTGTTGAAACACTGGCATTTCCTGTTGCTCAGCTGGTAAAGAATCCATCTGCAATGCTGGAGACTCTGGTTCAAATTCCTGGGTCGGGAAGATCCACTGGAGAAGGGATAGGATACCCACCTCAGTATTCTTGGGTTTCCCTGGGAGCTCAGCTGGTAAAGAATCCGCCTGCAATGCGGGAGACCTGGGTTCTGTCCCTGGGTTGGGAAGATCCTCTGGAGAAGGGAACTGGAGAATACCCTCTCCAGTATTCTGGTCTGAAGAATTCCATGGACTATTCCATAGGGTTGCAAAGAGTTGGACACAATGAGTAATTTTCAGTATGAAAATTGTTGCCATTGTTTTGAGGAAGTTTGAGTCCCTAGAAGAATAATTTAATATTTTTCATAACAAAGTCATCAGATTTTACCTGGAGATTTTACTCTCGAGTCACACAGATGAAATATTGCAAAGAAGTATTAAACGTATGTCTTTAATAACTTAAGAGACAAGATTTTATTAGATACTCTGTGTTTGGCAGGGCTTTTATCCCTGAAAGTAGGTCCTTTCTCATTAGTGACCCCTTTGTTCTTAGTGGTCATATCTACATCTTATGTAGACAGCTACAGGACTGTCACAGAGTTGTGTATGAATAAAAATTTTGGCCAAGTGGATTTGCTGGATTTTGATTTTGATTGCTCCTTAAGGGCTCCTGGTGGTGCTGCTGAAGATTTGAGTTCTGAGATGCATTCTGCCTGCTGAAACCGGGCAATTCTCAGTCTGGAGCAGCCTGTAACTTCTCCCTGTGTCTGTATATGTGTGCAAGCACATGTGCACTCAGGCAGACTTAGAACCAGTTTTGAGTAGCTGTAATAGTTTCGTCTGTCAACCGAAGTTCCTTATAGGAACTGTGGCAGTTAAGAGAGATAAATAGAGAACAATTCTGGCCTTCCAGGCATTTGTGATCTAGTGTGCAACATAAATTGAGCAGAAATTGTACCCGTATGACATGTAACAAAATAGCCTCTGATTACTTTGGATGGGGTAATGAAAAAGACATTTTTTTTAAAAAATAAATTGATATTGAACCTTAAAAGATATGTGGCAATCCAACAGGTAGAAAAAAGCAAGCACATTTTAATTGGAAGCAAGAATGTGAGCCAAGACAAGAAACCAAATATGGTGTGGCCTGGAAAGGAAATAGTTCCACTGAGGAACATAGAGAAGACATTGGAAGCTAGCTTCTGCAAGGGTCAGAGACTAAGCTAAACCCTCTGCATTCTATTCAGAAAGTGAAAGAGGGCCATGGGCAAGGCTGAGTGGGGAGGGTCAAACGATCTAAACAGAGCCCACACAAAGGAATCCGGCAACACACACACAAAGTGCCTTCATTATTTTTAAAGATTTTTTTGTTCCTTTTGGGTTTAGGGAGTTGATTTACTCAGGAAATTATTTAAAAATATCTTATCTCTTGAGCATTAGCTCTCCTGTGATAACAGCTCCTGGAGAATTTCTATAGCCTCAGGGTTCTCACAAGTAACTAGATACCTTGTTTTTGCTGTAAAGCTGAAATGTATAACACATTTAACTCTTTGCCCTTATAATTTATCTAAACTTATCAACGATTTTAGAGCTGAGATTTGAGATTGTATTCAATGACCAAAGGAAACACAGGATTGTTACTACATATCACTTGACCAGAAGACAAATCTTTTCATGAAAAACTCCCAGAAAAAATGAAAACTAAGAGGAAAATAGCAAAAATAAAAGAAAGAGAACTTTACTTACCATCATTCCATAATATTTGTGTCTTCTCACTTTTCTAATAGCTTAAGTATATAAAGATATATTCTTGAAAACACTGGGAGACTGAAAATACTCGAGTAGATTAGGAGACACATATGAAAAGAAACTTGTTAAAGTAGTTAACTAGAAAATCATGTAGTCTTCAAAAGAAAACTTCATGAAGAAGCATCTTCTTCAACTTTCATATGAAGGACAGCAATCCTCTGTTTCCTTTCTGGTTTCATTTCCATCCAGGTTTAAAGTCTTTGTTGACAACTTTTTCACTGATATTTTTAAGACAGTATCTGGAAAGCCATTTTATCTTGAGTTGATTGGGAATTAGAAAAGAACCATCTCTGAACAAGTTCTACGTATTTGTCTGTGTGTGTCTTAGTTACTCAGTCATGTTCGTGTCTGACTCTTTGTGACCCCACGAACTGTAACATACCAGGCTCCTGTGTCCATGGGTTTCTCCAGGTAAGAATACTGGCGTGGGTTGCCATGCCCTTCTCCAGGGGATCTTCCTAACCTGGGGATTGAACCCAGACCCTGATCCCAAACTAGGAAATTGGGAACTCATTTTTTCCTTTTGCTTAGAACTTTGGTATTTCTTTAAGCTCAGATTCTTCAAATGTTCCATATATGGTATGATATATTTGTGTGTGTGTTTGTGTGTGTATACAATTTCTACATATTCTGATAGCCTTTTTTGGATGAGTTCTCAGCAAAGTACCAGCACATGCAAATGAGATCAATGACTTTTCAAATAATTGCATTAGAAAGTCACACTCATGTATCTAATTTCACTGCTATTCCAGAAGTAAAATATAAATTTCACTTCAAAAGTAGGAAAATAACCTCAAAATAAAACAGCCCCTATCTGATAACAGCTTAATTTTATTATATATAGGAAAACTCTGCACATTATTGTCATTTTTCCCCCCACCCTTTTCCCATGTATTAGAGAAAATCTCTTCATGGTTAACAGATCACAATATTGAAAGCAGCCTTCTCTGTGACGTCTGTTTAGTCCATATCTCTTTCTAAAATGTCCTATCGGAGTTGAACACAGTACTCTTTTTTTTTCAGATTTTTATTTTATTATTATTTTTTACTTTACAATATTGTATTGGTTTTGCCATACATCAACATGAATCTGCCACGGATGTACACATGTTCCCAATTCTGAACCCCCGTCCCACCTCCCTCTCCATACCATCTCTCTGGGTCATCCCATTGACTGAAAATAGAACTGCCTTATGACCCAGCAATCCCACTGCTGGGCATACACACTGAAGAATTCAGAATTGAAAGAGACACATGTACCCCAATGTTCATCACAGCACTGTTTATAATAGCCAGGACATGGAAACAACCTAGATGTCCATCAGCGGATGAATGGATAAGAAAGCTGTGGTACATATAAGCAATGGAGTATTATTCAGCCATTAAAAAGAATACATTTGAATTTGTTCTAATGAGATGGATGAAACTGGAGCCGATTATACAGAGTGAAGTAAGCCAGAAAAAAAAACACCAATACAGTATACTAACACATATATATGGAATTCAGAAAGATGGTAATGAGGACCCTGTATGCTGCTAAGTCACTTCAGTCGTGTCTGACTCTGTGTGACCCTATAGACGGCAGCCCACCAGGCTCCCCCATCCCTGGGATTCTCCAGGCAAGAATACTGGAGTGGGTTGCCATTTCCTTCTCCAATGCATGAAAGAGAAAAGTGAAAGTGAAGTCGCTCAGTCTGTCCGACTGTCAGCGACCCCATGGACTGCAGCCCACCAGGCTACTCCGTCCATTGGATTTTCCAGGCAAGAGTACTGGGGTGGGGTGCCATTGCCTTCCCCCTGTATGCGAGACAGCAAAAGAGACACAGATGTATAGAACAGTCTTTTGGACTCTGTGGGAGAGGGAGAGGGTGGGATGATTTGGGAGAATGGCATTGAACACATTACTCTTAAGTATGGTCTTCTGTTTGGACTC